>WNWU01000032.1:1133688-1207047 GCA_012654045.1 Ptyas mucosa
TTCTATTCTATTCTATTCTATTCTATTCTATTCTATTCTATTCTATTGCTTTCTACATGCAATGTATATGCTTGTGTGTGTGTGTGTGTGTGTGTGTGTGTGTGTGTCTAACTGTTATATCTGTTTTGACGTCTAATGTACCAACTAAATAATGGCTGAAATATATCTTTAAATTTGTGTAGCAGGGAAAGAAACAAGTTAAATATTTTATAAGGTCTAAAAGAAACAGGACGATTGGGTTTACTTGACTTGAAATGATACTCTGCAGCTTGTTGGTTAGTTTGGATGGAAGAATAGATACTGGTGAGAAATAGAAAGCTTTTGAAGTTAGAAGGACTTGACTTAACTTTAAAAATAATTTTGTTAGCAATCACATTTAGCATTTGGACTTATATATCACTTCACAGGGCTTTGCAGCCCTCTCTAAGTGGTTTACAGAGTCAGCTTATTGCCTCTAACATTCTGGGTCCTCATTTTACCGACCTTGTAAGGATGGAAGGCTGAGTCAAACTTGAGCCTGGTGAGATTCGAACTGCTGAACTGCTGGCAATCAGCAGTCAGCAGAATTAGCCTGCAATACTGAATTCTAACCACTGTACCACCATGGCTCTTAAGTTAGAGTCCATATGCACAATATGGAATAGATATAAATCTAGGTTGTACCCAAAAATACCTTTGTGGTTCTCAGCACAAGAAGTATTTTAAAGAGGATAAATGATAAATAAACATAAATGATTAACTAATTCTGATATACCAGAATATTGCCAGAAGAACGTAAAATAAAATCAAGAGAAGAGTTGGCAGAAGAAGGATACACATGTCAATGATTTTCTTATGTACCGTTATTAGAAAAGTATGAAGTAGGTAAAATAATTTTTGATATTGAATTATATAAGATTGAATTTGAAATATAATTGTGTACAGATGATGAATGTGTTGACAAAATGTATCAATTTTTGTTGAAATTTGAAACAGAAGAATAAGTATTTGTTTCTTAGAATATACAAATGGAATAGTGGGAAAATACGTGGTTGAAAGAACTGAAATATACATTGCTATATTTTTTAAAGATCATTTTTATAAAATGGTGTATTGCTGGTATATATCACTGAAAAATGTGTAGAATATATAAGCCACAAATTTATGCTGGAAATGTAATAACAAGAGTTTTATCATGCTGGATAGAGACACAAAACAGGTAAAGTATAGATGATTTTAAAGACTGATCAATAAACAGTTGGAATAAAATCACGGAACTTTTTATATATGATAACTACAGTAGGATTATTATATGAGTAGGATTATTATATGCACAAAGGTGGAAAGATTCAATTTTAGACACAATATAGGAATGGATTATGAAGATAGCCAAATTGACAGCTTTGTTAAAGAAAATATATTGCCTAAGCTTAAAACTGACTGTAAACCTTATTGATTTTATACATGAAACAGGAAAAAAATGAAAGTATGATATATAGTTCTGATGATTAAAAGAAATAATTTTAGAAAAATGTAAGTAATGTTATAACCATAGAGCAAAAGGTTAATTTACATTTGTACTTATAACTGTTGTAAAAGAAAATTGGAAATAACTTATTTTGATTTTCTTTCTTTTTTCTGCATTTTTGGCTTCGTCTTTTTCTTTTTCTTTTTGTTCTCTTCTCTTTATGTTAGTTCTTGTCACAGTAATTTTAGTTTCTGTCTTACTTCTTTATACTATGTGTGTATGTATACACATATGTACATACATACATACAAAAAAGACACACACGTTATTGTTATATTTTTTGTCCTATATATACTATGTATATACATAATTATGAAATAATTATTACTTTCAAATTATAGCTAAAATTCAACAAACTGTAGTACGATTAAAAGAGCTGAAAACTGAAATGCTGTTCCTGTGTCCATAAAGATCTGCATAAGAATGCAGTCCATAATTACAGTACCATTCCATTAACTGATTTTTTAAAAGTGCTAACTAAAATGCACTCTCCTATATTTCCTTTCTGAACTTGGTGCTCTCCAAATACATTGTGACTGTCAACTGAGAGACATCTGGAGATCCACAGATCGTTTTATTATTTTATTATTAGATCCACTGGTTATTTTATTATATTTAGATACCATCATACTAAAAAAAAATAAATTGCCAGTAGTTTATATCAAAAACATAAATTCTAAAAACAGAACCAAAGTACTAAACTACCATTTCACAATAGGTGCTAGGGTGACTGATTTATTTCCTAAACACCCTTTGGAAATTTTGGACATTTTAGAAAATATCCAAGGAAGATGTACATTAAACAAGAAATTTAAAACTCCACCAAACAGCTTTTGACATATGATCTAACATGATGGCAAAGATATAGATATAGATATATATATGTGAGTGTGTGTGTGTGTGTGTGTGTGTGTGTAGGTCTTTGGTTATTCGGGTTTTCTCCCGCATAACCAAATAACCCGCGTAAACCCGAATAACCAAAGACCTACATACATACAAATACTCACGAAAACTTCAGATATATATATATATATATATATATATATATATATATATATATATATATATATACACAGCCCTGAGTTTTGAATTGGTATGAAATTCATTGGGAAAGCTATAAACTGAAATACGCACCCTTTAAAAATAGAAATGTACTACAACCATTGAATCCAGTATTCTTCTTGTTACCTTTCAGATACGTTGAATTATAATCCGCTAAAAATGTTCTAATCCCATAAAGACTAAGAGAATCTCTGTCACTGAAGCTCATCTCAGATTGAAGTCCCAATTATCCTCATCTATTTCTCATGGAATGTTTATCAATCTATTTCCATCCTACATTTCTATACATATAGGACTCTTGGAACAACTACCAATAAAACCAAAAGAATAAAACAAAATTAAATATGGTAAAAAAAAATAGATAATTCAGATTAAAAAGATCAGGCGAGGAGCAAATTATGACTCCTTTCCTGAAAGTGGAAAAATGACCATTCAGTACATTCTAGACAGCTTGGCACAGAAACCCTATGAACATTTGTCATCAGTATAGTTTTGTATAAATGAAATAATAGAACAAGATAAAGTATACCCATTCATCACTACATATATCAAGTTCTGTTTCACGCACTCATGGTAATCTTCCTTTGCAACGATTGCATTAATACTTATATCCATAAAAAGGTAATATCCTCAGAGCCCAGAAACCCTTGTATAAATAAAGTAATATAAAATAGAATCAAAGAAATATGTAATCTCTGAAGACGGTTTGAACAAGTCACGATATAGTCAAAACCCATCATCAGGACAGGTAACAAGAGCCAATTCAGACATTGCTTTTTCACTACACAGCCCCATAGGTCTTCTGGGAAGAAAAGCATGAAATGTACTCACATGACAGAACACGCGAATAACGTCTCAAGCATAAGGTTTGTCAAAACAGCATGTTTTAAGAAACCACAATATACTGGGTGAATCATTCTTAAAGTTCTATTATAACAGATAACCCAACAACCCATAGCTTGTAAGCTTCACTTCACACATTGTCTAGCACAGGATTTTCAAACTGCATTCTAAGGAATCCTAAGGGTCCAGTAGACGGACGGAAGGAAGGAAGGAAGGAAGGAAGGAAGGAAGGAAAAAATCACTTGAATGCAGCCAATTTTCTACTATTAAAACACCATCTGACCTGGGGAGGTGGGTTTGGGATTTTTTTTTTAATAGCAGATTCTGCAATCTGAAAAAAAATGAAAAATCCTGATCTAGTACTCAGCAAATGACGAAACAAATAAAAAGTCTGTATGCGGATGACCCAGTTACTTAAAGCATCCTTATAAATTAAAGACATTTGTTGTTTTCTTTATGTTCTTTATATGAATATAAAGAAGGCAATATTTATATCCTCAACTATCTAATAGTCATATGTTTATTCCACACAGAAACACATCTTACATACCAATAATAAGGTTTGGAAGTTTTTCTCAAGCCCTAAAATGCCTAATAATGTGCTGCCACAAGGTGGCTCCTCACAGATGTTCCGTGATCACTTTTCTCTCTTAGCATTCAGTCAGCAACTAGATTTCCTTCCTTGCTTAGAAATACTATGGCCTGATTCTAGGGATCCACTAGGGCTGAGATTAGACTCATTTATTTTTAATTCTCAATTCAAGCATATGGAAACATTGGACTGAAAGCTTTCATCAACATGTAAGGATGCACAGATCTTGTAGGAAACAGTTATCAGATTCTCTTTTCAAGTAAAGCAAATTGTTCTCCTACCTTTCTCCCTTGGCATGTGACCTCACCTTTTTTTTTTTTTGTTTTTATGCCCAATAATTAATTTCATAAGTATCTTCTGGGTTATTACATAATGACTGTGTTCACTGGTTGATCAATTTCTTTTGATTATTAGATAGGGTCTCTAAGAGACACAGCCGCATAAACACCAGAAGCGGTTTTCTCGAATGTATATAAGTTATATTAATTCTACTACTCCTTCAGTAACTCTTAAAAGGCTCCAAGGCAGCCATCCATCTAATCTTTCCTATCCACTTTACACAATTTAGACCAGAATCTTCAACCAAACGACCATTAGCCTGTATTTTTAAACAGATAGGTGGTCTGTTGTTGTTTTTTAATTAAAAAAAAAACACTTGTTAAGGAAAGGTAAAGAGAGAGATGCTGACTTTAAGTACCCCACCCACCCTTTGATTAAAAGACATTGTGTGGATATGGCACAAGGGGGAAACAAATGCCTCAAAAGGATGGCTTTTCCTGGAAGCAGATGCAATTGCTCATCCCAGACCTCCCCCCCCATTTCCCAGATAAGAAACACTCCCTTAGCATTTGCTAAACCCAAGACATCCAAGCACAGCTACAAAAGATTATAGGAACCTGCGATGCCAGCTAGGAGATTGTTCTTTTTCATTCATCAAATGCAGTGAATGAAAACCTCCCCTCCAAAGACTGCAAGCTGCGCGCTCAAGGAGCTAAGCTTTATCACCTTTCCGAAAAAGCCCATATTCTCCTCAGAGAAGAGCCAGGAAGGAAAGAAAGAAAGAAGGGAAATCCAGAAGGCATCCGGTCATCGAAGCAGAGAAACCCTCTTCCTCACCCAGGCGACCAAAAGGTTGTAAAACGGATTCAGGATCGCTCGTTAACACGGAGGAAGTTCGGAATGGCCGTAATTCTGCTAATCGCCCAGGGTTGACAGCAAGATCGTGGCTCCTTCTCCCCCCCCCCCCAACGCTCCAAATATGCCCCATACATGTTCTATTTTGCAAATGCGCACACACAGCACCAAACTCCAGGATCTGATGCAGAAAAACAAACAAACAAACAAACCAAAACCCACCACCAGATTTCCCCCATTCTTTAACTGGTGCTTTATCGTGCAGCTGCGGGGGGGGGGGGGGGGGAACGGTTAGGTTTTTCCTGTGCAGTTTGCAAGGTCCAGTAATCGCCTGCCGCCCTCGCTACGTTTGAACCGCTCTCTCCCCTTTCTTCTCCGCCAGTTTCAGTGACGTGTTTAATGACATTGGTTTAAAATACGAGAAGACCCCTCCGAGCTCCTGATAGCTCGTGGTCCCCCCCTTTTTTGGGGGGGGGCATACACACACACACACACACACACACCCCCCTCGTGCCATTGAGTCGATCCCGATCGAGCGCCCGAACTATTCGGACTGGCAGAACGTGCTTCCACGTCCGTGGAAAGCGAACCTTCGCCGCCGACCTTTCCAAACCCCATAAATCGAAGGCGAAATCCCGCACGTTTGCGGGGCGAGAGTGAAAGAGATGGGAGAGTTGGGCTGGGGTGACAACGGGGAATCTTTGAGAAAGGAACCGCTTCTCCCCCAAGCCGGCAGAACCCCAAGCCGGCTTAAGCAGAACGCCTGGCTCTCCTTCCCGCAAGCAAAGCCCGGGCTGGAAAAACCGCGTTCACCCCCCAAAAGCTCGTCTCCAGAACGAGGGGATCAACGGCACACGCTCAAAACCCGGAGGATGCCGCCTTAGCTTTCCCCCCATCCCCTTCCCGCCTCCGCCGCTTGGCATCGCTTCGCACAGGTCGAAATGCGACAGGGCAAAGGGAGGGGTGGCAGGGGAGAGATGCTTGGCGCCGAGCGAGCTTACCTTCTCTGGCTTTGAGCAAAACCGTGTTGGCCACTATATTCTCCAGCTCCATTGACAAGCTCGGTCGGGACGCGCGGCAGCGGACGATGGGCAGCTTCCAGAGAGGCACTTGGCGCTTCGTCTTCACCCACTACGGCAGCGCGGCACCAACCCCCTGCCCTTAGGGCATTCTTGCGTTGCTTTCTCTGGCTTCCTCCGACGAGGTCCTGCCTTGAGAAAGAACCACCGCTTGCTCGCTCGCTGGCTTGGCTGGCTGGCTTGCCCGCCTGCTTCCCTCCCTCTCCCTCCTCCAGCCCGAAACTCTTTCTCCCCTTCGCTTCGCGGATCTCGCTTACTCCATTCTGGGCGCTTACATGTAAAAGCAAAAAAAAAAAAAAAAAGGAAAAGCCCACCCTCTCACCGCCCCCCCTCCTCCTCTGTTGGGAAGGTTTCAGATGGGCGGGCTTCTCTCCCTCCCTCCGCGGGGGTGTGGTACTACGAAGCGGGTTCCGCAGCATTGCGCAGGCGCCATGCTCAACAGCTGGCTCGTTGCTCTGAGCGTGTCGGGAGACGTAGGTTTTTTTTTTTTTTTTTCGTAAAGGCTGTGGGGGAGGCGATGGGGTTTACCGCCAGCATCCGTTCCTTGCATAGCACATGCAGGCGGTCCGGGAGGTGGGTGGGTGGGTGAGCACTCGGATGCCCGATCAGGTTTTTCAGATGCTTTCCTGGGGTAAGGATGATGGAGCAACTCCAGAGTATAAAGGGAAGCGGAAATAGTCTGGTTTTTTTAAAAAAAATATTTATAATTCTCACGGTTGAACGGAGGAAAGACCATCATGATTCATAATCCGTTCCAGGACTATCAATCTGCTGCTTTGGTTTAATGAAATAAGCTGCTGGTGAAAATATTTTGACAGCTCCTCAAATGCTGTTATGTTTCTAATGTGCACAAGTTCCTGTTAAGTGAACAACGAAAATAAATTACATGGAAGCCAAATGAATTAGGCACAATGCCTGTGGATCGTTTTAGCACCTTGAGCTCCACTAAGGTTTTAGGAATAATAGGACTTGTTGATCTACAAGTTTAGACTATATGGCTTGCTTAACCATGTTGACTGAACACTAATGAACCCATTTTTTTAAATTGATTAAACTTATATTTTGCTGCATTCGGACAAAATTGGGTGCATAAAATATAAGAGGTTATGGTTTAAACAAATAATGGCATCAGAAAACCCCAAAGAAATCAACAAACAAGGAAAACAAGGTAGCATAATGCCCTCTGGTAAATTCCATTTTCAGTCATTTCCCTAAAGCCCACATTTCCGATCTCTATAAGACCATCCCAGAGCTACATTTTAGCCTAGCCTCTCTGGCTTCTGGAGAGATGGAGACAGTGGTGGGTTTCTATCCTGCTTTGCCCTGCTTTGGGCGAACCAGTAGCGGCGTCGGCGGGATGCTCCGCCCACCCACCTGGACATCATCACAGACGCTCTCTGCATGTGGAGATTTTGTGCATGCGCAGAAGCATCGTGCGTGAGCTAAGCGAGTGTGCGCACACACGTGCTCACAGAACCGGTAGCAAAGGTAAGTGGAACCCACTACTGGAGGGAGACCACAAGAAGTTGCGCTTTCCAGTGACTCGGGCTGATTCTGGCTAGAGCAGGCAGTCCTGCAAGTCCAGGTGCCAAGTCATGGAGGTTTTTAGGTCAAGTCTAGAACCTTAATTTGTATCCAGGCACCAACTGGCCACCAATGAAGGATCCACAAGTCAGTGTTGCGTGCTTCCAACTTCAGGAGCCAATAAGTAGACAAGCAATAAAAACCTGGACTATTTGCAGTTCCTGAATTCTGTAAGCTGCATGTAAAGCACACTGCAGTAGTCCAATTAGGAGGTAATGAGAGCATGAGTTACTGTACATATAGGTAGATGAACCAGATAGGACGACAATTGGCACTTCAGCCAAATCTGGCAAAATCCTTTAGCCATAGCTTCTATTGTTTGTCAGGCCCAGCACAAGAATAACACAGAACAACCTAATCGAAGTTTATTTCTTTTATTTACTTATACCGTACAGAATTTTGTCCGATGAATGCTATACTACAGTACTCCAACGCTAACAGATATACTTTGGAAGATTCTAGGACTGGCTACCCTAAATCTCTTTTTCTGATCCAGCTCCAGTCTGTGTTACCTCTTATCTTGCCTGATTCCTTGGAATGTGCTTCCTCCTTCCTGGAAACTGCTCTTCACTGTAGTCCATCACACCACCTCCCGTCATAGATAAAATCCATCACACATAAGCCCTGAAGGACCCCCAGATTCCAAAGCTGTTCCTTTATGACAATGCTTGCCTATACAACAGTAACACTAGCATTGACAGAAAACACCTACAGTATTGGAACATGAATTCTGTCCTAGTTGGATTCAGCTTCAATGTCTCCTCTTCCATCTAGATCTTTACAGCCTCCAAGTACTCATAGGGCAGTGATGGCTAACCTTTTTATCACCGTGTGCCAAAAGTGGGGGTTGCATGGGGGGGGGGGGTCGCGCGCATGCGTGCCCACACCCATAATTCAATGCGCTCCGCCCCCTGCGCATGTAAACCCCCTCCCGGGTTCCCCCTGCTTTTTTGCCCTCCCTAGGCTCCAGAGGCTTTCTTGGAGCCTGGAAAGGGCAAAAACAGCCTTCCCCACCCACCCCCGGAGGCCCTCTGGAGGCCAGAAACAGCCCATTTGCCAACCTCCAGTGGGCTCGGTAGGCCCAAAAAACAGCTGTTGGAACTGAGCTCGCGTGCCCACTGATACAGCTCTGTGTGCCACCTGTGGCACGTGTGCCATAGATTCACCATCATGGTCATAGGGCATCAAAAAGATCTCCCTTATAGTTAAATTAGCTAATATGAGCATCCCAAACTGCTGGATGATCTTGGCCTGCGGTTTCATATAGATGTTAAAGTACTCGGAAAGAGGACTAAGTCCTGTGGCACCCCACATATCCATTGGGTTAACCTCTCATAGCCCTTCACAAAATAGCTAAAAAATGCCTAAAACCCACCGATAGAGAAAGAAGCAGAACCACTACAAACAGGGTCTTCATTACCAAACCTATTTGTGGTTCAGTAAATTATCATTGTTGATGGTATCAAAAGTCGATGAGAGATCTAAAAGGATGAAGAGCAATGCACAGCTCTGATCCAGATCCCAACCCAAGCCACCCAAGGGACTCACTAATGGTTCCATTGTCCCACATGGGTCTGAACCCTGCCTGAAAAAGGTCCAAAAAACCTTCTTCTGGAGCACTGTGAAGTTTGTCTGCCATAATTGTCTTAACAACCTTCCCTAAAATGGTTAGAGGCTAAATGATAGTTATCCAAAACTCTTAGATCCTGTAATGGTCTCTTCAAAAATGAAAGTCAGTGAGTTCAGGGTGACAAAATTGGCAGGGTGATAGGATGAGCAAATTGCAGGCAACAAAGTTGGCAGTGCAGAGTGGCAAGATTAGCAGAAACAATAGAGTGCAAGGAATCCAAAACAGAGATAGAGATGTGGGGAGATAGGTGGTTGTTGAGTAGTTAAAAGGAGACAGTTCTTTAACTTACTGAGCTCAGGGCTGGGAGGAACCAAGCTAGAAGTGGCTTGGATTAGAGTGGATTCAGTTAATGACACTGGCATTACTGTTGTTAAGCAATGCAGTCACATGACATCATGCTTTATGACTGCATTGTTTAGGGATGGAAATTCTGGTCACAATTAGTCATAATTTGGGGTTCTGGTTGGCCCCTGACTTTCACACCTTCCACCATGAATTGAAAACCTGGCTATTTAAGTACCCCTGGCCTGGACTGATGGGGTAGTATATTTTAATTAAAAAAAAAATTCTTGATATTTTTGTGTATATTTGTTGTTTTTAATAGTCGCTTGGTCGCTTGTCGTTGTGAGCCGTCCTGAGTCCTTGGAGATAGGGCGGCATACAAGTTTTATAAAATAAAATAAATAAATAAATAAATTTGAGGACTACCTGTCCTTTTGCTCTGTCCTGCCTCGGGTGACCTTCCAAATGGATGCTTTGTTTATTCTAGGTTTTCATGATACACTGAAGCAAACTAGCGATATAGGATGGTCTCACCCAAATATGCTAAACTAAAATCAGTTTGTGCCTCTGTGTGTTGTGTGAATAGCTGTTATGTAAAAAAAAAAAAAACATATGAAGCAAAGAAAGTATTGCTGACTTCATGGACAAGTTCATGCAGATTTCTTTGAAACACGAGTTTCAAAGAATTTTTTCTTTTATCATTTTTATCATTTTTTCCCTTCAGTCTAACTTAACTTCCTAACTGTCCCCAGAGGTCTCCCATTCAAGTACTATCCAGGTCTGACCTTGATTGCTTTCTGACCCTGGATGACATTAACCAGGTACTGCTATTTGTTGAGGCAAAAGGATTTATCTGGTGGTAAAATGATACTCTTAATTATATGTATTCAGTTTGATAGCTAGGAATCTGTCTTCCCTAATTAATATAATAACTAAAACTTCCAAGTAAATATGACTAACCATTCAGAAGTTATGCATATTTGGAAATATAATTACTTGGAAATAGTATATAGATAATGGATCGAATTATAGAATGGCAAGACATGGAGCTGTTATTAGGAATATTCTACTATGCAGCATGAAACAAAAATATATGATTTCATGTCACAGCCATTATGAGGCCTAATATAATTTCCAACTGATAATACACATCAAAATCTTTAATTATATGTATTGGATGTATGTCACACATCTCTAGGAATTTAAGATAATCCTCCTTCCATAAAACAAAGATAGGTATGAGATTGTTTGGACTGAAAAATAGTAGTTGACCTAAAGTAACCTAATTAGCTAATGGGTGAGTTTGCACAAAGCAATGAACCACTGGCTACTAAACCATATTTTAGTCAACTGACTCACGGTTCAGGTTATCAGGCAATAAACTGTTAACTGTCAGTTAACAATGACAGTTTTTCAAAATTTGGAATGTGCCCACTGACCTAAAAAAAAAGGGATCTATGGCATAAACATTTATGATAACAGCCCATTTAACCAGATGCATGGAATATTGCTTCAAGAAGATATTTCTAGAAGAAGGGGCAGAGCCTGAGGGTGGTGTCAAGAAAGGACTCAGCTTAGTATCCTTGTGTTCACAAACATTCCAAGTCCAGCCTCCCTTTGAAATCCATTGACTCTTATCTAGTGCCAATTTAGTGCTGACCATCAGTTGACTAGATTCTTGTGTATAAGCTTGAGCAATAAATCTTAACATAAGGTCCTGATTCTCTATGCCTGACAGTATTGAGGCAGAATAGCAAAAATATGGGTTAAAAGAAACATCTTTTGTGAGACTGTGGGTAAAGCCCTTCTCATTTGTAATCTGTGAAGAAATCCTGATTTTGCCTGAAACCTTTAAACCATCTATTTTTTAGTAGTTAAGCTCATTTCCTACTGTACTTGGCTAATGGCTGCTATAATGAGTTTAGCTAATAAAAAAAATCAATTTACTAAAAGGTAAAATTTCTCTATCCTACCCCAAATGCTATCATTGAATCTTTTCTTTTTGTTGTTTTGTTTTCCTGGATAGAAGATAGAAAAATAACTAAATTTGGATAGGGCATGAGGCCAAACTATGCCCATGGTGCCAGTTTGGGACCAGGGCCTATTCCTAAATATGTAACTCTTTTTTTGTTTTCACAATGTTTTTATAATAACTGAAGATTACCTGCCCATATGGAGTGCAAAAAAACTTGCCATAGAGTACCATGGTGAAGAAAACAAATCCAGTTAAAGCATCTGAAGCTATCTCTATTTTCAGAGGATGGAGAGGTTGTGATGGCTTATTTTTAAGACGAGTTCTGATTTCAGTGAAATAAAGTGGAAATGCCATCTGAGTTGCTTCAGGAAAAAAATTCTGCAATCATTAGTAACTTAGAAATCACTTTCTGGGTTTATAGAAAAGGTTCGTTTATGCTTTAAGTATAAACTGAAACTGAAGAGTGGCCTATGCAATTATTCCTACTATTAGATCCAGAATGGGACAACTCACCATGGTCAACTCCCTGTGGCCAATTCACCTTAGCCAATTCATCATGGCCAACTTGCCGTGGGACAATTCAACCATTCAATTTAATTATTTAAAATAATTAAAAATATTTGACATCCTTTCCTTAATGATTCTATTCCACCTTTTCTTCAATATTACTGTAACTCTTTTCCCACAGCGAGTAGAGTAACTCTTGTCATGCAGTGAGTTGGCTATGGCAAGTTGGCCATAGTGAGCTGGCTGTGGCAAGTTGTCCTGGACCTATTGGATTGCCTATAGTTTAGGTCATTTAGGAAGAAAATTTCTTGATCGCCTAATTCCACATTTTCAATAATTCTGGCACAAACATGGAGTCTGCCAACCAATTAGGGTGAATCACATGGAAAGCAGTTTTAAATTATTGCAAAGATCACATGGAAGCAATTTTCAGTGGCCTTTAACATAAGTGGAAGTTGCTGCAATATACGAACCAACCCTAGTTGTGTCCTCATGCTAATCGGTGCCTTTTCTTGTAGTTAAATCTGTTTACTTAAACTATTATGAAATCTCATGAGAAATATGACTCCAATGCTTACAGTTTGGAAGCAAGCATATCAAGAACCTCTTTTAATTCTTGGAAATATTAACAATCTAGTTCAACCACAGCTGTTCTTGAAGTCCATTTAATTGACCAAGACAATATCCATGCTAGACCTTGAGTTGTACCAAAGTGCCATCTAGTGGCAACCCTATATCAAATGATGAAGCAAGCCTGTGGCTAACCTTTGTGGCAAACATGTCACTAATTGAATTAAAACAACAGCAATGTGATCTGTACAATCATCTGAGTTAAAAAAAAATGGGAACCCAGGTGGCAAACTTATGCCATTCATATTTATTGAGCTGGAATTCTCATTAGACTTGGTTGACATGACCAATGTTATGGGATTATGAAGCTGTAATCCAAAACAATTTACCCACACACCAAAAAGCATTAGGTAGTACTGTATTAACCCAGTGAAGAATGTATACAATCAATGGGTCTCAGCAATAATTTCTTAGACTTTCACATTTATCTATTTGAGTTTCTAGTATATATTGTCGCCCAGGAAGTATTTTATAGATTTTTATTTATAGACTGCCATTCCAGAATGTTCTATCCCAAAGTTCAAGTTCAAATCTCACCAGGCTCAAGGTTGACTAGCCTTCCATCCTTTCTAAGGTAGGAAAAATGAGGACCCAGATTGTGGGGGCAATAAGCTGACTTTGTATAAATATACAAAAGTATGAAGGCTATTGCTTAACGCATTGTAAGCCGCCCTCAGTCTCTGGAGAAGGGCGGCATATAAATCAATTTTAAAAAAAGAAAGAAGTGTAAACAAAAGAAAACATTCTAAATCATGAAATAATTTTGCTTCATTTGGCAAAATTGTAAATAAAACAGAAGAGGGATGGAAGAGAGAGAGAGAAAAGGACTGGCTTTTGTCCAAATCATGAGGCTGCATTTAGTTACAGTCTAGTGGAATGTGGCAGGAGACAGCAGACATGCAAATTGGACTATAAAAGACTTGAGAAGGTTTCAAGTTGCACATCTTCAAGAATTGCTTAGGAATTTAAAGAGAAAAGTATCCGGGTCCTCATTTATGAATGTATAAGTTGGTCAACATACAAGTCCTTGATGGAAGCAGAAATAAAACTTCTTTTATATGTTTGTGAAATGCATCAAATGGGCATTTATGTCTATAGGATGGCCCTTTTTATAAAATGGATGGGAAATACTAATTTAGGTTAATGGTGATTTGATTAAACCATACGATATTCATAAAGGAACAAGAGAGGACTGTCACCTGCCTCCTTTGTTGTTTATTTTACAGTAGTTCTTGAAATTTTCATTAGAAATATTAGACAAGAAAGATAATCGAGTTAAAAATAAAAAAACGAGACCTTTAAATTGAGAGTTTTTGCAGACCATTTGGTTTTGATCTTACAGGACCCTCTAAAAGGGATTGAATTTCTAATGGGAAATCTGAAAGAGTACATTAGCAGCTTTGAGATTAATATACAGACAATAAAGATGTTGATTAAAATATGACTGCACAAGATCAAGATGTCTGGATCTGAATCACTCTGGATTCAGAATTGAAAAAAAGATTAAATATTGGGGTATGATTTCAACTAATACGAACTGTATCCTATATCAGAATAACTATGTTGAGGTATGGAATGAAATTAAAAAAGATATGCTGAGCTGGAAGAAATGGCAACTGTCAATGAAAGGAAGAACTTCCCTGCCCAAGATGAATGTCTTACCTAGAATCTTATGTTAATTTCAGACATTACTTTTACTGATGACTGGCATACTATTTAAGCAATGTCAAAAAGAAATCTCTAAATTTGTTTGGCTAGTCAAGAAATCAAGAATTGGATATAAACTCCTGCAGGGTGTTAAAGAAAGAGTTAAAGCCTTTCAAAAAGCAAAACAGAAACAATATCATAGGGAAAACCAATGCCTGCAGGACAGCGGTTGGTTCCTCCCTGTTCGGCCCGGTTCGGCCGAGCCGGTAGCGGTGATGATATGATGTCACCGAACCGATTCTCTTTGTTCGGGAGCTGGGCCCTCCTGCCCCCCCCCCAGCGTTATTCTTACCTTTTATTTGGCCCCACCCCCAATCTATTGCTGCCTCCCGAGTCCCAGCTAATCGGCTAGAAGGAAAAAAACTGTTTAAACTCTTGCCGTGGGGCTTTAAAGGGCCGTTCTACAGCTGATCAGTGTTAAAAGGCAGTGTGGTGGTAGACCGGTGCCTCCAAAAATGAATAAGTAGTCCGGTGCCTCCAAAAATGAATGGGTAGACCGGTGCTCCAAAAACAAATGGGTAGACCGGTACAGCTCTGCAAGTAGTTAAAAGCCTGGTAGACCAGTACCTCTGCTAAATCCTAAAGAACTGTCACATGACCATCAAGCCACGCCCATGAAATAAGCCACGCCCACAGAACCGGTAGTAAAAAAATTTAGAACCCAGGATTCTAAATGTTGCAGGATTCTGGTCTTTGTGGGCATAAATATGCTTCAGCATATTTTCCAGGGCCTTCACTGCTTATCTACCAAGTGCTAGTCTGTGGCATACCTCTGGCTCCTTGATTTTTCATAGTTGCTTCTAAAAGGCAGTTATGTGTCTTGTCATTGTGAAGGCTGGTTGCTGAACCTTTTGTATTAGTTTGGTTTTCTTGATTTTTAATCTTAGATCTATTGTTTCCCACTGTGTTCCTTGACTCCTTTGTTACTAGAGCGTGCAGATATTGTATTATTCATTAAAGAATGGGATTCTGATTTTCTGTCTCATTCTCAGAGAACTTCAGGATATCTTTTAATGTTCATTTTTAACTTGATTTTGCTGAAAGCCTGCTGAGAGTATTTTGTGTTTGTTCTTTTCTCTTATACATTGCTGAATTATTCTGGAACCTACCTGACAATTCTTATTTTCTCATTTAAAAAAGACTCCCGAAAGCAGTTTTATTAGATTTTTTAATTGAATTCAATGGAAGCTTCAAGCTATTGAAAGATAATCATATAATAAATGACAGGGTCTTTATATCAGTTTGAAAATAAAACAGTGTGAGAATCCCGCATGCTCCATGAGAATTCTCCAAAATTATTTTTTTGTTTCAAAGAAAAAGAATCAAAAGCATTTCATTTTCCATTAAATTGAATGAGACTTGGTGAAAAAAGTTAAACCTTAATAGGATCTTGACTGGTGTACCAGCTTTAGCTGAAAAAAACCCCCAGATTCTTAGCCATCAATAGTACCAGTGCCTTTCCAGAGAGTTACACCTCCAGGAATAGACAACATTCAAGTTTAGTACATTAAAGAACATACTCAAAGTCAATATTTTGTCTCTAATGAGATTGGTTGATTTCTAACTTTATTGCACTTCAGTTTAACTACATGAAATTCCAACTTGTTGACTTCTCTCCATCCTAATACCTTTGGGTACCTAATTTAGAATTCCAAAGCAACTTTAGGATTTTTGGGTGAAAAGTAAATATCTGTATTTCCCGTTCATGCATCATGGCAAATATGGAGTTCATGTATCATATTGAATCTTAATTTAATTACCTATGGTTGTTACAATTTATTTTTCAGAAAATATTAAACATGGTTTACAAAGTTACAAACCAAAATGGCTGGGTTGGCATGGTACTGCATATAGAAAACAAACTATACATGTGCTTGGCATAAGGTATAATGCAGGCCAGTTCTGACTTCTCCAGCATATTCTTGTTACTAGTCTGCTTGTTTGACCAGCTTTGGAAATAATGGGGTAAATTCCAACAAAAGAATTGTTTCAGGTATTGCAGTCATTTATTTTGATGCATCCAAGTCTTTCAGGGAAAAAAAAACAGGAATAAAGATACACTCCAGATAATATCTAGGCATTTTTAAAGTTTTGTTTTATGGTTGCATCTTTATAATTTTTTTTATATTGCCAATGTAGGGAGCCATGCTGTTTATTAAGTAGGCATCTGGAAAACACACACACCGATTTTTTTCTTGATGAAACGTCAGTATTCTTGTTTCAGTATTCATTAGTCAGCATTGGTGTTTTTAACTCATACATTGTCTGAATCAATAATATCCCCTTCTCACTTTATGGCTTACCATAGCATTCTCCATGCTAGTAGGAAATTCTGAGATGCCAAGGTTGGGAAGGTTTGTGTAACACAACATATGAATCTAGCTTCCATTCTTATCCTCTCCAGTACCTTTAAGATGTTTTGGGATGGAATGTTCAACACCTCAGATCACTACACAGATTAGGCCTGATGTTTGAAATCTGTAGCTCAAAATCTACAGATGGTGACAGAATGAAAAAAGGTACGTATCTCATACCACATAACATACTCTCTGTAGCACAGTGGCTAAGGAATGAGGACCCAGCCATGGAAGCACACCAGGAAACCCAGGGCCAAGCACTGCCTCTCACATAACACTACCTCATAGTGTTGCTGTCTTCAAAGTTCTATGTATATTGCCTTAATCTTCTGGAAGAAAGTTGGAACCATTAAAACACATAAAAGCAAAATGGGACTATCTTATCTGATTTAGGAAGAAACCATAAATGGAAGAACATCATTACATTTTATGTATTTTTTTAAAAAAATATCAATGGGATATTTTACAATACTTTTCTGCTGTCCTTACAAAATTCATTAAATGGTCATTTCCATTTTTAAACTCAGGAACAAGCTGTTTTTCCATGACTGACACTATGACTTGTTTGTACATAATCAGCATTATGTGCAGCTCTCCCAATCATTATCTCTGTAAAATATCATATCTGATATCCTGCAGCTATTGAGTATCGAACATTATGTCATGAGACTGACAGCATTCTTAAAAAGGAGGTTTAAAAGAGCTGGCTTCTAAGCCTAGCTATAGAATGGCTTTTGAATTACATGCTTTGCATTATTATCCTTAAGCAGCTTTTTAAAAAACTGATGCATGGCCAAATGTGTTGGATACCTCTTACATGTATATTAGGGGCCATGTCAGGAAGTACAAGAACTATAGCAGAGAAGGTATGAATAGGCTCTCCTTCAGAAAAATGTTATCATATTATATGAACATTCATACTCTTTGTTGCCTGAAGGAATTAACAGATATATGGAAAAACAACCAAGGAGGCAAAGTGCAGGGAATGATAATAAATGGATTAAGCGGGATCAGGAATCTGTGGCCTTAGAGGTGTCGATGAGGTACAAGCTCAATAGTGTATCTTTTCTAATTTGCCATTGTAATGGTATGTGAGAATGACCTTGGGAGACAAGGGAGGGAGAAGAGATGCCACCTAGGAAATGATCAGGTAAGAGGCAGGACAACCCACAGCTGTATAACAGACAGAGAAAGAAACTCTCTAAATTTATCAGATGGGAAAAGAGCAGGAGTTTTGTACTTTGTAAGATTATGTTAACGTAGCTGCACAATAAAGTAGAATTTACTCATCTGCTATGTTTCATGTTTGGACCGTACCTACGAAGGCTGCCAGCCATGTAGTCTGAGATTACTGGCAGTTGTTGCTCAGCAGATGGGAACGACTAGAGGTTCCGGTCAACTAATAAATGTTATAACAATTACTTATGCACCCTGATACAGTTATACTCCGAACACAAACAAATCATTTCTGTTATGACGTACATTCAATCTGTTTGAATAAGAGTAGAACCTTTAAACTTTAACTTTAGTTTATCAGCCTTTATTTACTCTATGCAAGGGCAGTTAAAACCCCCTATCTGCGTGTTTAGTTAGAAAGAGATTTTTTTGAAATAAAAACTAAGTGATTGTCAGATAAATTTCATTGGAGCAGGGCTTGAGGAAAAATGGAACATTCAAATTCTGAAGGCATAAAGAGAGAACGGGTGGGGGGAAATCTCCAGTAAACCTTTGCTGCAGGATCGTTCAAGAAAGAAGGGGTGTTATATTTTTCCTTTTGGGAGGAACTTAAAAAATGGTCACCACAAGCTGTAACAGTGGTGATAGTGGTCATCTTTCAGAAGACTACCAAGGAAGCGTTAGTACATTTTTCAGTATATAAACCTGAAATTTGGCCTCCCTGTAATGAGAAATGAGGACGGATAAAACGAAGGTCTACGTTATGAGCTGTTGCAGCCGATGAGTCATCGGCTGAGTGGGCTCTTGCAGGTCTGCAGCTGTGAGTACTGCAGCAACAGACTGTCTCCTGTCTCTACAAGAGAAGGGGAGGGTGTGTAAAAAAAAAACACCCCAATTTTCAAACTGCGTTTTCTCAGACGAGAAATACAATTTTAAAATATTATCCGCAGGAGGCATTCTTACATACCACCCTACCCTTTATGGGAGTCAATGGCCCCATTGTTGATATACAGCTCGGGCTCCAGAGAAGGCTTCTGCAGTAAAGGATGCTTGTTGGATTCGAGCAATTCAGTAGCTATTAAAACACCCTAAAGGGTCCCAACTTCTACGAGCTTGTGGTGGTTGGAAAAATGTAAAAAAAAAAAAAAAGAAGATACAAAAGCCCTTTTAACTGACCGATTGGACAACATTTATAGAGACGCAAGCAACTATTTTCCAAAATGAATCCTAATAAATGCCATTCAAAGCCAAATGATTGCCTCCCAGGATTTATTACTGCTAGTAATGTACCCAAAATTGCAAACAAATGACATCAGTGAAATGTAATTATGTCTGGCAGTTGTGGTTCATACAAAATTGATCCAAATTATGTTCAGGAAAGTTTTTTAGGGAAAAGTTCCCCCCTCCCTCCCCTTTCTATAACATACAGTTCACAATTGTATCTCATTATACTTTTTAGTGCCCTCCTCCCTTAGAATAACTTAACAGTCTGCCTGTCTTCTATTATTTGTGAAGGCTACGTTGAGGTTACAGTCCTACAAACTGACGTATTGTCTCAGCATTCCATGATGTGTCGTAACAGTGGGTTGGGAGTGTACTGGCCTCCTGTACAACATCTGGCAAGCAGCCCATAAACCACTGTTTTTATTGAAAGAGTGTGCTGCCACCTAGCCACATTAAGAGGGCAATACATCTTGTTTTAAAAAGCTTGATAGGCTTTCAAATTTAACATTTTATATCTGGGAATCTCTCCCAAGTCCTAGTAAGTTGCTTCCTTGTGATTCTTTGTGTTCATATGTGTATTTGTGCACATGCGCCTGGAAGGTACAGTGAAGTAATTTGGGAATATACACCCCGAGTCACCACATGTGTGAATATCATCCCAGCGGTCCAATGAAAGTAAGCTGCCAACCATATCAAGGAATTATGATATAAGAAGTTGTTGGAAACTGACGATCACTTTAATAATGACAAAGACATCATTTCATACTGCACAGGAGAAGGGTATAATAAAACTCCTTATTTTATCAAGAAAACCACATGGATCAAGAAAACTACATTGAAGCTTGATTCAAAGAAACAGCTAGCACAAATATTAAAAGGAAATGGAATTAAAATGGAAGATTGGGCTGGAAAATAGGAACAGCAGGCTAAGATCAGATACAAGCAGGCTAGAACAGAACAAAGAAAACAGCAAGAAAACAGAATAAAGAAAAGACCAAGAGAAGAATAAGAAGATCAAAAAATACCCAATCAAGAAATATCACATGGAAACAAGGAAGATTAAGGAAACACTGGAAATAATAAAGCAGTAAACAACATCTGTAGCCAAGGTCAGCAGATAGGAAGTTCAAATTGCACTCTATAAGCAGAATCTGCAATTTCAATAGAAGCAGAAACGTTTCTATCAATCCATTAATGGGGAGACTGCAACGAACCATCCAACACCTGACAACAAAGAAACAGTGCAGTTCTGGGCACAGATATGAGCCAACCCAAATAAATACTTCAAGAATGCAGCTTGGCTAATAAAGAAGCTAGAACAGCAGAAATGGGGGGGAGGGGGGGAGGGGAAGGAAGATTGCAATAGAAGGTGAAGATGAACTGCATGGCTTTTGGTTGAAATATTTGACTCGTCTTCATTCACTCATTGCCAAATAGTTTAACAACGTACTACCATTAGGTATGTAGTTAGAATAGTGCACTGGACTCAAACTGATCTAGAAACCCTGTACAGGAAGGCCAGAATAATAATAATGATGAATCATGCTCTACATCCACGCAATGACACTGACAGACTCTTTGGAAAAAATATTTGAAGAGCCGTGAAGAAGATGCATTGAAACTAGTATACCATGAAGGCTAATTAAATACCAAAGAGGCTAAAATGATCTATAAGGAAGAGAAGATAAAGAATACAACAGAGATTGGGCAAAGCAAAACACAAAAAACTAGCAGGCAAAGCATCTTAGACTTAACCACTGTTGATAATAAAGACATTGCAATATCTGGAGACAGCAGAATGTAAGAGAAAGAACTGAAGAAAATCACAAAATACAAATACTCACAAATAGAGGTGTAAGAACTTGGCAAAAGTAGTACCAATAGGTGCAATCCCAAAAAATACCTGCAGTACCACTTGAGCATGATAGGCACTGACAAACTCAGCACTGTCAATTGCAAAAGACAGCTTTATTTGGTATAACTTACATCCTGTGAAAATATCTTTAATATTGTTAAAGAAACATCGATCTATCCCAGGTCTTTTGGGAAGGACTCAATAGGTTGAAAAAAAAAGTGCCAAATCCAGTCTAACCCTCTGGCCAAATGTGCAACAAACCATAATAAATTTCGCTATCAAACAGCAAAAAATGCTAATAAAAATCTTATATTTGCTTTATAGAGATGATCTGAAGCTTTATGGAGAATCAGAAAAAAAAATCCAGTCATTAACAAATGGTTTAAGTATTTTTAGCACATATATAGCAATTAAATTTGCCCTATAGTAGCTACTACTACAGTTGCAGTGTATTTATTGCTACAGCCAGAGTAGCAATAAATCAAAGTAAAATTGTGAATAGTATTGGAATTGAAATGCTGAATGGTTAAACAATCATGACTCATCATGATTAAAACCTACAAGGATCAGGGTATTTTACAGTTAAGTAATATCAAGCATGGGCAAGTTAAAAGTGTAATTAGTAAAGGATAAATAGAAACAGTGAAAAAATTGCTAATATCAAAACCGAACGGTATCAAGTACCATCAAAGCATTGAAGAATACCTGGCCATACCTGTGTTATGATATGCTGCTGGACACAAGGTGAACTGGACTGTTTGGATTGAAAAAACAAGAAAATTACATCCACAGAATGATATTGATAGATTATATTTATCCTGCAGAAATGGAGGTAGAGGTATACTTCAAGTAAAAAAATTGTTAAAGAAGAAAATCATGTATTGGCTGATTATGTAAAAACAGTTAAGAACAATCACTGATACAAGTTAAACATTGAAATTTACTGAATGCACAGGAAACAAAACTTGAATATTGAAATAATGTAATAAAACATGAATAGAATATTGGCACGGGAAAGCATTACCTAGTCAATTTCTACAAAAGATTGAGTGGAAAATGGATAAAGATAAAACCTGGCAAAGGTTTACAACTGAAATATTAAAAAAGAAACTAAAGACTTGAATTTGGCTGCTGAAGAGGAAGCTTTTTGAACCAATGTAATCCAGGCCATAATTGAAAAACCATGCAGATTTTGCAAAGCAGCAGAAGAAACAAAAAATCATATACTCAGCTTGTGCAAGAAGATCACACAAACATATTATAAACAGCCTCATAACACAAATACGCTGAAGTTATTCACTGGAACATCTGTAAAATTATCAAAAGCCAATTGCCCAGACTCCACCCCGCAAGAGATTATGGGGTCATTAAAAGATGATGATACAGGTGAAAAAGTAGTAAAAAATAAGCAGAATAAAATATTGTGCGATTTCCAAATACAGCCAGATTTAACTATGGTTGAAAAGACAAAAGTGTGGATAACTGATGTTGCAATATCAGGAGATAATAGAATACAGAACTTGAAGAAATCATAAAGTATCAAGATCTGAAAATTGAAGTTAAAAGATTATGGCATAAACTGGTAGTGGTTGCAGGGATCATTGACAAATTGGGTACTATATCAAAACATTGTGGACAGCACTGAGAAAATCTATGCATTGACAAAATTTCAATTTGGATTTGCGCATATACTATGTTGATACATTATAATATTTTAGGTTCTTGGGAAGAGCTCAGATGTAAATGCCACCACCAGCTAAAGAACTGACAGCTGTGATTTCACAATGTTGTTTATATAATAATAGTAATAATATACATTTGCCCACAGATCTCTAATATGACAGTTATTCAAGTTTTTGCCCTAACTGCTGATACAGAAAAAGAGGATACTGACTACTTGTATGGTTAAGTTCAAGCTGGAATCAACAGAACATGCAAGCCAGAAGACTGGAATGCCAGGGTTGGAAATAATGAGGAAAGTATTGTTGAACTATATATGGAATAGAAATAAAAAATAAGCAGTGGACCAATTTATCTGTTTCTGTCAATCCAATTATTTTATTTACATTGCTACTATATTCTTCAGACAACCAAGATGATATTTATTTAACTAGACAACATCAGTTAGAATACATACAAAAAAATCAAATTAACTATATTAGTGGTACAAGATCGTGGAAAGCTCAGTTATAATAACAAAGATGTAGCCAAAGATTTATTGTGCAAAAGATGACAAGCTACTCATGGGCAAGTTCCAAATCAAGCTAAAGGAAAAGAACAAAACCAACCAGTTTCTGTAATATTATCTTAAGCATATACTTACCAGTTTCAAGCAGAATCTAGGTAAAGAATCAGAAGCTGGAACAAAATCAATGGACCTGTTAAGGATTCATGTGAAAAGAGACTACCGTGTTTCCCCAAATAAGACCCAACCATAAAATAAGTCCTAGCCTGATTTTTAGCATGCTCCTAATATAAGCCCTACCTCCCAAAATAAGCCCCAGTTAAGGTCGTAATCAGCTCTGTGTGTGTGTGTGTGTGTGTGTGTGTCCAGCACTGGAGGCAGCGAGGGCACGGGGGCCGACCATGACTGGTAGCAGCCATGGCTTGAGAGCGCAGGTGAGTTGATTACCTGTCCAAGCAGCAGGTGGAGGCAGAGGTCCGGGGGAAGGGGGAAGCTAGGCGATCTGGTTGTGCTATGTGGGCTGCGGGAAAGCCGAGTCAGTGGAGTGGAACAGTCGGCCAGCCATGGGAGGCTCATCTTTGAATGGCGGCACCAGCAGCAGATAACAGGCAGAGGCACAGAGGGGGGTTGGGGAAGGCAGGCAATCTGGACACGCCTCATGGGCCATGGGAAAGCCAAAGTTGATGGGATGGAGTGGGTAGGTGGTCCGTACAACAGTTTCTCGGCTTGCCCATGGCCCACGCTACGCATCCAGATTACATGTGTCCCTGCCTGTGCCTGTGCCTCTGTCTGCTGCTTGGACAGGTAATCAACTCATCTGCGCTTTGTGGGCTACGCAGGCTGCGCAGCCCCAGAATGCGCCAACTAAGGGGCTGGCAGGCTGCAGCTAGACACCGTCAGCCTGTTTGCGCTCGCCATCTCTTGTACACATGCCAAGAGTGGCGTGCTCAGCTGGGCTGATCACCCTGATCTCCTGTTTCCCCAAAAATAAGCCCAAAGCATCTTTTATAGCAAAAAATATATATGACTGGGTCTTATTTTCCGGGAAACATGGGTACTAAAGATCAAGAAACAGAAAAAAGCGAACTGGATGCCAGAATAGATGGTGATAATTGCTAAGAAATAAAAAGAAGCCAAAGTCAAAAAGCACTAAATCATAACATCTGTAAAGAGGTAAAAATGGTAACAGATATTGAAAAATAAGTCATGTTTTCAAAATATTTAAAAATTCAGAAAGAATTTTCAGTCATGAAATGGTATTCTAAACTAAAGAATGCCAATGGACAGACAGTAATTGATTCAAAGATCAAACAGAGATACAAGGAACATAGTGAAATTCTGTACAATGTGTATATCAACATCTAAGATATCTTATTTCTGCAATAGAAGAAAATACATGTACCTCAAGGATGAATTGTGGAATCCTTGCTGCTGTCTGAGTGTTTGCTGGTGTTTGCTTGCAGATTTTTCTGCTTGGCTGTTTGTTTTCCGACTCTTCATTACCCAATTAGGTAAAATCATCTGAATGTGGGGTTTGCCCTGCCACTGTTGTTAGGGTATGTGGTTTTCTCCTTGGTATTTCCTTGATTAGGTATGGACATGGACAAAGAAGTTAAATGCTGGTGTTTATACCAGTAAATTTCAAACACCAGCATCCTGGCTGGGGAATTCTAGGAGTTAAAGTCCAGATTCATCAAGTTTAAAAAACATTGCTGTAGGCCCTTGAGTTTGGCCGATTATGAGTTCAGACTGACTAGTAGGAAAAGATGGTCTGTTATTCTGCAGCCACATATTGCATGCTGTATGGCTCAAAAAGATCAGTAGTTTTGAATAGGCTACCTAGGAATGCACAATATAGTCCTTTGTTTTATTGATCAAGAGACCCTAAACAATGACAGGCTTACTAAGATCCCAGGCATGCCTTCGCAGAACATAGGTAACCACAACTTATTCTGTCAAACAATTATTTAATATAATTATTTAACAGGGATATTTATTTATTTTATTTATTTATTATTGCGATTTATATGCCGCCTTTCTCCCTGGGGACTCAAGGTGGCTCACAAAATGACAACTTCAATACAAATCACAGTAAAAAATTAAAATCAGCAACCCAATATGTACCAAAAAAGGTGAACTATTAGCTAAGACGAACACAGACTAGGTTCACATGTTAAATTAAATTACGGTTAGGTAATATAAAATACGGTTAGGTAAGTGTAACTTGCCTTCAGACATTGTGGGGACTGCACCACTAGAGATTTTTAAGAAAAAACTGGACAGCCACCTATCTGAAATGGTACAGGGTCTCCTACTTGAGCAGGGGGTTGGACTAGAAGACCTCCAAGGTTCCTTCCAACTCTATTGTGATTGACTGAAAGATAGCCTTTATTGTCACTTTTTTCTGTGAACACACTGGCACACATAAAAAAAATGAATATATATATATATATATATATATATATATATATATATACACACACACATATACATATACACACACACACACACCCTGTTTCCCCCAAAATAAGACATCCCCTGAAAATAAGGCCAAATGGGCTTTTGAGAGCATGGCAATAAGGCCAAGCGTTTATTTCAGGGTTCAAAAAAATATAAGACAGGATCTTATTTTCAGGGAAACACATATACACATACATACATACATACATACATACATACATACAATAGAGGCACATACATATGTATGCATACACACAAACACACACACATTAATCACAGATGATTTAGAATATACTTTATACTTCTGGGCATCCTGTGATCCTAATCTCAGCCGATTCTATGTGCAATGCCAGATAGTATCAACAGATGCCTTTCGTTTTCCGATAGATCCAGCTGCAAATTCAGTGCCAACTCGAGAATCGGACTGAATTACCAACTTTAACCAGGCCCTTTCCTTACCCTCGGGAAAACCCACATTCTGCAAGGTTGGGCCGATCCCACCCGCAGCTCTGCCGGCCTATCAAAAGCCCGCCCCTGGGGTTATGGGGATTTCGCGGCTCCTCCCCGGTATCTCCATCAGCCAAAGCCGGAGTGCGATCCGCCCCCTTCGTTTGCTCTTCAAGCTGAAAATGGCAGCCGTAACAGGGGCGCTCCGAAGGTTACTGAAACCCACCGTAAGTGCGACCCCCTCGCTTGCCGCGCCGTCCCCGAAAAATAACCAGTGCTGACCCTCGGGCATTGCTTCGCTTCGGCAGTGGGGCTGCAGTCTTGGGGCTTCTCCGTTACAGTATGAAGGCCCCGCGGCGCTTCTCTCCCCGCTCTGTTTGCTCAATCCGGCGCACTCTTTGCACGAGAGTAAGCCGAAAAACCTCGCAGGGTCTAATAATGGCTTGCTTAGGGGGCAATTTATCCTTTATCCTTTATCGATCCCCTCGCCTCCTCCGTCTTGAACCTTTGGCTGCTTTTTGCAACATGGATCCATCACCGCTGCCTTCCCCAGATTTTCCTTTTACACTATATATATAGTGTAAAAGGAAAATAATATAATATATAATATAATTTAAATAAGACTCGAGTGTTTCTTTCCCCACCCACCCCTCCTGCCCCTTTACTCATTCAGATCTTGGGAAATCCTCCATTCATGGATCTTGGGAGGAGAAACGAGCTCGATCTTCTCATGCTTTGCAGAGGTCTTTCCCGAGCATCTCAGGCTGCTTCTGCTCCGCTGCGGTGCATCTTTCGCTTGCATGTTACCCTTTGGTCCCCGCTGCCCGTCTTCCTCTGATACTGAGCCATGCCCTCTTTTCCTAGGGTGGTTGGACCGGTGCCACCTTATGGAGAGCAAGCGCGGTCCCCGGAAGGTGTTTATCGGCAGTGGCGAGTGGGCGGAAGTGCACGGCTGACGCGAAGCCCTCTCTGCCTCGGTTCCATTTCAGTACTAGTAAGTTGCCGGGGTTGAGAGCGAATGAAATCGCTTATAATCAGCACCTTGCGATAGTCTCCGAATTGTTCACGGGTGAACTCTAAATCCCCGCTTAAAAACTCTTCTTCCCGTGCTTACTGGCCAGGGGTCTGTCTCCCCCATGCATATTGTCTGGTTTAGTTTGCAATCATTTCCATTTGCAGTGATCTAAAAAGCAGAGGAAATGTTGGATTATCGTGTGCAGATGGGACACATGTGCTCTTGTCCCACAAGGAAAGACAAAAACCGGTGGATTAAAACTATTAAGGAAAAAGGTTTAGGCTAAATATCAAAGAAGACTTTTTTGGCCAGTGGAATAAGCTGCCACTTGATTTGAAACGTTTTTCAAATAGATTGGACAATCATCTTGTCAGATACTCTAGTCCAGCACAGTCTTTTTCAAATTTGGCAACTTGGTAGCATGCTATTTTGGGATTCTGGACCTTACAATCCACACACATCTTAAGGCTGCCTAGTTTAAAAAACAACTGTTCTAGTAGATCCTGCACACCAGAAATTGGACTAAGTAACCCAGAAGAGTCCTTCATCTCAATGATTCTATTACTTTGCTGTTTTCTTGAAATTCCAAAGTTGGCACAATGCTGTAAATTGTATGACTGTTTCTTCTATTTTTTCAGACCTGCTTTTCTGTTATGTCAATTAAGCATAGGTTTCATAGGTGTGGGGTTAAACATGCTTTTACTACTGCAGAATTATTACCGTAGTTCCGACATGTTATTTTTAAATTATTTCAGATGGGTATAAATGGGGACAGCCATTCAATGGAAATATCAGGGAGTAAGGACTGTATATAGATACACAAAATATATATATTAGTACTATTAAATGTTTCCAATAGTTTGCAAACAGACTGGTGTGTGGGTATATCCGTATATTCAATTTTATTTGGTAATAAGTTAGTATGGTCTCTTGCATAGAGGAATCTGCATAATTTGATTTTAAAATAAAGTTAAAATTTCAGGTACTGGTAAACGTTTTTTTCTCATCTTCGTTGAGTTAGCCTTGGTGAAGGCAAGAATACTTTTCGTCCTATTTACATTAAGGTTCAGGGCTACAAACTGCATATTTGTATGAATCCTGGCCTTGGGTTGGAGCAATGCTGGTTTCAAGAAAAATAAACATCCTGAATATCAACCTTCACTAATTGGCTATCTGAAAAATATGATGGGCTTCTTTCTCCGTTAGAATGGCTGATGCATCTAAAGGTCTTTTCCCAATAGTAGACCGTTTAGCGATTGAAATTATTGTGACATCTAAACAGAGGATATGCTACAGGCACACAATATATTCAGTCATAACATGAACTAGATAATGAGCATAGATTATAGACTATAATGGCTAATTCACATCATACTGAAGTCTCAGCCTTTGGGGGAATTGTGAGAATATGTAATAGCACTCTTACAAAATGGCTGTCTTGGGGTAGGTGTAGCCGGTCATAAAATATTTTTAAAAACAAAATACAGTTTTAAAAAAAGTGTGTGATTGCACACTATTACTTTTTTATTTTCTAAAAATGCTGGGGTACATTTACTGAGATGTTTGTTCTTTTCTTTTTATGAATTTGCAAGTTAAGACTTTTACTTGTTTCTAATCCAAACACAGTATCTGCATTGTAACACATGACTGTACCTAATGATTACTAGGTATCGCAAGGTTTGTTCCTGCTGTCACTCAGCGTGCTCCATTTTTTAAGGGGACAGCTGTGGTGGATGGAGATTTCAGGGAGCTCAGTTTAGATGACTTTAAAGGAAAATACCTGGTTCTTTTCTTCTACCCCTTGGATTTGTAAGTATTTTCCTATATTGTATCTCTTAAGTAGCTTGGCCTTCATGTTTTTGGCAGATAATCTTGTTTGTTAATTCAACCTGACTTGCATTCTGGTTATCATGTAACAGCGGCATTCTTCGTGTACAAGTTCAGTGATAAGAAATAGGCCAAAGACATTCTTATGAATGCCTTTCCAGATTAAGGAGGGTATGTGTTGTTGATACTATTATTATCATCTCAAATTAATCCATGATGGCTTGAAGTTGTTTTGACTGTGATGGATTATAATCTACTACATTGTATGTCCTTCGATGTTGTCAAGATGATTTTGGGGAGAAAGTGACTGGCCCAGTCCTAGTGGACTAAAAACTGAATCTGCCCATTTCTACTCCAGCCTCCTAGTTCCTCCTAACTCCTCCTACATTGGCTCTCATATTCAGAGATAGAAAAAAATGACTTGGAATATTAATTGCTTATTTGTCTAGATAGAGTGGTACATAATTTGTGGATGAAACAAGTAAATTATATAGTTTAGGCAAACGGTTGTTGGATTAAACAAATACGCACACTTAATTCTTCAGTAATTTTGTTTTGCAGATGTGAGAAATTTATTGTCTCAATTTTAATGACCCAGATGCCATACTGTGGACAGTGCAAATTAGAAATTAGTGTAGAATAAAACCTGCTTTGAGCATGAATTGTAGGGTTGTGCAATGATCCAAATTGAAAGGGCAAATGTGATTCCAAGTACTGTATACATAGTATCTGAAGATTCCTTAAATCAAAGGCATCCTTTCCCAGAATCTTACAGAGGCTACTCAATTCCAGGAAAAGATGCAATTGTTGACTTATAGACTTAGATGTACTCCAGATCACATTGTGCCTTTGTACAGTAACAGTATCTGGATATCTGCATATAGTTCTCCTAATGAATATTATTACAATACTGCATGAAGAGTCCAGTAAAATGTTTTTAAAACGTCTGTCAGATGCATTTGATATAGTATGATTGCTAAAACTAGACAAATTATAATTTGGAACTTGTATGATCCCCAAATCTTACATTTCTTATCTTATGTTCTATATCTTATGGTTGCTGTGATGCTGTGGCCTGTCCCTAAAAAAGAATTGTAATGAAACAGAGGATGGAACATTTGTAGATTTCGGCAGCTTTATATGCAATACAGACTGCAGCATATTTTCGGATATTTTTACAATTATGATAAGGGAATGATAAATAGCGATCAGATAAATGCTATAAACATTTGATAGAAATTGGGGATTCAATTTTGAAGCAACATTTTTGGCATCTTTTCTAGATTACATGCCATTATTCTTCTGAACTTTGTCCTTTCTATTTATGTGCCAAGGAATTATTTGGATAAGCAGGGTGCCTCAAATGGATAAATATTTCTTTTGCTCATACTTTGTACAACATAGTGGTCTAAAGATTTTTAGAGGCCTGTTCCATTCTTCTTCATTTTCTGTCTGTATTTTTTTCCCACTAGCACTTTTGTATGTCCAACAGAAATTATAGCTTTTAGTGACAAAGCAAATGAATTCCATGATGTGAATTGTGAAGTTGTTGCTGTATCAGTGGACTCTCACTTCTGTCATCTGGCCTGGATAAATACACCAAGAAAGGTAGAAATTAAGTTTCTTACATTATCACTTATTCTTGCATTATCATTATATTTAATTATATCTATTTATACAGCACCACAGACGCTAGTTAATTTGACTGACAGAGTTACTGGGATATTGAATGTGGAAGAAAATTGCTTTTACTTATTTGGATATTTTTTAAAATTTTAAATACTTAAAATAATAAATACTTAAAATCTGTTTAAAATTTAGATTCATCTTATTTACATTAATATTAGTTTGATATATAAATATCTTAGTTTCTTAAAGGGCAATGTTTTAATAAGATTTTCTTAAAATGTAAACAGAAATTTGATCATTTTTTAGCTGTGAATATTTATGCGTTTCCTACCAGATAGGCATTTCACTTTCACCTAATAAAAATGAACTATTCATGGTTTCTGCTGTTTCTGAAATTAATTGAATTGTTGTGGTATTTAATTTTATTTGTGCTTTCTTCTCACCGGTATTGTGACTCAGTTATTTTCATCAAATGCATCAAAATTGGCATAAAATCATGATGTCAGTGTGCATATATCATAATTGTTGTATCGTTGTGAACTGGCATCAGCCACCACTGTTCATTTTGTCTAATCTACTCTAAACCATAAGAAAAGTAGTGCCCAGTAAGAAAAGGAAAGATAAAACAGTCTAAATTATTATGCTTGGTCATTGTAGGAGAGGCCCAACTCCAAGGCTATAAGTAACTGATAGCTACAAAAGTTGCTATTATTTTTAAGTCTAATAAAATTCTGAAATGGATAATTATAATCTCTATTAGTAAATTTAAAAAGCAATTATGTGAAATATATAATATGCAACAAAGGAAACTAGTGTCTATTATTCTGTTGTATATTAATTTGACTTAGTGGTCAGATTTTAATCATCACTTAGAACATCCCTCAAGTGGGACTGTTGATTGAAATAGTGGTTCTTTCTTGCTGACTTAAAAGAATAAAGTCTCCTGGAAGAATTCGAAAGGCCTGGGCAAATTGTATCTTGTTCTTACCTATTTCCTGAGCTTTCCTGTCTTGGGGTTCTGTTGCTTTTTTTCTAGAAGAACTGTTACATAATCTTGTGTCCTTTTATCAATCAAACCTGTAAATTGTCAGAGTCCTAGATTAAAATCTGTGCTTCAGAACACTGGCCTGTACTTTAAAATCATTGATAAATTATTTTCATAGCCACAAGTAACTCTAATATGAATGGGAAATGGGCTGAGGTTTTAAAAACATACTTGACTATGCTTGCGTATGCTACAGCCTTGAAGTCTGTCTAGTCCTCTAGTTAGATTTATGACCATGTGACACAACTAAAATGCAATTGTGACCACACACTTTTGTCTAGGAGATGACCCCTAAACACTAATGAGACTTGCTGGCCTTGCTTCAAGGACAGGTCATTTATCTCCTTGGCTCTGTGATGTAGTTAAATTGAGCAGATGCTGCATGCTTTATTATTAAGACTCCTGGATAAAGGCAGCTGTGCAGGTGTGCATATATCTTATTAATATCAAAATTACAATTAAAATTTACAATTTTAAAATTTAAAATCGGATAGTTGAACTTTTATTTAATTTATTTAATTTATTATTTTATTTTTTATCCCACCTTTATTTCTTTCTATAAATAACTCGAGGTGGCAAACATATCTAATACTCCTCCCTTCTCCTATTTTCTCCACAACGACTCTTTGAGGTGAGTTGAGCTGAGACAGAGTGACTGGCCTAAAGTCACCCAGCCAGCTTCCATGTCTAAGGTGGGACTAGAACGCAGTCTCATCGTTTCTAGCCTGGTTCCTTAGCCACTAGGCTAAACCTCTATTAGTGGCAATATTTGATGCGCACAGTACAAAACAATAAATAAAAGCTTTTTATTTCTGTTTATTTTAATGAAAAACTGCTGTAGCCTCAGCATAATTGGATCTATGTCCTTTCATATGAAAAGGGCAGGTTGGTTTTATATAGGCCATGCTACCCTATTGTGCCCATTTGATGGGTGAAACCACAGCTCCCACTTTTAAAATCAATTGCCTTCTAATTCATTGGTAACAATTTAATCATGAATTATGAAAACAACAAAAATGTTCTTTTTTGGATAACATTTTAAAATTTTATTTCCAAAGTTAAAATACAGAACTTCAACAAAAAATAGGAAAAGGAGAGAAACACCAACAAAGCAAAAACTGAACAAGACAAAAATATTGTGCAAAAAACAAATGTGTGCGCACGCGTGCACACACACACACACACACACACACACACACACACACACGATCCATCATATACTAATTCAGTAAACCCACAAGTGTTGTTTTCCCAAACACCCAAAGAGTTTTTACTCTTGCTAGCTATAATATTTTCTTTTTTGCCATCTTGGAGAGAAGGTTCTATGAAATACCAAAAGATTTGCAGTTCTTTGCTTGAGGTTTGGGGGAAATGGAAGCTGGGCTGTATGTTGCTGGGTTGCCTTTTGTATAGAAAACCGTAAGATGGGTATATTTCCTCATGTATCACAATAGCTGGGCAGGACAGACACTGATTACTTTAATCTCTTGCTGGTTAATCAGAAGGAAGCGATTTCAGAGACACTTCTCTGTCAGAGCTCTGATTAAACGTAAACTGGTGCTCCAAGTGAGGAACTAAGCCTTACTTAGGTTTCCAAAACTCAATATATTTTTCTTCCTTTTTTCCTTTCTTTTTTCTCCCCCTCTTCTGCCTTTTTTCCCTTGTCCTTTTAAACATACGCATGTCATTCTACATATTGTTGGACCTATATTATCTTAATCCCTACAAATCCTAGCAGACCTTCACAAGTATTAGACTTAGCATAGCTTTATATCCTAATACAGAGAGTCCTTGACTTAACAACAGGGTTTTTGGTGGCTTTTTGAAGTTAAAATGGCACTGAAAAAAGTGACTTATGACCGTTTTTCACACTTATGACCATCGCAGCATCCCTGTAGTCATGTGACCAAAATTCAGATGCTTGCCAACTGACTCAGCAGCATTCTTCAGTCATGTGATCATCTTTTGTGACCTTCTGTATGGGGAAGCCAGATTCACTTAACAACTTTAGTAACCTAACAACAATTGATTTGATTTGTGATTTACTTGACAATTGTGGTAAGAAAGTTTATAAAATGGGGCAAAACTCACTTAATAGCAGCCTCATTTAGCAACAGAAATTTTGGGCTTAATTGTGGTCTTTGGGTTGAGAACTACCTGTAGTGTTTTATTAATTATTTATTTATATCCTTGTATGGATATCATAGTTATCTGTAGCATTTAGATTATCCATTGTAAAATTAATTGTAATTGTTTTAAGTTTCTCTCATGTTTTAATTCCCATACCCAGTAATTTTATGTTAATAATTCTATATTTGCCTCATTTTATTATAACAACATGATTTTTATTTTCACAAGTGATTGTTATAGAATTGGTCTGTGCTGGGCTGTGACAGAAATAATTAATAATTACAGCTCCCAGAGTCCCAGCTGACACAGAAGCTTCTGGCTTGTGAAAGCTAGTATAGATATTCTTCATATATGTTATTTATCACACAGTGTAAAAACAATGTTCTGGATTAGAACAAAATTTGAAGTTTTCTTTCTAGACATACTTAAATAGATCTTTCTTGGAAGTTTTAAAATGCAATTGTGGCATCTACCAAATAAATGATGGAGTCATTTATACTTTGATAGCGTCTTTCCCCCCCATTTATTTAATCTATTTCATTACATTTATTACAGCTGCCCAACAAATATTATAACTTTGGGCAGTGCCCATGACATCGCTGAATGGTGGCTAAAGACCTTCAACATGTTTTTTTAAATAAAAAATTGCCAAAATGTTGTGTAATCTTATCATTTATGGTCTATTTTAATTTGTACATTTGTAATATTAATACGTTAATGAACATTAATATACTATAAATATAGGACATATTAATATATTAATATAATTAATATTAATATATTTAATAAGGATCTTGTAATAATTCTGTGTACAAATCTGAAGAAATAGGTTAGATAGCAACTGAAATAGGATTTAGTTGGGAGTAAGGAATGGTTGGAAAACAAGGAATTATTATTTCTAGAGTCTACAACATTTATCTCTAATATTTATATCAAGGTACATTGCTTATAAATAATAATAGTAATAATAATAGTGATGATGATGATGTATGAAAATCTGTCTTATACTGATGTTGGATTTTCTTTCTCCAGCTCTTAATGGTTGTTTGTGAGGGATATATACTCACTTTTCATTCATCATCTTTTGATTAATAGTAAAAATCTGGAAGGCTACAGAAAAGCTAAAATGTTGTTTTTTTCCTTAGACTGGTGGTTTAGGCCACATGAATATCCCACTACTATCAGATTTAACAAAACAGATTTCCCGAGACTATGGTGTTCTCATAGAAAGCTCTGGGATAGCATTAAGGTAAAGAATCTTGTTACTTACTTTTTGAACGTCTCTAGTAAAATAGGATAGAAATTTATATATGATGCCATAAAATACTCGAATAGATTTTAATTTAGTACATTGTATGAAGTTAAGTGTTGCAGTTTGTAAACCTAAGTTCCTGGTTTAGTACATTGTGTGAACTAAATCTGTCTCTTCCTGAAGCTTGCAGGTGGTCCATGATTTTGGGCTGGAAAAAAAAAGAGGGGGAGGGGGAAATAAGCTGCTTCTGCTCTTTTCCCCTTTTTGGCAGCACCAAGTTAGCCCATATGGACCAGGATTGCAACACAAAGGGGCATTTTTCCATGTTCTACTGCCTTTGAGCTGCTTCCCCCCCCCTTTTTTTTTACAGCACAAAGCCAGCTCCATACAGCCTGCTTTGTGCTTCTTCTTTTTTTCTTGTTCACTTTGTAGACGAGTAGCCAGGCCGGCCACAGCTTGTCAGCAGTGGGAGCAAGAAGGCAATGGCAAAGGTTATCTGGGACTATGAAATGCTGGACAGCAAGGGTGACTAGGACTTGGTTGGGATGGCTATAGCTTCCCTCGGCATGGCAAGCAGAGTTTGGTTCTAGAGCTGCTTGTCGTGTTGCAGAAGAGACGGTACTACTTGTATCAGATAATATTTTCAGCAGATTCTTAAAATGCCATTTAACCTGCCAGCCAACTAGAGAGAGAGATTAATTTTATTGGAGAAGTAACTTTACACACACACACAAACCACAATCAATAAGAGTTTTCTTAATCATTTACAAGATTTTTTAAAAAGTTTGAAAAATACTTTATTTATAGAATGTAGTACAGAATAAAATACTGTATGTTTTTTTTTTTTTGCTGGAATCTCCTGGATAGAATGTAAGACTGGGAATATGTTAGGTCTCTCCTACCATGCAAATCTAAGAGGTGAAATGCCTTCCTTCCCTCTTATCTACATAACTATCTATGAATCTGTCTGTCTTCCTTAATTACAATTGGTAGGTTAAGGCTCTTTTAAACATTTTCATGCTGGTAAACTTCATATATAAATCTTCATATATAAAAGATAAATGTGACATCTATTACTGATGTGCAGTATTTAAACTGACAGTCTTGTTATGGCTTTAGAGTATTCAGAGTAGGTATAAATAATAATTTAAAAGACTAGTGGAAAATACAGTGGAAGCTACATTAACCTCCCAATAGAATTAGAACTGTCTCTTTTCAAGCAAACAAATTACATAAATTCAACTGCCTTTTTCACTGCTATCTGGTAGAGAAAGAAGAAGGGGATACCGGTAAACATGAGATCTCAGACAGTGTGTGTTTTATATTGTAAAGCCATTTTTGCAGGAACTATATTTTTAATTTAAAAAGATGCATTTACTTTTTTTTTAAGGGGCCTTTTTATCATGGATCCTAATGGCATCGTCAAGCATTTAAGCGTCAATGATCTCCCAGTGGGTCGCAGTGTAGAAGAAACACTTCGGTTGGTGAAAGCATTCCAGTATGTAGAAACACATGGAGAAGTCTGCCCAGCAAACTGGATTCCAGACTCCCCCACGGTATGTTATTAAAGCTAATATGAAAAACATAATACTCCTTGTTTTAATTATAGAAAATCTTTTTTTCCCCTCAGTATCTAGAGTTCTCCCATGCACTACTACTATTGCATGCCAGGTTGTTTAGATCTGCTCTCTTCCTTATGATTGGATGCCAGTATGAGGGAAGAAATTATCTATACAATGTAGTTCTTATTGCACAACAGCAATTCTGACTGCAATGTCCATTGCTAAATGGTGTAGCCCTAAAGCGTGATGTGATAAGTGACCATGCTGCTTAGCAATGGAAATTGTGTGGCTGCTGTAGTTAAGAGAGGATATTGTAGGGTTGCCATTTGCAACATTCTGCCGGCATCCTCATTGACTTTGCTTGTAGAAAGCTGACAAGGAAAGTTGCAAATGGCAATCACATGGCCATGGGATTCTGTGATACCATAATTGAGGACCGGCCACCCAGACCACAATCAAATGACCACAGAGGACACTGCAATGGCTGTAGGTCCTAAAAACTGGTTGTAAGTACTGTACGTGTTCACTATCATTGAGCAGTTTTGAACAGTTGCTGAATGAATTGGAAGTAGGTATGCTTTTAAGTTCCTTACTATTCTTGTAAGAGATAAAAAAGGGATATTTGATATTTATGTGCATAGGGACTCTGTACAACATTTAATTAATTGCCTTGATCGAATGCATAATTCAATACTTATTTTGTAACTCTTTTTTTTTTTGCAGATTAAACCAAACCCAGAAGATTCAAAAGAATATTTTTCAAAAATAAATAAATAGAATGATGAGCTGTACGGGATTGAATCTATTTCCTGAAGCCAGAATCAAACACCCTGTGAGACTAGTCATGATTACAATAAAAACCACAGAATGTTTTCTACTTTGCTATGATGAATGTCTAAATGTTCACAGGACTTTCACCTTCTTCCATAGGTGAATTAATTTAATCCCAAATTAGTTTAAATAGCACATATATCCTACAGAAAATACTAGAAAATAATTCTCATTTAAGTAAAATGATCTGCATTTTATATTTAGTGTGGAAAAATAGTGATGTTCTTTAGTTTATTTTAGTTTGTAGTATATTCAGGTTTCCTATCTTCATAAACTTAATGAAACTATAACCCAATTAACACACATTCAGTAAATTAGTTGTATTCATAGCATGAATCTTCATGCCTCATTTTTTCACTCTTTTGACAAACAACCCACCACAGGATGTCTCTTTGGGAATTATCTTTGTGATCTAATAATGAAATAATCATGATTATTCAGCATAATAAATAAGCTATTAAATATTTTGGAATACTGAAATGAAAACATTAAAAAATTAAGAGTAAATGAAGAATATATGCTATTATTTTATAAATAAAAAGAAGAAGTTGTGAGCCAAAGTCTGTTAATACCAACACTAAACCTTCGCATGTTTTGGAAATGTTGCTGTGAATATTTAGTAATGCTTTGAGTATAAATTTTCAATACTATACTGATGGAATATTAATTATATAGAGAATTTATTATTGTGAAAATTGTTAGAGCTTATTTTTGAACAAGATTTTTCACATCACAATTAAATGCATAACTATGAAAGTTAGAAACTTTGAAAGAACTTCAAAAAGAAAACTGGATTTTGCTATAATTACATGTAGTCTCACTTATCCCACCAGTATATTTTTTATTTGCTTTCCCCTGCTTCAATGCTTAATGCTGTCTGTACTAGCAGGATATTCCTAGTAATCATTTGTGGGAATGGATGGAAGCACTATTTGTATGAACAGGTGTTGCACCACTGGTCTTTTATGAATAATTGCTGTGCTTTATGCAGACAGCAATTCAAGAAGAGGATGTGGCAGCCACAGAAATGAAACTAACTACATTAGTATTGGTGCCACAGAAATGACGCTAGCTAAATCAATATCAGTGCCATCTCAAAATACTTGTTTCTGATCATTGGAACTTCTATGCAATCTTTTACTACTCACAAGTCTATAATTCTCCCTGATTCATTTAGTTACATTTATTTGACTGAAATTCCATTTTTTTCTCTAGGAGGTCTGGATAGTTTAAGCAAGTATCTCTCTTATTTTATTCCCACCCAGCAACCCTGTGAAAACTAAGGAGAAATTTCTTGGCAGAACAATTAATCAGTGGAATGACTTGCCTCCAGAAGTTGTGGGTGCTCTTTTTAAGAGATTGGACAACCATTTGTCTGAAATGGTATAGGATTTCCTGCTTGAGTAGGAGGTTGGACTAAAAGACCTCCAAGGTCCCTTCCAATTTTGTTATTCTGTTCTCTTTTTTGTTAAATAGGTTGGTACTTTGCCCATTGTTATCCAATGAGCTCTGGGATCCAGTTGAGTTTTAAATTGGGATTTCTCTGGTATTTTGAATTGAAAGCTTATTGTATCTTTTTTTTTCTATAAGGGGGGATGGCATGATGGTGTGACTAATCACAAAGCCTTGTTATATAAGAAAACAAACTGGTAAAATTCTTCTAGCACAGGGGTGTCAAACTCAAGGCCCATTTTCGCTGACAGTGTTGCAGGAGGCCGTCGCAGCCGAAAATGGACCTCCAGAGCCCGTTTTCACTGTCAGAGCGCTGGGGCCAACCCAGGCACCCCTGACACGAGTAGCGTTGAGCTGGCCATGCCCTCCCCCGGCCCTTCCCCCCCGAGGTCAAACACAATCAGTGCTTTCTGCCATCTCATCCTTTTAGGTCTAAGTGTCCTAACACAGCAGTAGATTCATTTTTTCCTCAGAAAATGAATATTTTGAATAGTTCTGGAATTTAAAAGGATTCTTGAAAATTATGTTTGAACCTAGTCATGCTCAACATTCTAGTTTCTAATTTTGTTATACCCACCCCCATTTTTTCAAGATTAAAATAAATTTTTTTTTAAACAAGGGCATGAAATCTGGTAGGCACTAATGGAAGGGTCTATAGTTATAGTGGAGGGTGAGGTCATTCTGTTGGAAAACCAGATATATATTTTTCTGGATGATTAATAGCCTGATGAAGGGCGAATTATAAGCCTTTTGAGCACATGGATATCTTGAAAAAGGAATAAATAAAATTGCATGATTGGTCACATCTGTTTCTGCACTCACAAGCTGGGATAGTGCTTATGTGCACAATAATGTACATTCCTTTTCACGCTTCTGATTAATCCTTGACTGAATTACTTGGCTAAATCCTTGAAAATGCTTCTGTACCATTAATTCCGCACAAGAAAATTGCTTTGAAAGATTATATAGTGCCCCTATTCAGTATACAGGTTTATTATTATTTATTATTCATTTGACCTGATGTAATTATTTCTGAATAGCTGTGAAGCTGCATAAGCCATTTCCTGACATAGAATATCCTGGAGGAAGAACTCTGGGACATTTCTCATTCTGAAACATGACACTCTCCAGAACATAGGAGGGGGGGGTGTTGTATATTTTTGGTAGCAAAATCACCATTATATTCTTATCAGCACACTCTAGGTATGCAAAATACGGGAGAACATAAGTGAGTCTGTGAATTTGATTTTCTGGCCAAATCACCCAGAACGTAAGCTTTGGCAGCATACAAATTTTAACAAAGATGATAAAGAGATTGAACTACGAGAATGCCATTTGCATCTGGGTGATATTGAGAAAGCGCTTGATTTGACTGAATTAGCTCAATAGAAAATGTCCAGACTTGGTGTGTTTCACATACGATTTATTCGGTTTGTAAAAAATTGCATATTCTTTCGTTTTCAAAGCAAAGCTTTTTTAAAAAAAAATATTTTGCCTTTCTGCTGGGGTGGCACACCAGTCATCTGGCTAGCTAGACTGGAAATCCAGCCTTTCTAATTCAGCGTATTGCGGGAATTGACGCAAGTGGGTTACCCACGTCGTAGTTAGCGCGATGCAAACGTACTGCACGATCCGCGCTATGAGCCAGTAAGCGCGCAGCTTGATCTGAGCCAGAAACGTTCGCTTCGCATCGCACACCGTCATCGTCGCGTGCCAGATTCACACAACGCGTGCATTAGATCAGTTGCCCAGTCCCTAAGTTATGCGAACCCAGGCTAAAACTTCCTATCCGTTCTTTGACAGGCCAACTGCAGTCTTGATAATGACTGCAATTGTTTTGATTTCAAAAACTAAATGCAAAAGCGTGTTGGCTGGGGTGTTCCTATATTTATTCCTAGCCTTGAAGCTAGGGAGAACTGTCACCCCACTCCTCACATTTTGCGACTCTGCACTTGCCATCCCCCCCAGGGGAGAATCTTTCCACGGGGATTCGAGTTTTTCGGGTGAAAATGGGAGTGTTTGAAAAACCCTTTGAAAATCAAATCGGCGTCCGAGGAACAAACGAGCAGCGGTGAGCATGAATGACGTCAAAGGCGAGGGAGGGGATGATCCCGCAATCGCGAAAAGATCTCCACGGGTGGGTGGGTGATTTTGCCGACGTTTTCCGGAACCAGCCGCTTTCCGGCGCGGCCATCCGAGAATCATGGATTTGAATTTGCAGTTTTGGAGAAACGAGGGTCAAGTACGGATCACTGCAAAGCGTTAAGCCGCAAAGGGGCGGGGATCAACTTTCTAGTGCAGCCTGGAAGTGAAAAGATGAGCCGGGAGGGAATTGTGGGTGGGTCGGGGGGAAGCGAGGCTTTGCGTGGGGAAAAGGGCGATCGAAGGACTAAATGGCTTTGTCCTCGCCCTGCAGCCGTGGAAATTGAGAGGCAGGAAAAACTGGCGGGTGGGGTGGAAGGAGTTATTTCTTCGGATCCGGCAAAATACACAAGCAACTAGGTTTTAAAACTAGGAAGGAAAAGCAGCACAGCAAGAAGTATGACATTCCCATTCCAGAACACTCAGCAAATTATTAAATCCAGTGTGATAAAAACATAGTGTAATAAATGAGAGCATGCTAGATATATTAAACGTGTTCGTTCCTAAAGTCTACTCGGGAGTAAGCCTTGTTGATTTCAATGGGGCTTAACATGCTTTTTAATGGATATAGTACCACACCCTGCATATCTGGATTAAACGGCATTTGTATGACTACTATAACCACAAAGCCTTTCAAGTGTCCTCCATCTTTTTTGAGATTTAGGACAATCTCATTGCCCTAAGGAAAAGGGATACTCTTTGATTGTATCTGAAAATTTGGTCCTGAGAGCCATAGAGTTTATTTTAAACTGCTTTGCAGAGTTCTTGGCCCTCTATTGCAAATATTTGGAAGCAGAAGGAAAGGGAATGGTTTCTGGATCTGTTCTGTTTGCTCTTAAGTGAACATTAAGGGTGAGAAAAACAGAACAAATATCCCTTTGGGTTGTAATATAGGAATCCTGAAATGTACTCAAGAGTTTCTGTGTTGCCTGCTATCAAGACAATAGGAGAAAGAAATAGAGGCTGTATGCCTTCAACTCTGTGAGAGAATTGTATTCTAAGCTCTGGGTTACCCTCTGGATAACAGTCCAACATTTGGCGTTCTTGCCAAGTTGATAAGTCTAGTAGAATTGTAGAACAGGTGTGGCTTAATAGAAATGACTTTTATATGAGCTTGTTTTTGCAAGTAACACTATAATAAAAGTTGATAAGCTTAATATTTTCCCATTAAATGCTTGCAAGACAGGTGAGGATGAAAGAATATTTTAGCCCCATACACCCGTCCCCCAGTTGATTTTTCTTATCAAAAGGATGTGATCCTTTATTTGAGTTACTGAGTTTCCATGAATTACATACCAGAAAGATCAAGCATGAAGTTTCAAAGGATTGTAGGGAATGCTTTTGATGGCTGACTTGACTATGCAGGTATCTTGTTTAATCAAAAAAGCACAGGTTTGGGGTAATGGAGAGCATCTTTGGTTTTGATGTGTGGATAAAACTACTGGGTTTATGTTATTAGGCAATTTTGACTAATTTCAGTATCACTGCAAAAAATATATTCAAGCTCAGGTATCTTTTAAATGTCTTTCTTTAGACTTTTTATGAAAGGTTGAAGCACTGGATAGAAATTTTGGACCCCTTAGTCGTATTTACACGTGAGGTAAGGAACCTAAGGGTAAGGATATTGAAACTTGAAAATAAGCTGTAAAGATTTCTGTGGGCATGTTCATATGACATTAAAAATTTACAGTTAATCCTTGTTTACTGATTGCCTTATTTAGCAACCATTTGAAATCATGCTAAAAAAAAAGAGTTGATTGGATTGAGATGGCTGGCTATAGAAATTGAATAAATGACAGCTTTGTGATCAATCTTCACATTTATGACCATCACAGTATCTCACAGTCACATTTGTGTGTTTTACAACTGACTTACGATAAGCAAGTGAATAGTGAATGAAGAAGTAAAATGTAAATTGCAGTCACAGAGCTTAATGATGGAGTGCAAGTCCCAATTGTGATCTCAGATTGAGGATTACCTCTAGATCAGGGGTGTCAAACTTGTGACCCTTGGGCCGAATGCGTCACATGCAAGCCACGCCTATCTTGGCTCCTCAAAGGAGCCCTACATCGCGTTACATTGTGATACGTCACGTGACACAATTGAGTTTGACACCCATGCTCTAGATGCTGCATCAGCTGCAGCCTCCTGATCTTTTGTTCTTGGCTATTTTAAAGTAGCTAATTGAGCAACATTACTTTGTCTATTTGCTTTTTTCCTCTGAATTCAAATCAAGGCAATTAATATTTTGTTCGGCATCAGAGCTACTATATAAAGGATGTGGGAAAATGAATGTTTTTCTAACCTTTTAAAAAAACAAAAAACTTCCTTGCATGCGTGGGTAAATGGAAGAGTAAATTTTGAAAGTGGAGTAGTGAAATATAGCTGCTGAAACAATTTATAGCCATTCCTGTAACATGTTTCATTTCCCTGAAGCAACAAGAGCCATAAATTAACCATTAGTTTGAGACTGGATATAGTGCTAAACCAAAGCTATATCAAATAAGTCAAGTGCAAGCCACAGTTTCAGACTGCATCATTAAGACAAAGAACCTTAATAGTGCGTAACATTTTCTTGATTCAGACAACATACAAAATACAACCACAAGGGCCATGTAGATGGAAGAATAAAATCAGGCAGCTTGCATAAAAACGATTGTTAATGTAACATGCTTGTTATTTTCCCACAAGTTTTCAGTCTCAGTAATATTATTTTAAAGAAAAAAAATTAATTTCAAAGTGTTATCACCAGTGTAATAACAAATATTTGAAAGAAAGAATTTATCCATGTGTGTTGGCCTGGGTTACACAGAGCGAACCACTGCATTGCACCAAATTCAGGCTGTTACCAAAAAGAGCAATTCTGGTTGCTTTTAGCTTTGAGGTCCTTGCACTTATCAGTCAAAAGATACAGGTACTTCAGCTTTTTCTGTTTCATGTGTATATATATCTCCAACCACCAGTGGGAAAGAAATAGTGCTGTTTGATTCATAGTCAATATATTTAAGGAAGATTGAAACAGGTTCTCTGCATGAATACATAAATGGTTTGGGACTGGAATGAATATGCTATAGTAGATTACTGGTCTGGACTCCTGACATTCTTCTTCCTCTTGAAAAGTCTTGCAGATCGGATTGGAGCAGGGGTGAAATGCTCCTGGTTTGGACCGGATCACCTGATCCCTTAGTGATGACGGTGGGTGGTTCGGAGAACCGGTAGCAAAAATCCCTGCCTACCCTCCATGCCCAGCTGAGCCATGCGATCATTAAAGGCTTTTTTTTTTTTAGCTTTTAAAAGCATTTTTTCTTCAGCCGAAAAAATGCTTTTAAAAGAAAACAAAAGCCTCTGACGATCAGGCAACTCAGCTGGGATCGTCAGAGCCTTTTAAAAGCATTTTTTAAACAACCTCTTCGGCCAAAGAGGTTGTAGAAAAAATGCTTTTAAAAGTAAAAGAAAAAAGTTGGCCACGCCCACCCAGTCACATTACCCCCACCAAACCACGTCTACAGAACCAGTAGTAACAAATTTTACATTTCACCTCTGGATTGGAGCAGCAGCTCTGGGAGAGAGAGACAAGCCCCTGATGCTTTCTCCTGGATCTATTTGTGTCCTAGAAACTGCTCTGAGTTTGTCCTTTCACCATCCACTGTGAAGAGTGGAGTAGAGAAAAACCATGCCAATACAATCAACAAACTGGTTGATTGTATTTTGTGTCGCAAAACACTCAGTAGAAAAAAATGATAACATCACAAGAAAAGAAAAGACTTATTTATAGAAAAAAAACCAACCCCAGTTTATTTCTATTTTTCTTCTAAATACAGGCGGACATTAATGCATCGAGAGATCTTTTACTGAATAGTGAAGAAAATGTAACGTCTTCACAAGATAAAAAGGTACAGTGTTTTGAACATATTTGTGTATTACGGTGTGCATTCTAGTGTGCAAAAATGATTAGGTTTCTCATTGCTGTGCCCTAATACGTAGGCTGAAACTTGAGGCACGGAGAGAGGAACTTACTTCGTAACTGTCTTCATTCTGATCCCAACTCCCAACTCTCCCCAAGGGAGGCTAAATACTGGCTTTTTTCATGTGATGTTGTCTGTAAAGTAGTCATGCATTGATACTACTGAACACATTTCTAGTGTGACATCAATAATTACCCCTGTCCTGTGACAGCCACACTTTGAACATAGGGATCTGAAAAGAAGCCTATTAATGTGAGCAGTTTTTGTAGGTTCTGTGTAACCATGTATCTCAGTGGTATGCAGTCTCTCGAAGTGTGGATAACACGACATAGTTCAACAGAAATAACATGAGTAGAATTTCTAATGTATCTCCAATCTTTTTAACACCAGGGACTGATTTTGTGGAAGAAAATTTTTCCACAGACGGGGGTGGGTGGGAGTTTGTGTGCTATCTAGATCCTGCACATGCACAGATGAAACTACGCTTGCTTGCATGGCCCTGTTCCTAACAGCCCTGGATCGGTACCGGTACGTGGCCCAGCTGTTGGAACCCCTGTTCTATAGAGTCTGTTCTGTTTCCACTCATAGAAGTCCATAGGTATGAATAAGTGTATCCTAATGTAAAAAAGATCATATAGATGCTGAAAAGGAAATAGAAGTATATAAAGTTTGGGGGAGCCATAAATACTGACAGAACCATAAAGTCACCTTGTAGGACAGACGGGTGGCATAAAAATTTAATAAATAAAAAAAGTTTATTAGTTTTAAAAGGATACTATAAAAGAGTGTAATCACACATCATAGCAAGTCAGTATTGCTGGCTAATGTAGGCTTATTTATTCCTAATAATATAAGTGGATCAGCAAATCTTCAAATATTTTTCTTTAGATTGTGTTGCATCTGGAATCCTGGTTGGGCCAGCCATATATATTCTAGCTTGCTCTTAGTTTATAGGGACCAATAAATAAGAATCTTAGGTTTAAAACACAAGAAATTTATCTAAAGACACTAGCAAGTGAAGTGAACAAACTTTGAGTACCAACCCCGAATTCATTCATGACAAGCCAATTTTAATTAGTTCTGAACTTATAGAATCTTATTACTTCTATGTATCATATATATCTATATTTTATGATCCTATGATTTAAATGTCACCATTTCTTTAGATGAGTTGAAATACAACTTGAATGATGCTTCCAGATTAAAAAAAAGTGATCTAGGATATAAGTTTTGATATGGCAAATTATGTGGAAAAGCATCATCGAGGGACAAAAAACCCCAAAACATTTTAAATAACGCCATCAATGGTTCTTGAAAAGCTAAGCCATTCCACAATACATATTCAGCTATAAAATAGTCTCTGACCTATTTCTAAAATACTCCTTTCCAATATTTTAGGTCAGAGATGCCTGGAAAATAAGTCTGGTGAGTTTTCCTATTACATTTAAGAATTATTTTAACTTGTTCTTTTCATTTTTTTAGTAGAGATGTCCCATAATCCTTTGAGATTATGTATGTATTTTTCTTTCCTCAGAGCTGCGTGAATCCCAGCACTGGTGATACAATTCCATTCTACTTTAGAGGAGGAGGTCAGTTTCAAATATCATTTTATTGCAATTTGAACTCAGGTTTTTATAGTACCGTATATACTCGAATATAAGCCGAGTTTTTCAGCATGTTTTTCAGGCTGAAAAAAGCCCCCCTTGGCTTATATTCGAGTCACGAAAAAATGCCTTTTTTCCTGCAATGGTTTTGGCTCCCAAGAGCGGCAGGGAGGCTTCCTAAAGCCAAAAGGGGGCGTGGGGGGGTGCGGCGCCCCTCCCCCGTGCCCCTTTTTGGCTCCCAAGAGTGGCAGGGAGGCTTCCTAAAGCCAAAATGGGGCATGGGGGGGTGCGCCCCCCCCCGTGCCCCTTTTTGGCTCCCAAGGGTGGCAGGCAGGCTTGCTAGGGGCATGAGGGGAGTGCCTAGCAAGACCCCCTGGAAGCAAAAACGGTCTGGGGGGGGGGCTTAAAGGGAGAAAGAAACAAAGAAATCCTCACTGTTTAGGGAGATCCCACGTGCACTGAGCTTGAGTTGAGAGCTGATTGTAATTGAGAACTTCTTGTAATTGGCTGCTAGGTAGCCTTGCTTAGGCTAAGCCAGGAGTGGGTTCTCCCAGCTTGGCTATCTCAGGAATTCTGGGAGTTGAAGTCCACAGGTTGTAAAAGAGCCACATTTGCCCACCCCTGGGCTAAGCTAATCAGTAGTGGAGCTCTAAGAATTGCCAGATGAGAAGGAGAAAGGGAGGGAGAAAGAAAGAAAGAGACGAAGAAAGAAAGAGAAAGAAAAAGAAAAAAGAGGGAGAGGCTTGAACTTGCCTGAAATTAGATCAAGCCAGTGACTGGCTGGGCGTGGCTAGCTGGTCATGTGATATATGTGTATAGGGACTACTCAGAGGGCTGAAAAAAGTCATTTCTGACAGGTCCTCGCACTTATGACCATCCTCACATTTATGCCCGTGCAGCATTTTTAACAACCATGTCACTCATTTCACAACTGCTTCTCTTCACCATGGTGACAAGATAGGGCAAAAACGTAAAATGTGAGGACAGTCGTAAGTTCGAGGACTGGTCACAAGTGTGAGGACCAGTCAAAAATAACTTTTCAGCCCTCTGAGTAGTTCATATGCACAAATTTCTGACAGGTCCTCACACTTTTGACCGGTCTTCGCACTTATGACTGGTCATCATTTATGCCCATTGTAGCATTCTTAACAACCGTGTCACTCATTTCACAACTGCTTCTCTTCACCATGATGACAAGATTTTTGTTTTTGTTGATCCTCTTTTCCAGCTAGTTTACTGTTTTTCTTTGAAATCAATATTCAAAAACATTTAACCTACTGATGCCTCAATTAATGTAAGGTTCCATAATTCATATTTTTTATTCTACATACAGGTAGTCCTCGACTTACAACAGTTCATTTAGTGACTGTTCGAAGTTACAACGGCACTGAAAAAAGTGACTTATGACCATTTTTCACACTAATGATCATTGCACCATCCCCATGGTCACGTGATTTATATTCAGATGCTTGGTTCGTATTTATGACGGTTGCAGGTGTCCTGGAGTCATGTGATTCCCTTTTGTGACCTTCTGGCAAGCAAAGTCAATGAGGAAACCAGATTCACTTAACAATCGTTTTACTAATTTAACAACTGCAGTGATTCACTTAACAAGTCTGGCAAGAAGAGTTGTAAAATGGGACAAAACTCACTTAACAAATATCTCACTCAGCAACATAAATTATGGGCTCAATTATGGTTGTAAGTTGAGGACTACCTGTAGTGCCTAATTCAGTGATGGCTAACCTTTTTGCCATCGCGTGCCAAAAGCGGGGGGAGCGGGGGGCTCCCCACCCCCGCGCATGCGTGCTCCCCCCACTTTTGGCACGCAATGACAAAAAGGTTACCAGTGGGCCTGGTAGGCCAGTTTTTCACCCTCCCCAGGCTCCAGAGGCTTTCTTGGAGCCTGGGGAGGGCAAAAACAGCCTTCCCCACTGTCCCGGAGGCCCTCTGGAGTCCAGAAACAGCCTGTTTCCTGACTTCCGGTGGGCCCGGAAAGCCTGAAAATCAGCTGGCTGGCGCATGCATGCGTGCTGGAGCTGAGCTAGGGCAACGCTTGCGTGCCCACAGATATGACTCCACGTGCCACCTGTGGCACGCGTGCCATAGGTTTGCCATCACGGGCCTAATTTATCATTACTGTATATGTTGTAATTTTTATATTTCTATCACTCCCTTCGATGGACTTGTTCAACAAATTTGCTAACTGGACAGTTTTCTTTCATTCTTTCAAAGGTTTTGTGGGTATTTCTGCTTCATTGGTGAGTAACAATGAACATTTTCAGAATATGTGTATTGGAGTTTTAAAGTGAATAAAAATATAAATCTTGATACCATTGCACTAATTGTTCCATTTTTTAATTGGACTCAAGTTAGTCAATATAATTTGCATGCAGTGTTTCAGTGCAGAGATAACACAGATTGCTGACAATTTCTGGAGAGCAAACTGGTCTTTGCACCAGTGTAATCCAAATTGGCCACACAAAAGAGGGAGATACTGGCAATTTCTGGACACCTTCAATTCACAGGACACATTTCTTAAGAAAAGATCCCATTTCCTCCTAAGTAGCCCAGTGATAATCACATAGCACAAAATGTTGATAAGTGGAAAGGAGAAGAAAACAGATGACTGGGAAAGACTCATGAAATCAACAAACATAAATGAGGAATAGAATTTGGTGGGAGGGAAAATAAAATAAACTGCTTAGATGAAAGAAGAGGTGAGATAAAAAAGGACCTGAGGGTTGACAAAACTATTCCATTCGATAGCATTATTCATTAGTACATATTGGGAAAGTACTTTAAAGCATTTTCATATATAATATATTTCGTATAAATGTTGAAATGCTTCAAAATATTGAAGAATTTTTTTTTAAGGTAGTCAAGATTGGACTCAAGCACATTTAGCCTCCAAGTACTCTAAAGTAGACACAAAACATTACAGGCCCATTGTAAATACATGTGTTGATTTGCATGAGTGTATAGATGAAGGGATAAAGGTAAAGATGAGTGTATAGATGAAGGGATGAGTGTATAAATGAAGGGATGCAGTGGCTCAGTGGCTAAGATGCTGAGCTTGTCAATTGAAAGGTTGGCAGTTCAGCAGTTCGAATCCCTAGTGCCGCGTAATGGGGTGAGCTCCAGTTACTTGTCCCAGCTTCTGCCAACCTAGCAGTTCGAAAGCACGTAAAAAATGCAAGTAGAAAAATAGGGACCACCTTTGGTGGGAAGGTTAATAGCATTCTGTGCGCCTTTGGCATTTAGTCATGCTGGCCACATGACCATGGAGACATCTTCGGACAGCGCTGGCTCTTTGGCTTTGAAACGGAGATTAGCACCGCCCCCTAGAGTCGGGAACAACTAGCACATATGTGCGAGGGGAACCTTTACCTTTATAGATGAAGCAGCTTTGTAAATGTAGGAGTTGCTCTGTTTTTTATTTGTGCATGAACACAGTTTTATTAAGATTATTGTGATGTATAAGTTGCCATAACCCTGGCTTAATTTATCTTACTCCAAAAATATGGAGGCCAAAATACCATTTGAATGCTTTTAAGGGCAGTGGTAAAATAATATGTCTGGCAAGTAAAGTGGTGTTACCAATAGAAGACGTGGTATGTTCAAGCTTCTTTAGATTCTATTGACTGGAACTGAAGTGACTTGGGAGCAGTTACCTCACAAGGGATCCGTGGTGCCAGTAGCAAATTTAGATTTGGGCTGGATGTCTGCTTCTGGAACTATATGATGGTACTGTAGCAAATTATAAAATGATCTGCTAGTGCAAGTATGTATCTTTGCAATATTGTCCAGACATGTTTCCCATATAAATTTCTATTCACAGGCTGCAATTGCTTCCTTACCATACAAAACATTTTTCTCATCGTTTTTCCGGCAGGTACTGACCAAACCATTCACTTTTATTAATTTGTTTAGATTAATTTATTAACTCATATTGATATTATGCTTTTGTAATCTCAAATTTTACAGTTTGTTTTCCATGCGTATATTGGTGGATTCAGTTTGGCAAATAGGAATTGTGTAAAAAGACCATTGGAGAATGGTGAGAAAAATGTAAGTATATGTGGCAGATTGGAACAGATTTTTTTGCAGTGTAGAGAATGGGTGTATTTTCATGGTGTCACATTTTTTTGTTTACAGAAATTTCCATGGAAACATGTATTTCTCTCTATTGGGAGCACTCCAGGTTTGGCCTTAATAGGAGTATGTATTGCCAATTTCTGATTGATTTTTGTTTTCTAATTATGCTTTTCTTTCAAGAAAAAGTTGCATGGATTCATGTTTGGAGCTATTTGTTAATTTATAGAAGGTGCTGGTAATGTGATCTAAAGGTTTTCCAACATTTTTTTCTAAATGAGAAGGAAATTTATGTTCAGCATCCTTGTTTAAAATTGCCTCCAACCGTATGTTCAAATTCAATGGGTAATGCCTAAATTTATCATGCTTATTCATTGGGATGTGAGCTAAACTTAGTGCTGTTTATTTGTATGTGTTCATGGTTTTCCATAGATTTTGTAGTGTCTCTGCTCTTCAGAGCTTGATATTCCCAATCTCTTGTTGCCAGACTCAAGTCTTTTTTGCCTAACTATTTATTTTTACCATGCCTGCATTGATAAACAGCAAAATGCCATGGAGAGCATGTACTAATGAGGGAGAAAAACAATCTGTAGAGTTTATTATGTTTGTTCAGTTTCAGGATCTATAATTAAAATATCAGTATTTTAAACATGCATAGGCTAAGACTAAGACTCATACCTGATCAGAATACCTCTAGATTGCTGTTTGATTTTCTTAAACTATTAACAGTTAACCTATTTATGACCTGAGGCTGACTTGCCCCTTCCTTTCCCCAGCCTTTATAGTAAGAGTGAGCAATCTACAGCCCAGAAGCTGGATCTGGACCACCAACCAAAATCATCTAGTCCATTGTTCTCCAAAAATATATCCATCTGCTACAGTTCTAAAAAAAGTTTGGCATTCTATCTCAGACTTGATGTATAACTGCACTGATGTATATTAACAAAAATTAATGTTTTGGATGGGCATTTTGAGCCATGTATATGTGTTTATGGGTTACTCCCAAGTCATAAGATGCTCCTTGAGACTCTGCTGAGCACAGTCTTACATTTTTCCTTTGACCGTGGCTCACTTTCTTTTAAGAAGCCTGTCTTTAAGGTTCACCTCGAAGAGTCTTCCTAATGCCAGAATATTCATACAAGAGAGAGAGGGAGAGGCCATTTGCTTACAGACTTGATCTCTGGCCTTTGAGTGGTAGAAGGTTGCCAATCCCTGCTCTTGTGGCTAAAAGAGGCCTGATGGTGGTGTGATGTCACTAAAACGGACAAGTGCTACCTTGACTGTTGTGTTTTCCGGTTTGGAAGACTAGGAGTTAAAGGGCAGAAGAGACACACTAAACTTAATAAAAGACTAATGTCCTATTTTAGATCTTATTTTTAAGTGGAGGGGGAACCAGAAAAAAACGAATATGGGCTTACTGAGGATAGACTTATTAACGTCACCATGTCCAGATTGATAAACAGCAAAGTGCCATGGAGAGCATGTACTAATGAAGGAGAAAGGAAAAAATCACTCTTTTCCCATGAAATAAAGCAAAATAACAATGTCATTGACCTCTCTCGACCTGTCTCCCTTTCCCTGTCTCCCTTCGCCGCCCCCCCCCCCCAATCCTGTTGTTTTTAGACTCTCCCACAATATGTTATAGAGCGTAAAAAGTCACTAAATACTCCAGGGCATTTCTTCAGCAAGTTCATGGCAAGTGCTTTTTTTGGTGAGTAAAAGAGTGACTGTTCTTTAAAACATTAGTTACAGGTGTTGCCTTATGTAATTTTTGCTGTTTTATACCTGATAAGAGTGTTTTACCTGATAAAACATTCTTTCAAATATAATATTTATGTTGTAAACATATTAACTTGAAAATGTGACCATGTTGTTTAAAAATTGTCCTTGTTTGAAAAAAACCTAATTCAAATGTTGACAAATAGTGCATATTAATAATTTATTGCTGGAAATCAGCTACAGAGGTCCCACTTCGTTGTTTTATTATCATTTCTTTAATAAGTCTCATGCTAGAGGAAAAAAATTAACATTTTAAAATTGTGAATAGATTCTAAATACTGGACATATTTCCTAGATATGTTCTTTTAATACAGAGCAATCCTTCTAGTTATATTAACATTTTGTTCATATTATCCCTAAATGTGACAATAACAGGGCAAGACCAAATAACATGAAGTAATATCATTTGTCCTGGATTTACCTCTAAATCTTAATCCTTGCTTGATAAAATTATAAAATTGGTCTTTGTCAAGAAGGTGGTTTTCAAGTGTTTTTGCAGCCTTTGAGGTATAAAAATCCTGTTGATTGGTAAAATATAAGATAGCGATTCCAGTCCAACCCATTTTTATTATTAATAAAGAGCCAAACATGTTTAGGCAGAGGCTTAGCACATTTTATGGGAATGCCATCGTTTGGCTATCCTACCCAAAGATTGCTCTTCTTTTATCCAAACTTCTTTGATTTTCTCCTGAAGTTCAATGACAAGAAACTTTAACTATTATGTAGAATTGATAACGTAATTTCAAAGGCATTGCCTCCGATTTCGCATTCCTGTAGTTACCCTAAATATCTGGAATAAATTTAGCCCATTCTCCTTGAAATAATTGTAGTTACAGGTTGTTCACACATCCGTTAGTTTCAAACTGCCAATTGTTTTAATTCCCAGTTTATTCTGATAAAAGGGGGTGGGGCTTTCATTTAATTCAGAAGGTCACATGGCAAGCTTATCAGAATTTCTAATAATTAGCATCTGTTTTTTTATGCATTATTGTACATCACATACATCATATTACTGCTTCCTCCGGGTCTCTGTGGATATATTTTTTTTCTAAAACTGATGCAGAAAATTATGAAGAAAATTAGAATACTAGAAAATTATGCCAATTTGACTGACGTTTCAGTATGAGCCAAATAAATACTGGAAACTAAACCTTCAGCAGTTTCTGCATAAACCAACTGATTATCAAAATCATAATTTCTGGAAGAGACTCCAACAATTGCAGCAGAATTTAAGCAACAATGCATTTTCTTTTGTGTTTAATTCTACAATGTCCGCCATAACTTAAGTCACTGTTCTGCTTTGCTAATATAAATGTTATCATATGAATTGAGAGTTAGGGCTAATAATCCTTGTTTACATTCTCACTAAGCCTGATCTCCTCCCCTGTTTTTTGCAGGTGTTCTCTGTGCATGCAATGTGTTCGCAGTCAGGAACTGGGAACGTGAGAATGGGATTAAGGTCATGCATAGCACGGGTGAAGTTATTGGAATGTCTCAAGTGGCAGGGAAAAAAGTAAGTGAAGAAACATATGTTTCCCCTGGCTTGGTTTCCCCCGTTCTGTTCCATATGAACTAAACACTTCTATGCTCAATTAAATTAAATCATCACAGGGATATTAGCCATTTAGAAGGAAAGCCTGTCAAAAGCTACTATGACAGCTATGCATTACTTCTATTAAAGGAGGCAATAGATAGTTTGAGCTACTGGAAATAGAAGTGGAAAAATGTGATTATGCTTGTATCCTGTTTGTGGATTTTGATTTGACTCTTGGATTAGACATTTGATCTGATCCAGCATGATTATTTTTTTTGTTCTAAATTTCTGTATTTTACATTTACTAGCATTCTCCCCATTACTTATTCATCAGAATTTCCTTTTGAACATGCATTTGGTGTATTTCCCCCCCCCAAAAGGAAAATTTTTGGTTTGGCTCTTTGTTTTATGGGGCTTCCCAGGCTCTATAACCATAATAAGTAAGACTAATTGCTTTGATTGTAATTGTCCATTTGTTAAGTCCATACTTGCTTTGAAGACTGGATTGTCTTGTATTGTGATTTTTTTTTCATTTAGTTCCAAAGTGATTGTTTCCTTATACTATACATTTGTGACATATAGCTTATCTAATGGAAACACATATTCTGGTAGTCCTCATTATGACAAAGATGGCCTCAGCAGCATTTTAGTGGATTTGTAGTTAGGATAAAACTGGTTCTTTAATATTGAGATGTACAACTCCTAGTTCACATTTTGCTAAACTGAATGATGCATTAGGTTTTGTGATACATTTACTTTGGTTTTCAATTCTACCAGCCATCCAGCAGCTCCAAGAAGTTGCCCATAATACTCAGCACTGGCCACCCTTTGATGCCACATTAATTGGACATGCTTGCTATGGCTTTGGAAGGCCAAAAACTTTAAAAATGTGGCATCCAGATTAATGAAAATGCAAGCTCTTAAAAGACTTGAATATATTGTGATTCTGACTTTCCTTTTGTATGCATATCTGTTTTTTCCCCCTTCTGCACAGGCTGTAAGAGAAACAGCATTATCCAGGGGTATACTCTTTGGCGTGCCAATGATTATTTCTGAAACTACTGTGTATCTCATAAATCGGTAAGATAAATAGGTTTCCTCAACCAAATAAGCAGGAAAAAAGCAAATACCCATTATCAATAATGAAATAATATCATAACAGGGGAAGTACAACCTTCTGTTGGCCCATCTTGAACATTGGCCAATTACTTCTTAGTGAAATTTGAGCCTGGCTGCTGATTCTTTTTGTCTAGAAGAATTTAGGACCAAATAAGGTCTTTTATATGGTTTACAGAATTTGAAATACCCCTGAATGCTCTGGGAAATTTTTCAGAAACTGTGGCTATTAATTCTATTAAGATTATGATCTCACTTTGGATTGATGCAACGCAAAGAACTGTCAACATTAGCAATCCATATAACACTGATCGCCTATTAACTAATAGGTACAATTTCCATGATGGTATTCTCCTAAACCATTTAAGAAGCATTTAAAACAGGTGGACAATGATGTCCCCTTTATGTCTTGTGGACTTCAACTCCCAGAATTCATGACCCAGCATGTTTGGCTCAGGAATTCTGAGAATTGAAGTCCAGAAGCCATAAAAGGGCCATAATTCCACCCCCTACCCCCGATAGATCACTTCTATCAGTATTCGATCCAGGGCATTAAAATCAAGAAAAGCCAGCTCATCTTACAATGGTCAGGTGTAAGCTTCTAATAGGCTACATTGGCCTTCTTTTATGAAATTCTCACCCAAAGAAAGTAGAACTAGATTCATTCTGTCTTCATTAGCTAACTGAAGATATACATGATCATTTAGTCTTTTGGAGGATATATCACAATATATCTCAAGTTCAAATAACCTCTTAAATTTCTTACTGTAGTTTCCTTTTTAAAATGAACTTAAAATCCTGTACTAATTTTCAAGGATTGGTGAGTTTATGAAGGTGATAATGTTTTATTATTAGTTTCTTGTAATTTGCTGTAGGGTCTCCCAAGAAAAGAGGGCTAAAAAATAATAATAAAGAGGACTTTCTCATTTAGTACAAATTTTGTGGGGCTATGATTGGAACAATTACAGCCTAAAATGAGAGATTCTGAATGGTGAAATCAGGGAGACAAGAAAAATGTTTGTTGTTCTAAAATGCTTTCTATATTTCTATATGTCCATGCTTTCAGGATGTCATACTGGGCTCTGAATCTGGAAAAGTATTTTTGCAGTCCACCCTTCCACTCCGACCCATCAAACTGTCAATATTTGGCAGCAATCCATCAAAGGAAATGTTAGGCTACAGTTTTTTAAAATTATTATTATCTCTTTTATTCATTAAACATGGAACTCAGTTAACTGAACATTTAAAAATGTGTCACTAATACTATTGACTGGTGCTAATGGTTGATATGGGTTGCTGCCAGCGTCCCAAGTATCTTCTTAAAATATATGATGTTCCGGGTAGTGCAGTTTTTTGCAGTTCCGCTGGTGTTATTGCAGGAAGCTGCAATTTCTTGATGTGTTTTGTAAAATTCTTGGCCATAGTATTGTTATTGTTGTTATTGTTATCATAATCATTATTATAATAATAAAAAATAATTAAGAATAATTAACGGTAAGTAGCTGCAGAAAGTTTCCTTGTATCCATTTAAGAGTCCAGGTTATCAATGGTTTCCTGATTTTGGGGGAGCAGCTACAAAAATAAATTCTGTACTGTTAAGTCAGTAATTCCAGACATCTTGAAGTTTTATCGGTGCCATGCTGTGAAATAACACGCCCTTACAATCTTTTGCAGCAGAAGAGTTTTCCCACAACCGTCAATGTTTTTGAGAGTGTTCCTGGTATATTTTTTCTGTTGGTTAATATTGCCCGTTTCACTCAGTTGGACTCCACAGTTAAGAGAGGTAATAAGCATGTTTCATTTTCTTTGCCACTGTCGATAATTGGGTATATCAAAGGGGTAAATGGCATTGCAAATGAGCAAAAATATATAAACCCTGATGAATAAAAATTAGGATTATATTTGCTGGGTCTCCCAGTAAAAAAACATTTGTTTAATGGTGATGCAAGCTCTCAGAAACTGTAAGGATTGGAGTTGGACTACAGGTAGTCTAATTATGACCACAATTGAGCCCAAAATTTCTGATGCTAAGTGAGACTTTTGTTAAGTGAACTTTGCCCCATTTTACAACCTTTCTTGTACAGTTCTTAAGTGAATCACTGCAGTTGTTAAATTAGTTAAAGCGGTTGTTAAGTGAATTTGGCTTCCCCCTTGACTTTGCTTGTCAAAGTGTTACAAAAGGTGATCACATGACCCTGAGACACTGCAGCTGTCATGAATATGAATCAGTTGTCGAGCGTCTGAATTTTGATCATGTGACCATGGTCATGTGACAGTCATGTGACAATCAGTCATAAATTCCTGTTTTCAGTGCCGTTATAACTTTAAAGGGCCACTAAACAGTTGTAAATCAAGGATTATCTGCACGGAGATATTCACAATTTCCAAAGTTTAACGTTTGTAGAGATGGAAATTTAACAGATAGGGGACCAATATAACCTCCTTCAAAAAAGGAGGATGGAAAATATTTAGATGATTTTAGATGATTTAAGTGCAGTATGTAGCATATTACCATATTTTCCTAAACATTTCTATTGATTTCAGAGGATTTGGGAGTATTTCAGTGTAAGAGACAAGATTTTTATTATTGATTACTTAACTCAATTTTGTCTTTTGCGTTACTAATTCAGAGACAGCAATGTGAGATTTTGATGTAAATTGTAATGCTTCAACATCCTATGATTTCTGTAACTCATGTCTTTGTACAGAAGTGGATCCAAGTGGTTAAAATAATCCAGTAAGAAATTTAAAATGTTCTCTTATTTTTCAGATAAAGCGAAATGAGCTTGAGCCTGATCTTGTCTCTTCCACTAAAGAAACGACGTTTTTTTTTTATAGGGGAGTTTAATAAACACCTAGGATTGCCATTCTTATAATGATGAAGCCGGCTTTTATGCATAAAAGAGGAACTCTGGTAGTAAGGTGAACGTTTTTTGAATCAACTGTAACAAAAAACTAAAACTAATTGGGGGTGGGGTGGAAAATAATCATGTTCTTATTGATACTTCTCTGTACAGAAAGGATTTGGTTTTGTGATCTACTTATGTCCCAATAATAAAAAGGCCATTATTCAAAAAAAAGAGATTTCTTATCTAGAAATGCAAAATTGCATTGCAATCTGACCTTTTTTCTTTATAAATGGAAAGAGAACATATGCAATAAAATGAGATATTGGATTATAGCTGGGGACCCTCACATTCAAGGCTATTCTCAGCCATGGAAAATTACTCTGATTTTCTATTCCTACTCTTTCTTTCAGCCCAACATGTTCCTTTTGGAGAAAGAAGTATTGCGTATATTGCTTAGGGCTTCTGGAGAAAAGACAGGAAATAAATAAAATTAATTATATAGAATAAAGTCTGCCCTGGTCTATATTCTTGCTCTTCTAATGTGCTAACCCTTAATTTAATTGATGACTTAGTCCTTATTACAGTCTGTAGTGGGGTGAAATTCACTTACCTTCCTTACCAGTTCTCAAATGAGCACGCACTGTGCTTGCTTCGCTCACATGCCATCATCCGCGCATGCGTAAAGCCTTCTGTGCATGCGCAGAGACTTAAAATTGTCACAAAAAAGTGACATCATGACATCTGCGTGGGTGGACGGCGCCTCCTACAGCCTCCGCTACCAGTTCGCCCGAGCCGGAGAGAACCAGCTGAATTTCACCCCTGGTCTGTAGCCCATTTCCCAGGATTGCTGTAAGTCTGGGGTTCAGCCCTGTCTTTCTTGGGAATTCCCAATGCCAGAACCTATTTAAAGTGAGCAGATGTTAGCTAAGTGCTCCTACTTGTTATGACATAGAACAGGGATGTCAAACTTGCGGCCTGGATGCATCATGCACTGGCCATACCCACACCCGTTTTAGTGAAAAAGTCATGATATGTCACGTGACGATGCGAGTTTGACACCCCTGACATAGAACCACAGTTGCTTATAAAGAAGTCCCTTTCTTGTATACCCAAAATGGGAGCCAACTATTAAATGCATAAATCAATCTTCTTTTAAAAAAATGGAATTTGTTTTTCTCCTGTTTGAGTGGGTACAATAGGGATTATGGGCTCGATTACAACAGCCTTGTCCATCTTTCTAAGAGCTACCAAGTTGTCAGATTTTTTGTGTGTGTTTCTTATAGTTAACTGTAAAAAAATAAATACAAGGATGTATTGATTTTAAATGCTGATTGATAAGGGAAATATTCTGTATTTCATCCACATATCGACGATGAAGATAATACTATCAAAGAAAAAGATAGTCATATAAAATTAAATTAAGTTGGTTTTTAAATTTTTAAATTATCATACATTTTTGTACAAAAGCGAGTAACACATTCCTGAAAATAGGAGGTGCTACGGTCATATTCATATCCTAATTTGATTTTTTTTATCATAATTGCATTCTCCTGTATTACATATATGCAACTCATAAATCAAAAACATGATTTTCAATATTGCTAGTATACATCATTGATCATAGTTAAACAGTATTTCATAAAATATTAGTAGAAATAAGTGTTTAATTTAAAAAAGTCTACAATCACATGCAAGGGTATATATTTGTGAAAGCAAGAATCTTGTCAATTTTAAAAGCAAAGTGCTACTGTACAGGCTCCACTATTAACGGATTTTTTTAGTTTAGATTTTTAATTTATTTTTTTACAAACCTTTTAGTTTTATAATAGTTTTGAATTAACAAGCTAAACCTTCTCACAAAAATGTGTACAGCCAAATGTCAATGGCTATTGAAGGGAAAGGCAAAGTTAAGTAATAAAAAATCCAGTCCTATATTCATTCTGCAAAATATCAGATACATGCTGACATCTTACAACCCACAAGGAGAGTAGCTTAAGAAAAACAGGAGGAAAGAATTACGGTAAACCTCCTGGTCCCTTGAATGAGGAAAAAGAATTTTATAGCTGTCTTCCTAAAAACAGCAGCTACTGGATATATTAATATACATATTTGCCCTATTCAATAGGACTGTTTTATAAGTAAGCAGCTCCCAAACTCAATCAGGATTCATCATCACAAAAACCTGTACATATTCTTATTCTAAAACCCCAAAATCTACCTATGTGAGATATGGCTAGCAGGCACATTGAATATTTGGCAGTGTAGCCAATAGATGTAATCTGTCAAACATCCACAGATTGCTTGTGGGAAATTACATTGCACACACAACTCTTAGGTTCAGACCCAAAGATGCTTTTTCAAGAGGCAATTTAGGATTTTCTGGTTTTTCTTTGAAGACATTTTGCTTCTCATCCAAGAAGCTTCTTCAGCATTTCAGAAATGTCTTCAAAGAAAAATCAGAAAGTTCAGTTGCCTCTAGAAAAAGCACTTTTGGGACAACCATGATCTGGATGACTGAGAATTTCCATAGACTCTTAGGTTCAGAGCATTAGTTGATGTAACTGAAGCTCTAACTTTCAGCCTCTGCAAGTTATGGATGTGCTAAGACTAATTGGAATAGGGGCAGTCTGCTAGGAATCCTGAGGGTTATGTTCCCAAGACAAAGTACTTGGATGTGCCAAATTGAAGAAGGCTTATTTGTGTACTTCTAAGAATGTTCGTGTCATTAACAATTTGATTATTGATTTCCATTAGGATGCTGATTGGTTTTGGCAATTACTATTACATCTTAATGCACAGCTCAAACCATCGTGTCTTCAAGTCTTTTGTAGGAAGAATTGACAATGGTATACTATGTTTTATGGCATACTGATATAATTTCAAGTCTGTAACATTGTTTATCCTCTCCAGAAACATATTTTTTTTTTAAAAAAAATTTCCACTGAATTCTTTACATAAGCATTATAGTAAAGAAGATTTTGTTTTTAAGTATTCCGCTGGGGTTTATTTACAACATCAGATTTTAAGCATTTGTTCAGCCGCTGCCAAATGATAAAGGAAATTTTCCGTTGCTGGTGGGAATCGCTTTTGTTTCAGTGCTTCTAAGTTAAGTGATGGCTTCTCACCATCATGAATGACTTCTGTGAATGAAGCCAGATTTGTCAAGATTTCCTTTGTCTTCAATGAAACATCCTGCAGACACATTTTAGAATAAAGAGAGCAAACATGAAATAGTTGGTAAAAACAAAAGCTCCTCTTACTCTGAGATTTATCAGCTGTTAGGTCAGTATAAAAGTTTGGTAAAAATAATAAAGGTGGGATACAAATAAATAATAGTAAACCAAGTCCTATATTCTTCTGAGATGGAATACTATTGGAATATTTAAGCTAAGTTTATGTACCGTATTTTCTGGCGTATAAGACTACTTTTTAACACAGGAAAATCCTCTCAAAAGTCAGGGGTTGTCTTATACGTCGGGTATAAGCCTACCAACGCTCCGACTTCCCCAGCTGACCCCCAGTGATGGCGAGCCCCAGCTGTCTGGGGAAGTCGGAGCGTCGGTAATATCCTCCTGGATGCCTGGGACGGTGGGGGAAGCTCTGCGCAGCAACCAGCTGGGTCCAGCATTCAGCGGCATGCAGCCTTGACGAGATCGGCACAGCTTCCCGAATCTGAGTTGCCAGCGCTGACCAATGACGCTATGGGAGTGCCAACAACATTGAGGGGTAGTCTTATACGGCGAGTATAGCCCAAACCCTATATTTTAATAGGAAAAGTAGGGGGTCGTCTTATACGCCCAGTCGTCTTATATGCCGGAAAATACGGTAATTCCATATTACTGCTACTGTTCTGAATGTTGTCAATATATGAATCTAGTGGATTCACATACAATCACATAATGTCTAGGCTTATGCATAGCATTTGAAATGTGTTAGATGGTTTTATTGCCCAAACTCAACCGCTGTAATTTTTTAATTAGCATTTTAGAACACTGCATATATCCTGCCAATTGTGGCTTATCAAAAGAAACGTAAACAAATAATGGTAAATACAATGCATGAATTCAAATTATTCTCTATAGACATGCTTAATGGATAGATATATATGCAGCTTTCTGATAAGGTTGTTTTCCAGTGCTATTTGAAGATGCCACGGACTACAAATATATGTGGTATACAATACACAGTATTTGTTCATCATGAAAAAGTGGGGTAAGGTGCCACGAGTAATGCATAAAGGTAGTCCATTCATTTAGCGACTGTTCAAAGTTATAGTAACTGCACAAATGTATTTACATTGGCTTTCGGAGTTCTGACTTGTAGCATCCCTGAAGTCATGTGATTATGATTTCTGATGTTCCCTGCTGGTTTGCCACAAGTAAAGTCAATGGGGAAGCTGGCCGGAAGTTGGGAGTCATAGTCAAGTGAGGTCTTCACACTTAATGACCTGCATGGTCCTTACTTAACAATGGAATTGGGACTGTCAGAATTTCTGGTGCAAAGTGACACAGTCTGGTGATATCAGACTATAATGATATTACTAGCAACGGCAATTCTAGTCCCAATTGCCATTGTTCCAGTAGCCAGGGGCTACCTGTATAGTTAAAAGAAAATGAAATAAATTATCAAATGCAGAGATGTGTTTGGCTGTAAACATCTGAGAAGCTGAGAGGTCAAGAAGATAAGCAGGAAAATAATGCAAAAAGAGTGAGGCTGTATAATGCATGGCAGGACTAGGTCTTTTTATCTTAGGTTTTGAAGGGTTTTAAGGGTTTTTTGTCTTTTTCTAGAACCAATTATATTATTATTTGAGGTTTATGTTATAGGTTTTTTGCTTCTTATCTCAAAAACATGCATTTTAAAATAAATCAAGGAATCAAAAGTAGCAAATATGGTCAAAGGATATTTCACTGATTGGAAAAAGTATTACTTTGAGGCCACAGATGACCCATTCCTACTTCAGATTATCAAGGGGTAACCAGCTCTGCTCAACTTTTGACTCACATATTTATTTATTTAAATAAATTAAGGTGGTGAATATTTCCTATTTAATTTATGAAGAACTTACAGTTCTACATTATGTATAGTTTCAAGGAACAGTGGCTTGCTTTAAATCAAATTAATTTCAGTTCCAGGTATGTTATCCAGCTTTGTTTAAAACAGCAGACTTTAATCTTAAACTAAAAGCCGGTCTCCTCTGTGCCTTTCCATAGAAAGACACGTGGCCTGAAGTTTTGTCAGAGCTTAGTCAGTCATTTAAACCATCTTAACCCTGGCTTAAATACTAATAACTGTAATTCTAAAGCAGGAGCATAATAGTTTAAAATAATATTAAAGGCTGAAATAATACAGAAGCTTAACCTTTATAACTTGACTGTTTGATTTTTCTGGATCTTCTGCAGACTGAACTATTAGCTGACCAAGTTCTTTATGCAATTTTCCCATGGTCATTGCCTCTGAGGAGAAAAAGAAGTACACCATCACTCATTTGTTTATGTAAAAAATGAAAATAAACATATAACTCCAAAACAGAACTGCAATCACAACATCAGAATTTGGGTCAAAAGACCATATCGCCATTCAAAAGACCACTCTAGATCAAGATTTCTTCATACCGCATTCAATGACAATGCTAAAATTTTGCTTCTTTGTAATTTAACAATAGAGTTGAACTGATAGAATTCCCCCATTCTGCTATCTTTTCAGGATCCGTATTTCAGTTTCTGTACAGTAGCATAATTTCTCCCAATCAGAAAAGAACACTACGTGGTGGCATTGCTTTTATCCAATGAGACAATTAAAGGAAAAATCCCAAAGTAACTTTTATTTTAATTCTTCCAAACCATTCCTTTAAAGTAAGTATTTTTCCCTATCTTTTTCCATGTGCCTGGATCAGGAAATTAGCATCAACACTAAAAACTTACATTTTAGTTCATTCCATCTTACATTAACAGTTTTCTGAGTATTGGAACAGGAATGCACTAAATCCTAGAGGAGAATATTGAAATTTCCCACACCACTTTCTACATTTGGGAGGATATTGGAGACTTGACAGGAGAATTAGAACAATAAGGCAGAGGGAGACATTATAGAATGCCATTACATAGGATTATTCTTCTTGCCTTTTGGCCTTATCCTACGGTCCTGGATGCCAAATTGGCTTCAATCTGCTAATACCAATAATAAGATCATGTTCCTCCATTATCTCGGTACAAGTAGAACTAATGCAAATAAACTAAACCCTGGTTGGATGAAAATATAGAAGTTCCTCATCAAAAAACATTTGTTCTCCCAGGCCTTATCTACCTAGCAACTATAACACCAAGGAAGGTGGCTTGTAATGTTTCTCTTGGAGATCTTTACGGTCATCAGATACACTGATGTATGACTGGATATTAGACTATGTATTTTTGGCTGGTCATGAGGGAATGGGGTCTGATGTTGAAATTCATGGCATTCATAACAATTATGAGCTTTCCTTAGGAGACAAGAGCCCAATTCATACAGGGAGCTATACATTACATCTTGTCTTTACCTCAGAGCAGTTGGAACAAGTTTGACAGAGGGGGACATTTCCATCAATCTTGTCATGATCGGATCACTTCCTAATCAGTGTGATACTACAGGTAGTCCTCGTTTAGCGACAGTTCACAGGGGGGTGAAAAAGTAACTTTACGACCAATCCTCACATTTACAACCTTGCCAGGTCTATAAAGCAAAGGAAAACTAAAGTAAGATCATAAGTTCAGCTGTGGCAATTGTTTCACTTAGTGACTTGAGTTGCCAGTCCCAATTGTGGTCGCTAAATGAGAACTACCTGTAGTCAATTCTGGGGATTTCCAGAGGGGAGAAAAATACCAATTAGGACTTTTGGCCTTAGGCACCTCAAAATTCAATTACTTTTAAGAATTTTCCCAGTGCTTTGGGGATCAATTTTATCATAATCATAGTTTATCTCTGGAATTGCTCCAGAGTTGATTCAGAAATGATTCCTCTTAGTAATCAATCTAAGAGGTCTTCTTTATTTTCTAAGTAACTCTGGGAAATGAATTGTAAGAAAAGAAAAGGAGGATTGAATTTAATTGAACATGTCACAAGCCCAGTTTGAGCTTGGATGTATTAGGAGTGAAGGACCATTTTTAATGATTAAACATATTATTTTATAATGTAGTCAGCCACCCAGAATCATATCCCATATGCAAACAAAGACATCTTTATATCTGTATATGAGGAAAATAAATGACATAGCCTACAAACCTTTTGCTTGGTGTGAAATGGTGATTTCACTTTCAGCCAGGTTGACATACACATCATAAAGATCTATCCTATTGTTCACTTCTGAATCTATACATCCAGCAATGTACCCTGATAAGAAAAGATTTTAATATGTTTCAGTAAATGCATTCTCACTAGAAGTACTTTAATATGGGGTCCTTGGTGGTCTCTAAGCTTGCTTGTTTTCTTGCAGGCGTTTTAATTACCAAACTAGACACCATCATCAATGCTAGTAGAGAGTGAGTTTTGCTCTCATTTTATATACTAATGGCTTGCCCTGTCAGTGTTGGTGGGAGTGGCCTTGGTGATTCCTTCATTGGGATATTGTTTGCTTCTAGATTGTTGTTGTAATGTTAATCTTGGTGTTAATTTCTGCTCATCTGGGTGTTGACTTCTTGTGAGGAGGTCTTTTGGGTTTTTTTGTTTCCTTTTTGGCTTTTTGATTATCTCTTTTGAATGATACGTTGATATTGTTCTCTATGTGCCCGTTGAGGGCCGATTTGTGTGACTCAAACCAAAAGACCGCCTCATTAGCAATCAAATCCTACATAAACAGAGATTAACACTATATCCACAATCGATAAGCAAACAATATCCCAATCAAGGAAGTACCAAATAGCCCAAATCAAGGAACCACCAAGAACACTAACAAGTCCCACCAACTCTAAAAGAGCAAGCTACTAGTATATAAAATGAGAGCAAACTACACTCTCTACTAGCACTGATATTGTATAGTTTGGTAATAAAACATCAGAGAGTACCAAGGATCCCAGAGTTCAACCTGAGCTACAAATATTCTCTTCCATTACTTTTATATGAATTTAAGAAGCTTAAAATTTTATAGTCTTAAACATGCACACTAACATTGGACAACTACCAGTATCATAGGAATTTACCTAATATATAATAGGTATGGAATTCTATATTCATAGTCCACTATTTTACAAGAAACTCCAAGCAACTACTTTTTGCAATAGATAAATAGGAGGAATTGCCCAGTACTGCAATTTCCGAACATCCTGAGCCTTAATCAATTGTTTGTCCTCAGTGACTATGGCAGTGACTATGGTAGTGACTCTTTGCTAATATTGTTTATAATATTTGAATATGTTATTATCTGTCATGGATGGTTATATAGATTTAATAAATAATGAACTATTTTTTCCATTACCACAAAAAAAGACCCTTGAATAGTACAGTGGTCTAAAGCCCTGTTATTAACATCAGCTGCCTGCAATTATTGCAGGTTCGAATCTCACCAAGGCTCAAGGTTGACTCAGCCTTCCATCCTTTCTAAGGTAGGTAAATTGAGGACCCAGTTTGTGGGGGCAATAAGCTGACTTTGTATAAATATACAAAAATATGAAGGCTATTGCTTAGTGCATTGTAAGCCGCCCTGAGTCTCCGGAGAAGGGTGGCATATAAATCAAATAAAAAATAAAAAATAAAAATAAAAAAGTTAATTTAGTCATTCTGCTATGAAATGCTGATTGATATCCATTATCAGTAATACCTGGACACATTTTTAATGCTTCTAATTCATCATCATTCAGATTTATGTATGAATGAAGAATTGACCAATCTTGTCGGTGCCACACTAAGGCTGGTAATGCTCTAAAAGAAAAAAGTGATATTATTTTAGTACAATGGCTTATATCATCTCCTCAAAGGATGTACTAACTGGTCTTGTCCCCATTGTCTAGCTTAAAATGGGATCAGGACTCTAAATCATATGACATAATTTCAGCCACAGATAGTATATTTAACTGTGCCTTTATTGCCCGTGTTAAGGAGATTTTTTACCAAATTGAGGTTAGACCAACTTCAAACAAACATGCTTTGGGGTAGGTATAAGGGTATTCCTGTTAGAGAAAGAGTCTGTTTATGTGGGACGGGGGGAGTAGAAACAATGTCCCATGTAATTTTTGATTGTCCCCTATACTCAGAACTGAGGGAACATCAACTGGGCAGGATCTTTTATACCAGCACTCCTAAGTCTAAAGAGCACTTTTTGCGATATTGTTTGTTAGGTTCTAACTTGCAGTTGGTAAAATGGATTGCTAAATTTGCGGCAAAGTTGATGGAAAAAAGGACAAAGTTGGTGCAGCAGAATGCAGTAGATTGTAGGAAAGACCATTTGATCTAACAATGTAATTTTAACAGTAGTTTTAACACTGATTGGGTAGATGCAGGGGTGACATTATAATACAATTTTAATCATATTTAAATGGTATTTTAAATGATTGTATTTTATTTCAATTCCATTTTAGATCGTATTTTATTCTAATTGCATTTTAATCGTGAGTTATTCCAATTTCATTTAATTTGTTTTACCAAACTTTTGTAATGATTTGTTTCTGGAACTCTGTACTTAATATGGCCCAAGGGCTAATCAATCAATAAATTCATTCATTAGTATGTCATCCAAAAGATGGAAGGACATTTCTTTATAATATACTATATGGATGGATGCATGGCCAGCAGGCATTCTCTGGACCCCCTTTAAAACTGAAATTTTACAAAAACAAATACATTAAGTGTTACAAAATGTTTTGAAGATATAAACACTGTTGAGCATTGCTTTTACAGAATCTATAAATCACTATTTATTTTACAAAATGATTAACCACAATAGTGGATAAGTACACAGAAATTTCTTTGACACTATTCAATAGGACCAATTATCTTAACAGACTATTGTCTGTTTCAAAACAAATTCATTTCATGCAATGGCTTATTGAACAGTTTTGTCAAATTAGGATTAGTTATAAATCATAATCACATTTAATAACTGCACTGGGGGATCCAATATCTCCACCAAAACTGATAGCCCAAACTACTATATGAAGAGAGAGCAAAACCCCACTCCCTTCTAGCACTGAAGATGTTACCTCAACATATATTGAAATTTCTTCAGGACAGACAGCACCAAGGACTCCACAAGTGATGCTACTTTATTCATATATATATTCATTTCTATTAGAAATAAATAAGTAAATTCGGCCGGGAGACTTGAAAATGAAATTAAGTGAAGGAGTACCTTTTATTTCATCAATGTGTTTTACCTTGTAAATTCGAGGATAGTTTCTATTCTTGGGTGATATACTACAATTCTTTTCTTTAACATGAGTGCAGTATACAGGATGACTGTTTCCATTCCAAACTGAAACACTATATCTAGGACAATCAGAAGTTAAACAGAATCTTAATATAACGTAATAGAACTCTGTATAATTAACAGCATAATTATACAATTATAATTTACTTAAATTCACTTTTTATGAAGAGGCAAAATTTGTTCAGCTTTTACAGAATACTTCTTAGGTATATCAAGCTACAGTTTGTTATTAGATCTATATCATGGCTTGTTTAACTCACAATAGATTCACCTAACATGCCAAGCCATTGTTTATAAGTTCCAATGTCCAAACCAATAATGCATTTATCTTACTTTTTTTTAGAATACAAACATTCTGTATCTTTTACATCTTTTTGTTTTTGAAAGAGTCAGGCCAGCTGGCTTTTATTAAAAACCATCCTACCAATTCAACTGATGCCAGGGTATTATTTTTCTCAACATCTGGAGGGAGAGGACACAAAAGGGAAACCCAAATCAGGCTCTGAAAAACTCTTGGGACTCCCAAGAATCCTCTTATGCTGATGTCAGCCTTGAGAAAAAGCTAGTGATGCAACTAAGCATAACCAGTATTTCGAAAGCAGTGGTTGTCGTGCTTTCAGGATCTGCTTACTTGGAAATAAATTTCATTGAAAGAAAGGGAGTTTATTTTCAAGAATGCATAGTTTTAACCTGAGCTGTATTACTGATTTTTTAAAAAAAATCTCACCTTTGACTGAGCCTGCAAGATAAGCTTTTCTGATATCAAAATCTTTGCTTAGGAAAGAACCATTTTCTTCACTCTGACAAATCCCCTTTGTAAGGACAGAAATGTAACTCTCCATCATTTTTACAGGAGTCCCATATTTCAGGTATATTCTGTAAAATAAATAGAGCTTCAGTAATGTGGGCCAAAAAAAATAAATATAAGGGGTTTTTTTACCCATGCAAACATTCACCCGCAAGACTCACCAAACCCACAATGTGACCTGTGCTCCTTCCTCTTATTATCTTGCTTATTTCGCAATCAATAAAACTTTCTGTTCAGAGGATTTCTTACAATTAATTTCAACATCTTCATATTTTTATAATTTATAATTTTTAAACACTACACTTTATAATTTTTTAAACACTACAGAGAATATATTCTTTCAAGTCCATCTAGCCCCCATAACTTTCTAAAATCCACATTTTAGTTTCCTTTTTGCTGTTTTCCAAAAAAAGTAAAGATTTTTCTTTTTAAACCATAAATTTACATCAGTGTTTCTATCATCCAAGGTGGAAGGTGATTTTCCTAGTGATATAGTAGAGCTTGTACTTTCGAAGACTTAATTTCAGAGAAGTTAATAGTAAGGAGCTTTCTAAAGTAATTAAGAGAGAAAGTAGGCAAACCCAATGTCTCCCAGAGTCTCAAACCTGCTGTAGATCGCTGTTTTATGATCTCTTTGCAGAGAGATTCTGTATGGAGCAATCTTGTGGGCAATCCTTTTTCTTCTCCTTGATCAGAAGAATTCTGAGGAGCCAATCCTTCCACTGGCTCCTATTTCCACCATAGTCATTAGCTTGACAAAAAGCAAAGCTATGTTCAGTCCATCATTGCTGATTCTCGAAGTATTACCACTATTAGCAATAATCTAACCTGGATATAATATGAATAAGGTTAAACTGGTTTTTCTCCAGATAGATATTTTATTTTTTTTAATTTCTATAGCCAGCTAGAACTACTATACATAAAATTCTACATGCAGTTGGAACATGATCTAAATCATGCAGGAAAAGAAATCTTGCTAGATTTATTGTAATATGTTTACAATAGAACTACATTTGAGAAGAAATGCACTTCAAATTATTTACTTTATGAATGGTTTCCTGTGTGAGAACTGCTAGTAGGATACTATTATGCATCATTTTTGCAGTTTTAGTAAACCTTTTACTCACTTGAAATAATCAGTAATTATATGTATATTATGATGGTAAGTAATCCCTTCAGAAATGTTTTCACCTCTTAATTGGGAATACATTGCTGTGCAAAAGGTTTAGCTAATAAACCATGCAGTTGTAAAAAATGTATCAAGCAACACACACCTACAGAGAATCCTAGAGAAGGCTGCATACTTTTCTGGATTGAAGTCTTTAGCTGTCAGAACAATGGAAAAGTGGGTCACCTATGCAACATACAAAAAAAAAAGTTAACGTCCAAATACTTTCTTGTAAAATAATAATATAAACAACTGGAAAGGAGAGACAATTTGGCAGATAAAGTTGCTTAGATTTACTTAAGAGCGGGACTTCGACAGGGAAGGTCCAATCGTGGTGTCTGGGCAGTGACTTGTGGAGATGATTGTTGAGAGAGTAGTTAGACTACAGAGGATCTTGAAGGAAGTAAATTATCTGGACCTGTTATAATCAGAGTTGAGGCCCTTTCACCGGTCCATTGAGTGCATTGTTTTTGCCCATCCCAAGAATGGAAGGCCCTTCAAGAAGTCGCTCATGCCCTACTCCCGCTCATGAATGAACACCTGTAACATGGTGTATATGAGGCTGCTTTTGAAGGCCACAAGGAAACCATAGTTGGTCCAGAATGCTACAGTGCAGGCAGGGATGAACGAGTATACTAGGATATGAGCTGCACAGTTGCCAATTGGCTGCTTGGTGCAATTCAAGGTACTGTTTATCATCTATCTCATAAGACCTGTTTAATTGAAGAACTGCTTATCTTCAATTGTTCTACCTACTTAATAAGATCAGGCAGCTTGTTTAATTGAAGGGCTCTGATCATGAAGCAATGTCATCTATTGGGATATAGGATGTGTGCCTTCTTAGTTGTCATACCTGCTGTCTGGAGTAGCACTCCCCTCAGGATATGTATAGCTCCCAATCTGATGGAGTTCCAGAAGTCACCAAAAACATGGCTTTGCTCCTAAGCCTAGGGGTAGGATGGCTGCTGAGCCCATCAGTTTTGCTTTGGGGTATTTGGGGGCATTGTTGTGTTCCTTCTGGATGCTCAGAATTATTCATTTTTGTTTTTGTTTTTGAACCACTCATCAGGAGCTAGGCAGCCTCCATGATTAAATCAATCAATAAACTAGGTCTACTACATCACTGAAAATTTATGGATACTACAGACTGTTACATCTTGAAAATAATGCAAACATCCAGTTTAACTTCAGTTGATCCAACATAAAAATGGGTTTTTTTTCTATCACAATTTTCCAAATTGCTTTTGTTATATGTATAGATATAGCGTACTGATAGGGTATCCCTTATGAAATCAGCAGAGGTAAAAATCCAATTAATCATAGAATAATAAATGTGCAAATAAGATCTTTCTGTCAAGTCCCCTTTCTCCAAATTTCATTCTTACCCTTTTCAAGGTAGAAGCCTCTGGAATTTCCATGGTTGTAATGTAAAACCATGTTAGTTTGTACTGACCAAATAGGAAAGTGTGAAGCTGTTTATTTTCATCTGTAAGGCAGCATTTTCTCAATAAGAGGTCTCTGAATGCAGTCGTTGTAGAAGGGTAGCACCAAACCCATAGAGCATCTCCATTGGTATCTTTTTCTATGGTGGAAAGATGTTCACTGTGAGAATGCCAACAGCAGCAAGGGAGTAAATTGATCAGTTAATCAGATCCAATTGTGCATTCAATTTAATGCCCACTTTTACACATTTTAAAATTATCCATTTCTTATGTAAGCCTTAATAGTTCAGGAAATTAATTCAGATTTATGGTAAACATACATACATGTATTTTAATCTGAAATGTGATATTAATCTGAAACAATTTTATTAAAAATATGAATAATCTCTCTGGGCTATAGCCAGAGCAGCAAATTCTATATTTTAGCTAAAAGCACATTTAATTTAAAATAATCACAAACTGTATTTCCTTATCTAGACTTCCTCTTTCCTTTGCCGTTTCCCTTGTGTTAAACTGTACACTGTACTCTTCTTGTAGCAAGAATCTCCTCTACTAGAATTTGTAAAAAATATGCATTGAGTGTGCTAAATAACAATAATAATTTAATTGTTAAGTTTTCCCATTATTATTTCTCTGCTAAGTGAAGATAAATGATGGCAAAAAAGTCTTCCTAAGTGAAGCCTTGATTCAAGAATGATTTCACATCAAGGGAGATCTAGTAATTGGTGACAAACTAAGACATTTATCCTGAGCATTTTTATAGCTTACCTACAACCAGCATTATATGGGGAAAGCAACATTTATTTAAATCTTTCCTGTGCTATTAACTGCATTCTATTACTTTTCCACTCTCCACTCAGAAAAGGATTGGGATTTTAGATATCCAGAAAGGGGCCTTTTGCAAATTAGAGGCTATATAAGGCCTTTTTGTAAATTAACAGGAGATGGTGCAGGTACGTTCACTCAACATTCAGAGCCACTATTACTTTAAGCATACTGTAATTAACTGCAATAGCTAAATTCAGAGACCACCCTAAAATTATAAAGTGGATGGATTTATTCTAACTTTGTACATTGTGAGCAATGCTGCCTGATTTAAAGTCTCCTTTAAATCAAGTTCAACTTCTGATGGCTACATTGGCAATAATACAGAAGTAGTAGTTTTGTCACTGCCTTCTTCCAGAGCGTTTCCTTTTTCAATTCACCGCCGTGGGACTTGCTTTGATCTTCTATGTCAGTATTAAACAAGATTGAATCTTGAACAGGTTTTGTGTTGTTGTTGTTTTTTATTTCCCCACGGTGGCCTAGGCGCTGTGCTCTAGCTGTACTTATTAAAAGATAAGGAGGTATTCGGATAACGGGGGGGGGGGGGGGGAAGGATAGTCAAAAGAACCACCCTAGAAGAATGAATACTCCTCCGCTCACTTATACCTGTATAGACTTATACCTGTATAGCAGTGTTTCTCAACCTTGGTAGCTTGAAGA
>WNWU01000032.1:1207447-1221504 GCA_012654045.1 Ptyas mucosa
TCCCCCCCCCCCTTCTTTTCTTTTCCAGCCTTTTCCTCTTTCTGCATGGGCATAGCCATAGACTGACCTGAAAGAGTGCAATAATCCTGCATATCATGCATATCACCAAAGGGAAAACCCTGAAGACTTTCTACTCGGGGCAATTGGAAGAGGCGAAAAGGAAGACGCTGCCACTCATCTCCCCACCCCACCCCGCTTCACGAACACACAATTTTCCCGTTTCAGAATAGAAATAGGGAGGGGAAACGAGGGGGTGTTAACCAGCTCTCCCCCTCAGCCGACATTCCCACAGCATGCAGCCAGGGAGGGAGACGCGCTTACCAATCAAGCCTACACCCAGAAGCAGCTGAGCCTCCGTTTCTGCCATCTTTCTCCTCCCAGCGCCAGGATCCCTCCTCTGTTTCCTGAGAGACCCATCATGGGCCTCATAGCGGGAGAATAATGGAGTAACACGCCTCCTGGCTTCCGGCTTGATTTCGGGCTTCGCCTTACAGAAGCCGAGGCGTCCGTAATGCGAGCGTAAAGCGCCTCCGCGAGACTTTTTTCCTCGTTTATTTTAAAGCCCGTGTCAGCAAAAGCAAAACTTGTTTTTCCTAGCGGCACGGTGGTGCGAGGCTTGGAAAGAAAAATCAGCGTGCCACGGAAAGTCGCCTAGCCCACCTTTCTGCCGAATGGGGAATTCGTATTAGAGGATCCCATTCAGTTAAACATTTCTTTGGGTCATTGCTAAAATGTTCTTACTGCTTATTTTCCCTTCAGGCTTGACCAGAACTTTGCTCCCATGCAATGTCCATCTTTTGAGTTCAGCTGTCCAGAGTAACAGCGACTAAGTATTTATTTAGCTGCAGATGTTCCGTGTGACCATACCACCTATTTGGGAGACTTTTCCCTTCATCAATTCTTTGAGTAATTTTCAGAGCTGTAATTATATATAAGCACTATTTTGCCTTTACATCAATCGTGCTGCCAAGAAGCTTAAGACACTTAGCAATCCATGGCCATTAGGACTTTAATTCCAAGCTAGACTGAACACTGTCTTCCACAAATATTACATTGTATATATGGGTTTAGTGCTCCTGATATCAACATACCTTCAAGATCATGGTTACTCCTGGCATTTCCATAATGGAGTTCAAAGGGTTGCCACAGAACCTCGTCTTAAGTTTTATTTTAATATGTTCCAGAATGAGATTCTAAAAGCTTTCTAAAAGCTTAGAGTCTTTTAGAATCTAAAAGATTAGACCTCAGGGATTTCTCACAGAATAGAACCCTATTTTTTAACTTCTACATGAAGCTTCTGGGTGGAGTCATCTGGGGGATAGGGTTTAGTTCCATGTGTATAACCTATAAATGCAGTTAGTATTGCTCCTTTTTAATATAATGGCACAATGATGTTTTTAATTTCTATCTTTAGAAACAGTTTGAACACTGCAGTTTATGTAAATGACTTTTGATGGCTTACATTAAAAAATGAAATTCTATGAAAATAGAGAATAAGAAGGGCAACAACTCAAATTAGCAGAATGCTATTAAAAAAAACGTATTTGTGGAAAGCCAGGAAAAAGAGAGTTGCCCTGATCTCCTTAGGGTGGCTTTTCCACAGAATCAGCATTTTCACTGAAAAGCAGTGACTTCTTGACTTAGCTCCCTGAAAGCATCAGACTTTTAGCAGATTCTCCCTGCTAGATGGCTGGAGAAAAGCAGCACTGTAAATTACATCCAGGAGCCAACTAAAAACCAAAAAAGGGACCACAGATCTGTCATTTGCTCCTGGCATTGGCTGCCTAAAAGTAGATAGGTTGTTGCATTTTGAACCAACTGCAGTATCCAAATATTTTTCATAGGCAATCCCAAGCAGAGTGCCTTACAATAGTCTACACAGGTAGTAATAAGGGCATGTTACTGTCGTCACAATCTCCTGCTCAGGAAATACTGCAATAGGAAGAAACTGGAGTTGGCAAAAGCCCCTCTGGCCATGGCTTTCACCTGGTGAAATCATGGGTCCAGGCATTTTACAGGATTGGGAATAAATATAGCTCACGTTTGGGGATTGGGAATAAATATAACTCCTCCTAGCATCTTCATTTCAATGTTGAGAAGCAGGGGAGACAAGACCAACCCCTACTGCACCCCACAAGTCAGGGACCAACCAAGCCAGCTTTTCTTCTAAACATAAATTGGAACAATCCACTAAGAAATATAATAGAATTTCTTTATTGGTCAAGTGTGATTGGACACACAAGGAATTTGCATATGCTCTCAGTGTGCATAAAAGAAAAGATACATTCATCAAAAATCATAATGTACAATGCTTAATGATAGTCATAGGGAGAAGAAGATTGATCGCAAAACAATACTTTGAACCCCCAATCCTCCAGTCTAAAGATACTATGGTTGATTGTATCAAAGCCATCAAGAAATTTAGCAAGACTAGTAGAAGTGCATTTACGCTATTCATGCCCCTATTCATGATTTCCAGGAGTGACTAATGCTATCCTCTTCCCTTAAAGCAGGTCCAAACTCTGACTGAAACAATTTTTAGGTTCACAGGGTATGAAATTGATGCAATACCGCCATTTCAAAAACCACTTGTAAAAGGAAGGTTGAAGAGCTGCCCAGGGATGGCTCTTCAGGAAGCATCATACTCTGCTTTCCTCCTGTGTTCCCACCAGCTTTCCCTCCTGCAATGACAATTTCCCAGATCTGAGTGGTCATTACCACCCCTGCTTCCTCTACAACACTGGTCTGCAACCTTAAACACTCAAAGAGCCATTTGTACCAGTTTCCCACAGAAAAGAAAACACCATGAGCTACAAAACCCTTCCTGTGCCTGACTATTTGAGTGGCCACAAAACTAGCATATGTAGTTGAATTAAACGTTGTTTTCTTCTGAAACTTTTCTTTTGTTGGATTTATCCATGGTTAGCCTACTGGGGGTTGAAAAGCTCAGTAAATCACATGCTGGCAAGTGTCGCACATTGGCGGTTGTGATGCATATTTTGAGTGACGGAGCCATAGCAGAGGGGTGAAAGAGCCACATGCGGCTCCAGAACCGCAGGTTGCTGACCCGTTTTACAAGCTAAAAGGGAGAGGGATCCAGCCAAGTAAAAGACAATCAACAACTACGATTATGTTCTATATTTTTCTTCAGAAGTAACAGACCTGAAGGAGTCCTGGATAACATGGTATGACAATGCCTCAGTCACCATGAAAGATTCTGTCCATTACGTATGTATTTATATGGCTTGAGCTGGCATGCACATATGCTTTCAGCTTACTTATTAGTCTAGTTTGATGAACTTGATTTAAAACCCTTCTTAGGATCTAGAGATCTTGGGAAGATAATCTGCAAATAAAGTCCTATTGGAATTTCATCACAAGCAGCCAAATTAGTTTCTAAAAGTAGACTTTTTGGTCATATTTCTAATGTTTGATAAAGCCATATTTTGTTAGCATACTAGATAAATCTCAATTAACTTTAATTTTTGGTTATCTTTATAAAGGTATGCATTTATGTTGCAAAAATCATTGAGTTATTTTATTTATACTGATTTTAGATGTTTTAAGTCTTTGATATAGTGCATTAAAATTGCTTTTTCACGCACATTAGAGGCATGAGAAAAAAGTAATAAAAATATGCCATCTTTGCATACTATAATATGCATATCATCTGACTCCATCATCCTATGCCCATGTATCCCAGCATTTGATTTTGAATGGCAAGCAAATTGAAGATGTTACGTGTTTGTTGAATATGAGTAGACTTTCTGTACACTTGACAGCCCCTATTTATGATCCTAATTACATAGTTTCATTTACATTGAAGCACATAATCAGACAAATGAGTTAACTTTCTCAATATTGTGGCTGAGTTCATCTAGCATACTAGTCATGAACTTACTGTTTTAAGTATTATCCATAGATAGTTGAGATTTGTTCACTAGATGTAGTTAAATTGTAGCTTAACAAGATACATTACACCACCTTGAAAATTAAATTATGGTAATGATTCTTTTTTGCAACAGAGTGCAATCCTGGAAAGGAAACTTTAGCTATTGGTGACCATTGTGCATCACAGTAAATTAAAAATGAAGCCCTTTAATTATTAAAGAAATAAAAAAAACATGGTTTAACTGACTTGTCATAGTGGCCTGGTTCTCCAAATATACTAGACAATCACTCATATTTTGTAAACAATAATTATGTTGGCATACAGCACCTCAGTGGCTAAACAAGGATCAATGTAATGTCCATCCTTTGTGACTTTCATAGACGAATAGAGCTTTCAATTTGGGTTTTCCTGGTTCTGAGTCAGCATTTCATGGTCTAGTTAGTAAGACTAGTCTATTGAGTAGGAACCACAGCCCTCTTCCCTGACCATGCTGGTATATGGTAGGATAGACACTAGCCTAGGCAGGTTAAGTCGTCTGTCCTTAACACGTAACAACTTTTAGGAAGAAGCCGGTCCCAAGGCATGCATAGACGCATTTCTGAATAATAATTCTGAAGCCAAGTTCACTAAGTAGAAAGTAACAAGCGAACACCCTCTGAAAATGAAGATAAAATTCAGAGCTGCACCATTCCCTTCTTCTTCCTTCTTCGCCTTTTGAGTTAGCCTTCACTCCCGCCGACAGCCTGAACTTTCCGCACATGCGCACACTTAACTCGGGGGTGGAGGGGTCACAGAGGCGCCGTCTAATCGGTTCTCTTCCGGGCACTTTCCTGCGTGAGCGTCACGTGACGCCTTCCCTTTCCGGCCTCGCTTGCTGTCTGACTGGGCGCTCCTTGGGGCTCGTTGCCGCGTGAGGAGAAGCCGTCGCCATCATGCCGGTCTACTTCCAGCGGCCCGAGAACGCCCTGAAGCGGGCGAACGGTGAGTGCGAAGCTCTGAAGAGTCGCTTCTATGAAGGCAGAGGCCTTCTCCGTTTCTTTTTCGAGTTCGCCTCGCCTCCGGCCGGGCTTAATGACGGGGATTGAGGCCTAAACTACCACCAGACCCATGGCCACTCCCCCGCTTCCTTGCTTGGGGAGCGTGAAATGCCAGCCATCAGTAGAAGCGAACGAGGCCATCTATCCCACGAACCATTTTAACATAAATTAAGCCTTTTTGTCCTTCAGGCGTCGTTGCCACATGCCCTTTTAGCCGAAATTTGCATTGTGAGCGTGGCCATGAGGACAAGAGAACATTTTTCTTCTTCTACATAAATCGCAATAAAAGCCAAGCATGAACTACGGCTGCCTTTGAGGACCGCCGCGTTGTGCTGGTGACATTTTACTCAGGTCTATTCCCTCCCCCCCCCCCCTTTCTTCGTCATGGACTGCACGTTTCAACGGACGACCTATTAAAATGTGCTTTCCCCCGGATATATTCACAGATCACCGTGTAGCCCCTAAAACTGGTTCCTATTTTCTAGAAACCGATTTATATTAGAAAACACATTGAGCACATTTTTCCAGGTTTAGTCCTTGCGTAATTAAAGATAAAAAGTTATAAACACAGAAGATGCAAGTCGTCTTGTCTTCTTATCTCTCATATCTCAAGTCCAAAAAATAATAACTGCTTTAATATATGTAATTAAAATAAAACTCGTTAGAGTTGCTATAAGGAAGTGCTGACACATTGGGACTTAAGAACAATTCTTGGTTTCTAGTAGAAAAGCAAGTAGGGTGACCACCTGGAAATCTCAAGACTATTTCAAAGGGACAATTACTTAGTATATTCATATTTATTTATTTATTGCACTGCTGCAAAACATTCATATATTTTACTGTCTTTAAAATAGAATTCATGTCCATCATATTTCCCCAAACCTCTTCTGAGTCTTTTGTATGGCAACCTGAAAATTCCAGTAAACATATGGTGTTAATATATAGGGATATAAACACTCCGTTTAATGTATATTTTTAATTGGGATATAAGCACTTTTACAAATTAAAGAACTATTTATAAAAATTGTTTATCAAAATAAGTATCCATTGTAATTTAATGGAATTATAGTCATTTGCCAAAATCCAATTTATATCTGTTACAAACCAAAATTCAGTTAGTTTTTGAATTTCAGTTGAAAGAATTGGTAAAAAATAATGCCATAAATATATTTGAGTGGCTCTATTTCATATTGCTCAGTCCTTTTACCTACATTTTTCATTTTATTCATTTGTAAAAGATACATAATTTAGATATAACATGTTGCAGCAGTTTAGCATTAAAAAGTTCTTGACCATATTTCCTGTTTATCTTCAACACACCATACCGTACAATGTGAAATATGTTGACAAGCCATAGTTGAAAAATGGTGAATAGGATTTTACACATATATGCATACAGTGTATAGGTATGGATAAATTTTGGCATTTGGATCTAAATCAAAGGCATCTTATTTTTATTTTTATTCTGCCATTATTCTTTTTATCAATAACCCAAGGCAGCAAATCTGTCTAATTCTCCTTCCTCCTATATTCTCCACAACAACAACCCTGTGAGGTGAGTTGGACTGAGAGTGACTGGCCAAAAATCATATGAAAACTAACTAGAACAACCAATAAGTTGTTTGCCAAATATTTAATCATAATCTGGAATTTCTGAACAGCTGTTGAGAAATTTATAGGCTTGGAAAAATTGAACTATGTATTGTTCATTTCTATCAATATACTAATGGTATAACAGCATATAAAACAGTCTAACGATATGTAAATTACACTATTTTGCATAAGAGAATTATAGAACAATATTTGTTTAAATATTACTTTAGGTCATTTTAATAAAGAATTCAGTGTGCCTTATTCATGAGGAAATTCACCCTGCTTAATACAATTTAATCATAGTACAAGTGCAAAAGGGTAAACCAATTCTACAATTCTTCATTCATTACACATTGTTCCTACTGAACATAACACTGCAACTTTACACAGATTACACTCAGTACTAGGGGGTGAAGCCTGATTAATATAACATTCTAAATTATAACAATTCATTTGGATTCTACTCTGAATTAATTCCTGTAATAGAAACATAAAAACAGAGGGAGGATTTGGACTGGGCATTGTGGAATTATCTGTATCCCGCCATTCTGTTTGTAAACCATAGTTTTTACATATTTAGTATGCTGTGGAATTTACCCAATTTAGTGTGGTCTGATCAAAATATGGTTTAATAGACATGATTTAGTATGCTATGAAAACTCTTCCAAAAAGTCAGGCTTATGAATTGCAAATAATAAAATCTTAGAAATACGAAGAACGGTAACACAATCTTTGTACTTAACTAATGTAATTAGACAGTACTGAAATTCTAAAGATTAGGAAATAAACCTGGACATTAAGTTTAACTATAACAGTATGGCCTACTCATAATCTTTATTTTCTGATGATTATTTTATAGGATTGTTCCATTATTCTTGTTAAATTTTATGAAACGAAGAAAAAACTGTCTGTGTATGCATCTAAGCTAGTTTTCCCAATTAATATGCTATGTGTATTGAACTTCAGGTCCCATTATCTACAGCCAACATGGCAAACATGTTTGAATGGAGCTGAATAAGAAATTATTTTTATATATTAATCAATTTCTGATGCAACACTTAAAATACCAATTGAAAATTCTGATGTAACAAATCAACATTCTAGGTATTCTGCTTAAGGAAAAATACAAATTGATAGCAAATTTTGCTTCCCCGTTTTTCATTCTACGTATGCAAACATAGGAAACATGTTTGCCTATACTTACTGCTATTTATCTAGTCTATAAAAAAAGTTAACGGGTAACTTAATTTTAATTTTCAATTCTTGTATGAAATAAAATAACTTAAGTACATTTTCTTCAACTGTAGAAGCCCATAAAAATAAGATATAATTTTATCTACTTTAAAACAATATACCAATAATAACGACAGCAAAGTATATATTCTGACATTGATGAAACGTTTTTTTTGTTTTCTAATTTATAAGCACAATACCTACTTCTACATTTGGTAGTCTGCCAACAACAGTTGATTTCAAATTCAAAAATGCTTTTCTTTTAATTAACAAAGTACAAAAAACAAAAAGAGTACCCAAAATTATAAAATTCGAGGAAGCTAAAGGAACATGCAAGACATATATGAAGAATAACACACACCGGAAGAGTGGGACTCACTTCCTCCTGCATGCCAATTCTTCCATTCGGTCAGGGGGGAAAAAGGAAGTACTATAATATGCCCCCCACCCCCAAACCTCGCAGAGCATATCAGAAGGATATAGTGGTCTATCCCAGGGTTCTTTAAACATATTGCTTTCAGGATCCCTCCCATTTATAAAATTTATGGAGGACCCAAAAGAGCTTTTATTTGTATGTATTATATTTATCAATATTTACCATATTACAGTTAAAATTGATGGATTCATAGTATATTTATTGAATTATTTAAAACAATATTAAGCTCATTTGATCATATCAATATTTTCATTAAAATCTTATATTTTTAATTAAAAATTAATAAAAGTAACTTTTAAATTTTTGAAAGTGTCTTTAATATCTGGCAAATAATTCTGATTTTGCAGACTATTGAGAGAGTCTTGGGGACCTCTTGTGTCCTCAGACCATTAGGAAATGCTGGACTTTAGTAAGAAACATCACACAGAACTATAGGAACTATAGAGGTAGATTTCCCCTCATCTCAATTCCCAAAAGTAATCACCCAGGGTGATTAGAAGGGATTACTGTGTGACAGAAATGAAAGGAAATAAGGAATAATGTTTAGCAACATACTTTCGTTTCTTCCTCAAATTATATTGATTGATTTTCAAACTAAAAAAACAAGAAGGGCTGTTTAAAATTGATCATAGTGGGAATGAAAATTCAGGCATCATTGTATAGGAGAGATTCAGCTTGTTTGCATTCAGATTCTATCCTTCAAAATAGGACCTGCACTAAAGATTAATGTAACCAAAGCACTCTCAGAATCAGCTTCTTGAAATCTCTTTGAAACTTGGAATTTGTAGTTAATCTCCAACCTGTTTATCCAGTCATGAACATTATTTCACCTACGGATATCTATAAATAGTTTGGAGCGTCTAAATTTTTCTGAAAATGTTAGGATAATTTATATCTTGAATTTTGAAAGTTGTTTATTCTGCCTTCCTTCCTTCCTTTCTTCCTTCCTTCCTTCCTTCCTTCCTTCCTTCCTTCCTTCCTTCCTTCCTTCTTAAAATTATATACAATTAATTAACAATATTTAATTAACACAATTAATAAAGCAATATTTAAACTTAAAGAAAAAATAGAAATCAGAAGTAAAGAAAAAATATGGAAAAATCCCAAACAAAGAGGAAAAAAAGGAAAATATACTTTACATATATTATTTTAAATAACCAGGATAATTATATAATGCTGGTTACTTACAACTGATTCTTATTTTTTATAAACATTAACAGCCTGGTGCTGTTTATAAGGCTTAATTTAATCATATATAACCGTTCATTCCTTTATAGCTTAAATTTTTAAAAATAGACAAGTAGTCTTCAATGGAATTGAGCATTAACCATTGTTTATTTTTCTAGAATTTCTTGAGGTTGGGAAGAAACAACCTGCTCTTGATGTTCTGTATGATGTTATGAAAAGTAAAAAACACAGAACATGGCAAAAGATCCACGAACCAATTATGCTAAAATACTTAGAATTGTGTGTGGACCTCCGGAAGAGCCACCTGGCAAAGGAAGGATTATATCAATACAAGAATATATGCCAGCAGGTAAAACTTCTAAAGTTTAATTATACTAATAATTGGAAAGTAAATATCAGTATTTTAATAACAAATAAATGTAGAGGTTCTGGAACATACATATTTGGTATCTTATTACATGATCCGATCATTTGAAGAATAACTTGTTAGGATTCATCTAGGCAGATATACTTCGTATTATAATTGGTTTCTGTTATTAAGAGGCTTCTTTGGAACCTGAAGAAGGCTTTCATTGTCTTATTACTATATGAAGTTAATATATTTTATTGAAATTTGAATTTCCTACATAGATTTTATCTCTGATTAAGAAAAGCTACTTTAGCTCTTCTGATTTTGATACAGGTAAATATTAAGTCCTTGGAGGATGTAGTCAGAGCTTATTTAAAACTAGCAGAAGAAAAAACTGAAGCTGCTAAAGAAGAATCTCAACAGATGGTCCTAGATATAGAAGATCTTGATAATATTCAGACTCCAGAAAGGTAAAAGTGATGCTTACTTTTGATTACACTAATTTGGTTCATATTAAATATATATTTTTTAAATAATCCTACCAAACTGAATCTTTTCTGGATTAATCTGTGTCAGATTGTATTTTAGCATTTTAGTTTGGAGTCATGGCAATTTTACATCTGTCCTCCCCAAAATTTGCTTTATAAGTCATTCATAGATGTTTTTCTGCACTGTAATTTTTGATCTGTTGTAACAAGCAAGAATAATGTGATAAAATATCCAATTATACAATATAAAATACTCTTTGTTTCTTAGTGTTCTCTTAAGTGCTGTAAGTGGGGAAGATACCCAAGATCGTACTGATCGGTTACTTTTGACTCCGTGGGTTAAGTTTCTGTGGGAATCATACAGGCAGTGTTTGGATCTTCTCAGAAATAATTCCAGAGTGGAGAGACTGTATCATGATATTGCCCAACAAGGTAACATTTAAACTCTGCAGTATTTTTGTGTAATATATACGTGATTATTTGTCAACTTCTGATAGAATGACTTTTTCTTTTAAACAATGAATTATAATCTTTTCCTGAAAAATATTTTAACAATGCAGTTTAAAAGAAAAATCTAGCTTTTCATTAAGAGAATAAGAGGAAGAAATAACACTCTCCAGTTTATTGCTGTCAGTAATATTTTTAGCATGTTCATAAGTGTTAAAATATAAATTTGGAATAATTTAATCTTGCAGCTTTCAAGTTCTGTTTGCAATATACTCGTAAGGCTGAATTTCGTAAACTCTGTGATAACTTAAGAATGCATTTGGGTCAAATTCAGCGTCATCACAATCAAAGTACAGCAATCAACCTCAATAATCCAGAAAGTCAGTCAATGCATTTGGAAACTAGGCTTGTACAATTGGACAGTGCAATCAGCATGGAATTGTGGCAGGTACATACTTAATACAATATCAAAGCATTGTCATATTTATTCACTTTCTGTCTTCATTTAATTTTAAATTCCATTTTATGCTTTGAGCCATTTTAGTCAGCTATTGAAATCGCTTTACTATCCATGCCTGTTCTACTTAATGATTAGAATTGATCTGAGACAAATTCAGCTGCCCAACTAATAAATATATATATATATATATATATATATATATATATATATATATATATATATATATATATATCAGATTTAGCATGTGCAACTTCTCCAAAAGTAGATCCTAGAAATGGATTTGAGCCATTTTCAATATAAGGGTTGTTCAAATTGTCTAGGATGTAAATCAAGAAGACATGGCTTCTAAGGCAAAGGAAAAAGGCTGTGAAAGGAATGGAAGGAGAAAGGACAGTGGAGAAATTATAGAGAAAAGGGAAGGAGGACTCAGAAGATGATTGGAGAAGAGATCACAGTGATTGGAACTATAATACTAAGAAAACAGTAGGCAGGCTCCCAAGTTATTGGAGCAGAATCATTGTAGAAGTTAGGAGCTGTCCAGAAAACTTCAATGTAGTGATAGAGTAACTTCTGTAAGGGATAAAAAGGACCCTATACAATGGGCAAGAGAAGATTGTTGTAAATTATTTGGAGGGTTGAGAGACAGTTTAGAAGCATTAGGATTTTTAAAACCAATTTTTATCCTCTCAAACCCAAGAACAATTGATGCCTCAGGATATAGCTTTTATAAATAACTCAAGGTGGCAGACATCCAACACATCTTCCTCCTTCTATTTTTCCAAAAACAACAACCCTGTGAGGTGAATTGGGTTGAGAGAGAATGATTGGCCCAAGATCAGCCAACTGCTTACCTTTCGTGGCTGAGATGGAAGTAGAACTCATGGTCTCCCTGTTTTCAGCCTGGTACTTAACTACTAGACCAAATTGGCTCTCTTCAGTTGAATACTGTGAGAGAGTGTGCAATATATTTCCCAATTTGAGGTTGATGATTCAATGGTTAAGGCAATGATAGGGGATGAATTAGGTGCAAATTTGAGTGCTAAAAATAAGTGGATATTCAATTTATTTATAATGGAGATTTTCCAAATAAATGTGCTTAGATTCAAGTAGTAATACTAAACACATGTATATTAAATCGGTTGATTATATTTCAGTGTGTGATATTCGTTAAATCTTTTCCTTGTGGTAATTTGACATACAGTTGTTGTTGTTCTTTTTTTAGGAAGCTTTTAAAGCTGTGGAAGATATACATGGGCTATTTTCCTTATCCAAAAAGCCACCAAAGCCCCAGCTGATGGCAAATTATTACCACAAAGTTTCTACTGTATTTTGGAAATCAGGAAATGCACTCTTTCATGCATCTACACTTCATCGTCTTTATCATCTTTCAAGAGAAATGCGAAAAAATCTCACACAAGAGGAGATGCAGAGGTGGGAAAAATCCATGGGTTGGAGCAATTTTGATTTTGGAATCATTAATAGCAGTTTTGAACTTCCTTTTAGCTTTATCCAATATTATTTCAGTGGACTTTATAAAACAACAATGGAATTTTTCCTGCTGTGTTCCTTGCATATACCTAACGTTGCTCAGGAAGGTGCGAAAAGATAAAAGGGTGTATGGCTGGAGGAGAGAATAAATAGATTGTTGGCATAATGAGTGCACTGTTTTAGGTAAAGAAATATAGAGGTAGGAGAGTAGAAGACACTTTCTTAACTGTTTAAATGTAAACAACAGGGATTCTATCCCAAATTATCTTATTTCTCTCTTCGTCTGCAGGATGTCAACAAGAGTGCTTTTGGCTACTCTGTCAATTCCAATAACTCCTGAACGAACTGACATAGCTCGGCTTTTGGACATGGATGGCATAATTGTTGAAAAGCAACGCCGATTGGCAACATTGTTAGGACTTCAGGCTCCACCTACTCGAATTTCTCTTATTAATGATATGGTAAGTACGTTTCTTAAAAATGTTTATGTTGCTAGTTTATGTTATTCAGGCTTTATTTGCAGCAAGCGACATTTTAGTTCTTCACTTATAAATTAGAATATGCTTAATATCAATACCGGTGTATTGTAATCTTTAGTATTAAAATGTGCCTGTATGTGTATGAAACCCCATCTGAGAGTAGTCATTGGTGTTAACAATTGTTTCTAATTCATGTTTCATAGGTGAGATTTAATGTAGTTCAGTATGTTGTCCCAGAGATAAAAGAGCTTTATAACTGGCTTGAGGTAGATTTTCATCCACTGAAGTTATGTGGCCGCGTATGCAAGGTAAGATTTTGGGACAGGTGCCAATGCAAATTATGGTTTATAGTAAATGATTTTTTTAATTAAGTTGAACTGTGCAAAAAAAGTGCTAGATCTTGATTATTGTGTGATTTTTTTTTTCTTATTGTTTATCTTATACAGCTTCCCATCTCACAACAGTGAACCTGGGCTAAGTCCCATATTGATCTGCTTGATAGGAGATTTTCTTTTAAAAAGCCTGTAAATGAAACAGTCTTTATTGTTGCCAATCCTTCAATATGTTTTCATTCTAAGAAACTATTTGTTTATTAATTAACAAAATTTTAGATGAATTTGCATTTACACAATTGGTACTGAATCAAACAGAACAAACCTTTAATTCTTCACTATTGATAGAGGTGATACGGGAAAAAATATTGCAAGATTTTGTTTCGTTACCATTCATGGAAATAGCAGTTATTTTTTGTTCATGTACTACTGACATCTAGAATTCCTTCACAATTGCAGAATACAGTATATTTTTTTCTTAAGATTTCTTAAGTAATAGATGATGATATATATCAGTGATGGTGAATCTTTTCAGCACCAAGTGCCCAAAACGGAATGCGTGTGCACGCCACAGCCCCGGAAACTTAAAAGACCAGCTGGCTGGGGTGCATGCGCCACCTGGTCTTCTGCTTTCC
>WNWU01000032.1:1221514-1274175 GCA_012654045.1 Ptyas mucosa
GGAAGATCAGATGGCCGGTGTGTATGCACTCGCCGGAAACCAGAAGAGCAGCTGGCGACAGCACACGTGTCCACAGAGTGCTCTGCATGCCACCTTTGGAACCTATGGTGCCATAGGTTCACCATCATGGATATATATATTCATTGATAATAATAGTTAAACACATTTAAACTTGATACATATTTGTTGAAATAGTGAAATTACTATTAGCACTGAACTAATTAATATTTGTGACCGGGCTTTTTTTCCTAGCAAATGTTATGCACATTTTTCAGTGATTGTCTCAGTTTGCATTAATTTTCATTTCTAGGCATGTTCCTATGTATTACTGTGACAACAGTTGTAGCATATCAGGTGAGAACAAGTGCATCATATGTGTATCATTTGCCCTCTCCCTCTGTGTGTATGTAAGAGAGAGAGAGAGAGAGAGAGGGAATGATACATATATTTGCACGAACGATAACCTGGCCAAGATTTTTCATTTTTGTTGTACTATGAGAGCATTAGTGGAAAGAAATAATGTGAGCTAGTGAGAAAAACCTAACTATCTAAATCAACCCTACTACCATTTACTGATGCACTGGTTCTGTGCAGGTTTTAAACTGGGTAAGAGATCAATCTGAGAAAGAGCCTGAATTGCAATTATATATTCCTCATCTGCAAAACAACACCATCCTTAGACTACTTCAGCAGGTATGGTTGTAAAACAATACTTTTAAAATATTGAATTGTAATTGTAAATGTTTTTCACTATGCATCTTTAATATATCCATATTATTAATTTATGTATCTGAATGCGTTAAAGGTCTTTTGATTCTAAAGCACATATCATTGACCTGCTTCCTTTGCACTGGTAAGCAGTGTTATTTCTGGTGTGCTAAAGGGAGATTGTGAAGGCTAATTAGCAGCTTTGCTTCATTTAGAATTGCTGCCAGTCTCCTTCGTACATGGTTGCTGCTCAAAATAGTGTATTTTTTTAAAAAATAAATGGCAATTGCTAATATCAAGTATTATTTATATTTGAATAATTGTTGTTGATCTTGAAGTTCTTAAAGTTGATTGAGTTCTTTAAAATTTTTGAGTGTTAGGAAACTGGTATGATTTATTGGAAAGAGATGAATATTTCTGTATTTTTGCAGGTGGCTCAAATTTATCAAAGCATTGAATTTTCTCGCCTGACTACTTTGGTTCCTTTCGTGGATGCTTTCCAACTAGAACGTGCCATTGTTGATGCAGCCAGACACTGTGATTTACAAGTGGGTGATCTGGACAAGAGTCCGATATTTGTACATATTTGTTCTTCTTTAAATCTGAATTTTTCATTATTAAAAACAGAAAGTAGCAGGTATTACATCTTACTGTCAGCCCTCCCAGGTAAACCAGACAGGAAACTAAGTGGATGAGCTAATTCTATTTTATTGTAAGGCTACATTAACAGAATCTTGCAAGGCTGTAAATACAAATTTTCTCCCACCACTTTCAGCTACCTGATCAATTAGGGTGGGTCTTTCCTAAATTTCTTCCTCTGATCTTAAGCAACTGAGGGCTACCACTTTTACCTGATAATTTCCTAGACAGCATCTCTCCGCCTCATTTATCAAGGTCAATCTCACATACCTTTATACTTATGAAACCCAAACAAGCAGCTTCAGTATATTTTGTTTAAATGGAAGAAGGTATAAAGTAAAAGCCCATTACTCTGAATTACCTTCTGCATACTAAAGTAGTGAATAATCCAAACAAGTATGTTCCCGAACTACTGATATTAGAAGTATAAATGAACCTAATCGCAATATCTTACTGAATAAGCTTTATTTTTAACTCCTTATTTCTGGCAGCATATTTAGAAAGTGGAGCTGCAATGTTTAAGTTGTAATTCTGTGTTTGTTTATGGTGTACTCATTCAATGGAACTCAGTATATTATTGAATGCACATGCATAGCATCCTGTTAGTTGGTTAAATAGATAACCATGCCAAAAAATGTGTGTGTTGGAGAAGGTAGATTGTTTCATTTTAGCTGTCTGTTGACATGCAGGTATGTATCATTTAAAAGCAGAATACAATTTTATTTTAAAATTAGGTTTTCCATATGCAGGCTTGGATGACAAAAAATAGAACAGAACTTAGTGTTTAAATAATATGTCAATGTAATAACTGTTTTTGAAATGAATTCTTAGCATTCTAAGTATTTAAGAACAGTAATATAGCAATTGCAGTAGCACTTATAGACTTATAAACAGCTTCACAATGCTTTTACAGCGCTCTCTAAGCAGTTTACAGTTTTTGATTTACTAATTTTTACTGACTTTACTTTTTAAAGGTTCGCATTGATCATACCACCCGAACATTAAGTTTTGGTTCTGATTTAAACTATTGCACCCGAGAAGATGCTCCTCTTGGACCTCAGCTGCAGAGCATGCCTTCTGAGCAGATTAGGAATCAGCTGACGGCCATGTCATCTGCACTTGCAAAGGCTCTAGAATTTATTAAGCCACCTCATCTATTGGTAAATCATAGCTTTTGGTCTACTTTTTAAAAATATTGTGTACCTTGGGGAAGCTTTGCTGTGCTCAGTTATGATCAGAATGCTGCTTCTTTTCCTTCTAATTCACATTTCTTGTTTCTCTAGTAAAACGGGGTCCTTCCCATGATTCTAGTCCCAATGGGTAAAACTCACACATGGGAAATAAAAAGGAGATGAAATGAATTATTTTACGATTTTTAGATGCTAATCTCAGCTTAATTATGATAAGATAACCTCTATTGTCATTTTTTTTACTGTGACCACACTGGCACACATTAAAAATGAAATTCTGTTGCCCGCTCTCAAAAAAAGTCTCTCTGTGTATACACACACGCACACGCACACACACACACACACATTAATCACTGTCCATTTTGAATACATAGCAGAAAGAGGAAACTTGAGAGTTCACAAGGTTGATACTATACTGAACAAAACTGTGACTGAATCACAGTTCTGCTTCGGATACCACGAAACCTTTTCCCAGAAGCTAACAAGGAAAACAGGTTATGGATAGGATGTGTAGCATCCCTGACAATGCTGTGGACCCTGATCAAGCAGCGCTTATATGCTATGCGCTGGATAGAACACAGTGAACTGCCAATCTTTTGGTCAATAAAACTACCAATTGAGTCAATAAAAGTTATATTTCAAAAGAGGGTGGTGGCTGCTTAGTGAACCTGAGGACAGACTTCATTGTACTTTCAGAATCCAGGACTGTCATAATAGGCCAACATAAAGATCAAAGGGTCAGTGAAAGTTCTTATTCTTACGCTTTAGGTTATAATTGCAGTAGGGACCCGGATTGCCATTGCTAAGCAATGCGGTTATAATATAATGTCATGTGACTACATCGTGTAGCAACAGCAGTCCCAAGCAGACCTAGTTGCCATTGCAACCCCAAAAGGTGTGTGGGAAAACTGAATTACACCACTTGTAAGTTAATGATAAAGAGTGACAAGGTGAAGCTACTATCTCAGGCGTAATACAGGCAAGCTTTTCTATTTGCTATTCTACTTCAGGCAACAAAATACTTGGGGCATTCTTGAATGGGGGGAGGGTGAAGGAGGAATGTAGAAGACTAATGATCTAGAGCAAGGGTGTCAAACTGGTGGTCCATGGGCCGGATGCATCACACGCAGGCCATGCCTACCCCAGCTCTGTGAATGGGGAAAAGGTGGTAAAATGCCACGTGATCTGGTGAGTTTGACACCTGTGATCTAGAGCAACTATAGATAGTCCTACAGGTAGTCCTTGACTTGCAATCATTTGTTTAGTGACAGTTCAAAGTTACCATAGCACCGAAAAAGTGACTTAATCATTTTTCAAACTTAAAAACCATTGCAACCTCCAGAGTTCTTCAAAATGTAATTGGTGGACTTAACTCTAAAAGAATCCAGAAATACACAGTTAATTCTTGTTGGTATGCTAATCAATGTGTACAGTAAAATATATCATGAGTGACTAATATTTATTTGCATATTTTAATGAATTTCCTAAAAGCTTTCAGTTAGGTTTTTGCTTTGATGGGCATATTTGGAATTGTGAGAAATTTTCTCAGGACTTTTGTAAATGGTTGCAATGGTTGGCCCACTGTTTTAGAGTTCCATTGTATTGGAATTCTGTCATCCATCCTCTTTCTACAGGATACTCTACCACTTCTGCTTAACTTTGTTGTTTTTCTAACAGTTGGGCATATTTCCAAACAAAGTTGTTTCCTATGACTAAAGCCTTTAATTAGAGAAAATATGGGAGACGGCATTCTAATTGAAATTTCTAAGTAAGCAGCAAGATTTTATTAGAGAAAGTGATTTTAAAAATATTTTTTATGACATGATATGGATATATTATGGTTTTTCCATTTCCAAATGATTGACAATTTATTGTGATTTCAGTTATTTATTGGAAATCAGATCCTTGAATGATATTGTTCTAGATATCTCTGTACATTAAGATTAATCAGCAGCTGTAATGACAACATGAAGATGGCACTAGTTATTTTTATTTATTTATTATACCTCTGCCTTTTTACTTATGAAAACCATGACTTATCAGAATGAATAGAAAAATATAAAATACTATTTTTAAATTAATCCAATTAAAATTAGTGAATAGCTAACACTGAGTAAAAGAGATGCATTTTTGCCATTTTATGAAGGTGGGAGCTACACATACCTTCCTAGAGAGAGCATTCCATAGTTTAGCAGTGACATAGGAAACAGCCTTTCCCCATGTGTTAGAAAGCTCAGATTATAGCAACAAAATCTTCAAAATCGCCTTTTCTGCTGATCTAAATAAATAGTATTCTGAATTTTGGTAATGTATATTATCTCTTGTAGCATTTGAATCTCAAAAAATAATCTTGTTACGTTGTTAACCTTTATTCAGCTAGAAAAGGAAGAACAACATCAACAAGCAGTTACAGCTTACTTAAAAAATTCAAAGAAGGAACATCAGCGTATCCTTGCTCGCAGGCAAACTATTGAAGAGAGAAAGGAACGTCTTGAGAGTTTGAACATTCAGCGTGAAAAAGAAGAGCTGGAGCAGCGTGAAGCTGAACTCCAAAAAGTTCGCAAAGCTGAAGAAGAGAGACTGCGCCAGGAGGCAAAAGAGCGTGAAAAAGAGCGTATTCTGCAGGAACATGAGCAAATTAAAAAGAAAACTGTTCGTGAACGTTTGGAGCAGATTAAGAAGACAGAGCTGGGAGCCAAGGCATTCAAAGATATTGATATTGAGGTAAGGAGGGTTATTTCTGTGTAGTAATGAGTTAATTTTTAATTTATGGCCTGGCCTCCTGTTAAAGGCAATTTTTCTGAACAACGCACTGTCTATGCCATGCTGCCTGAAATCTTTTCAGTTAAGAATAAAAGGATTGTAACTCAAAGCAAGTTTTCTGTTGCCACTATACTAAAATAAAGAAGTTGTTCTAGCGACTTTGGGATTTCAGATTTGTGCTGTTCTAGCATTTATTCCTGATTCTTCCTAAAGTGTGTATTCCCAGCTAAACATTCACCAGCTTGTCTTCCATCTTGTCTGGATTAGGTTTCCTAACTTTAATGTATTTTCCCCAATTTGACTTAAAGTACTACATTCTATGATATTAAAATAATTGATAAGTTTCCTAAATGTTTAAGGAAAAACAAAGTAAATGTGTTATGGGAAATACAGCGTATTTAAACTGCAGAAATGTTTTCATACCCTTTTGAAATCTTTTATATTTTAATATTTATTATTTGTAGGATCTTGAAGAATTGGATCCAGACTTCATTATGGCAAAACAGGTTGAACAGCTTGAAAAAGAAAAGAAGGAATTGCAAGAACGTCTGAAGAATCAGGAGAAAAAGGTAAATGAAAAGCCAGTGTGGATATAGGCAGAAAACAACAGCACCTACAACTGAACCGAAAACATTTTTGTTTTCTCAAGTTTTAAGAGAATTAATCAACTTTTTTTAAAAATCTAGATTGACTATTTTGAAAGAGCAAAACGTTTAGAAGAAATTCCACTGATTAAGACTGCCTATGAAGAACAAAGAATCAGAGATATGGATCTTTGGGAACAGCAGGAAGAAGAAAGGGTAAGATTTTGGAGAGCTTGCTTATTTGAGAAGCAATTCCTGGTAATATCATTATTTTTCTAGTAAACTTTCAATTCAAGTTAATTTGCTTGCCCACTAGCAACATTTCATGGACAAAATCATTATTGCTACTGTTAGTATTGAAAAATTCCAGTCTCTTGAATTTTGTCACCATAGAATGCATGTCTTCCAACAGAATAAATTATGTAAGCTATAAGTAAATTTACTTAATTGCTGTAAAGTTTCTCCAATTGTATAATGGCTAAAATTATGTACTTAATGCAAAACCATGAGTACATATACAGGTATCCTTGATTTAGGAACACAATTGGGACTGGAACTTCTGTCGCTAAGCGATGTAGTTACGTTTGCTGATTTTATGACCTTTTTACTGCGTTCATTAATTAACTCCAGCTCCCCCCTTTGACTTTGCTTATTAGATGCTCCCTAGGAAAGTCACAAATTGCAATCACAGGACCCAGGATTCTGCAACCGTTGTAAATACATGCTGGTTGCGAAGCGCCTGTATTTTGATCATGTGATCCTGGAGTGACTGCAATGGTCATAAAGTGGACTGGTTCTAAATCACATTTTTTCAGTGCCATCATAACTTTGAATGATTGTTAAAGAAATAATCATAAATCAAAGACTACATGTAACAGGCCCCTCAATATTCAGTGTGAAACTTAGTCTGCTAAATTTTAGGCATTGGAATGTGAACATCATATACAACAGTATATTGATTTGATTTGATTTGACTTTGAATGTGTTGCAGATCACCACCATGCAACAGGAACGTGAAAAGGCTCTTGAGCATAAGAATAGAATGTCACGGATGATAGAAGACAGTGATTTCTTTATAACTAGGCTCAAGACTGCAAGGAGATCAATTTATGAGGTACATCTAATTTTTTTGCTAAATATAATCCTACGTATGGGATCTTTTAGTACAGTCATAAATTAGAATGGGCAGGCAATATCTTAAAAAATCAGCACCATGTTTGACATTTGGGGCATTAGCCAAAATTGGCTAGGGTTGCCTTCAACATTCCTTGTTTGTATTTTTTATTTGAGTGTTTATCTGTATGTCTGATAAAATTCAGGAGAACGTGCAACTGTTAGAAAAAAATGCCCAGAGTTACCTTGAAGTAAGATAGGTGAGCAATAAATAAATAATAAACAAATAAATGAAACTGAGTTCCAGCATCAGAACAATTCTGCCTTGACTGGATTAAGAATAAGTTAAAATGATGGTTTTGACAGACTTTCCAAATTCTCTTATAGTACTACATTCTATGTAGTACTATAATTTCTTTTTCTTGACCTTGTTTGCCTTTAAAGGCTAAAAGAAAGGTTCCTCAATTCACTTTCCCATCCTGCAGATGTGACTCTGCTCCTTGGAATGGGGCGATGGCTTGGAAAGCTACATTCAGTTCTTGAGTTGTACCACTTATATTTGAAATCTATTTTATATACTATCAAGCAACAAAAAAAGACATGAATATTATTTAGGAAATCAGCATGAGTTTACTTTCTGTGGACAGTTCATAGTATGTTTACCTACATTTTGTTGTCTGTTACTCCACATCTTCATATTATTACAAGAATGTAAACAGCACTTGTTTTCTTGTATGTCTTTGTATAATTAGCTCTCCAAGTGGATAGAATCCCAGTGTGTTTTTATCAACATCTGCAAAGCTAGAATGTAATTTGGCATATATCCATATTTGATCTTCTGTGTGTCTTAGAACTACTATTTCTGTAGTTCCAGATTAAGTATTATTGTTTCAGGAAAAACTTAAACAATTCGAAGAAAGATTAGCAGAGGAAAGATGTAATCGTTTAGAGGAACGTAAGAGAGAGCGCAAAGAAGAAAGACGCATTACTTACTATCGTGAGAAAGAGGAGGAAGAACAAAGGTTGCAAGAGGAAAAGATGCTTAAAGGTAAATGCTGAAAGGTTCTTCCTAAAGTAACACCCTTATCTATCCTCATCTTTCTATTTATACAGATCTTATATTTATTAATAGTACCATATTTTTCAAAGTATAAAACATACTTTTTTTTCTCCTAAAAGAGGCTGAAAACTTATACTCCGAATGTAACCACACCCACCCACGGGCCCCCGTCCTTCGGCCCTCGTGCATCCTCTTCCTTGCTGCAGAGATTGCCACCGACAATGGCTGGTGTTTTTGGGTTCTGCACGTTGCATTTTCAGCCTCCAAATGCTCCGTTTGAGAGCCCGTCAAGGCTGCAGGGATCGCCAAAGCACATCGCCACCTGAAAATGTGATGCATTTGGAGGCTGAAAACGCGACACGAGGTACCAAAATGGCTACCTGGAACAGCTGCTGCCTTCTCTTATCCTTCTGTGCTTCCCCTGCTTTTCTAATTGCTATTCCCTCCAATGATCAGCTGTGCTTCAGAAGCTGTTTTTTAGCCCCAACCAGCCCCAACCTCAAAACCAGCAAGCAAACTAATGTGCTGAATCTGACGTCCCAACCAGCCCCAACCTCAAAACCAGCAACCGAACTAATGTGCCGAAGCTGACCAGGCTAAGGACTAGCCAGATGAATACCTGGTAGGCAGATTTCCCATCCCCACCCCCATTTTCCTTCCCAAAAACTAAGGTGTGTCTTATACTCTGAAAAATGCGGTAATTTTGGATAATTTTTTGGATAGATGTGTGTAGAAGTAGACATTTGTTCAGGGTATCTGGCAAATCAAAATAGAGGTAGTGTTTGATTCACTATCATTTGTTTAGTACCTGTTCAAAGTTATAATGGTGCTTAAAAAAAGCAACTTACAACTGGTCCTCATACTTATGACCCTTGCAAAGTTCCTGTAGCCACATAATTATCATAATGGTGTTTGGCAACCATTATAACAATCGTCACCGTGTCTGTGATCATGTGATTGTCATCTGTAAATCAGATAAGCTTAACTCCAGGCCTGCTATTTCTAATCATAGTTAGCCCGTTTGTAAGTGTGAGTTCCGACCTACATACAAATTTGAGTTAAAGACAGCTAGAAATCGAACTTGTTGTTTACCTGGGGACTGTCTCTATTTTGCTCAAATGTTCTTACTGAATTGCTTATATTGGGAAATATGTATATAAAATTGCTACAGTAGGAGAGGTTCCATTAAAATATTTATTAGGGTTAGTTGCAGATAGCAGCAAATATTTTCTTGCATTTTTTCTTTTTTTGAAGCTACAAAATAAAAAATGACTTAACAGCTAGATTTAGAGTGAGCCACACATCCTTAACAATTATTTACAAAATTGAATTTATTAAAGCTAACTTTCAAGCTGTGTAAGTGTGAAGTAATGTTCAAATCAGTATATTTGAAGATGAAATAGCCATTTTTAATCCAAAATGGGAAGTTGCTTATTATTTTTTTATGATTGTGTGGACAGAACAAGAAGAGAAAGAACGTGTTGAACGTGAAAAACGTGAACTAGAAATGCGTGAATATCAGGAACGTGTTAAAAAACTAGAAGAGGTGGAAAGAAAGAAACGTCAAAGGGAATTAGAAATTGAAGAGCGGGAGCGTCGTCGTGAAGAGGAGAGGCGGAATCTTGATGATCCACTTTCGCGAAAGGTAAATAATTCTGATGAACTGGATTTTTCTGGAAAGCATATATTTATATACTATATATTTCCAGTTCAAATATTTTGATTAGAAATCATTTTAAGATACAGCTTCTGTGCCATTTAAACCTTATCTTACTTTACAAATGTATTGATACAATATAAATTTATGCAAGGATTATTCAAAATACTATCCGATATTGTTCTGTTGTTGATTTAAACAAAGATATTATTCGGTACATTGATACCTTGACTTTGTGTCAAGGTTCCAACTGACAATTCCAGGCAAATCAGAACTCCTAGCCACTTGTTTCCTCAAAGAACTTCTTTATTGGGTACATCATATTGGCAACCAACTCTGAAATTTTCCTGCAGTTTTAGCATAATTAAACCAGCAATAATCCCTTTCCCAAGTGTCACTGGTCACGTTGGCCAATTAGATTAATTGGCAGACTCCTCAGGCACACTTCTCCTCCTCCTATCACCAGGGAGATGACCTTGGTTCTCAAGAGAAAGATTTATATTGTGTCTAATAAGGCATTCCAACCTCCTTCCTCCCGTAGTGTGTGGCAAGGATGAACTAGAAAAATGGCTTCTGCCAGGTTTAGTTTGGCGGTGACACTTTGCTTATCAGAAGTTGGGAAGATTGCAAATGGCAATCGTGACTGTGAGATACTGTGACTGTCATAAATGTGTGATGGTAGCCAAGCGTCGGAGTGGTGATTACACGATCACAAAGGCACTGTGATTGTCATTAGGATCTGTTACAAGTTAATTTTTTCAGTGTGTTGTTTGCAATATAATTAGTTAACTGTAATAAAATGTTGGCAAGGTAATAAAATCTCCCAGGTATAAGAATTGGTAGACATTTATATAACATTTTAAACATTATTTATTTTACTGTAACAGAGAGTCGGAAGTCAGTGCTTCTTTTTGTTATCCCCCCCAATCTTTCCTCACTTTACTTTCCCCTTTCCCCTCCAGGTTCTTCTACCATGTTTCCCCAAAAATAAGACCCTGTCTTATATTTTTTTGAACCCTGAAGTAAGTTGGCCTTATTGCCATGCGCTCAAAAGCCCGATTAAGCTTATTATCAGGAGAGGTCTTATTTTCGGGGAAATTTCAAATATCATACATGTTACTGAGAGATGAATGTACTCTGCCATGGGAAACTACTATTCTCTGTTCCCCCTTTTCATTTCTCTTTTGTTAAGTAGTAAGTAATAATTGAGATTCCACATTAAGTGAACCACTGTTATCTAGGTTGAACATGTATGTTTATCCAATGGTCTTTCAAGAAAACTGGAACAATTGTAGAACAACTGAATAACCAGTTCAGCTGTCTGGAATGAGTTACAGGTTGCTCTTTGGAGTTTTCTGCTTAGGAAAGAAAAAAAAAGTTTTCTAAAGGGATGATAGAGAATGCCTCCCTCCACTTTTGTCTTGAAACGCACCCACTCTTTGCTTGTTTATGTGGGCTTCATCCCTCAGGGATGAAGTACTTGATAGAAAATTGATTGTCTACTCTGGCCATAGCATGTTCTTTAAACTTGCAAACTAGTTAGAAGCAGATTGTGTTTCTGAAACCATTGATAGGCTCTGTGCTTTTTAAAAAATTGTGATAATTGAAATTAAAATATGAAGTATTCCTAATCATGTTGATACTATCTTAAGGTTGCTTTTTATTGTGTTTAAATGTAGGAATCACGCTGGGGTGATCGAGAAAGTGATAATACTTGGAGAAGAACTACTGATCAGGAATCAGAATGGAGACGTCCCCCAGAAAGGTAGCTTATATAATAATACTTAAGCAAACTATAATAGATTAACATTTCTTTTCTTATTCTGATAACCTGTGCAAAATATTTATATGCAAAATATTTATATGGTCACCCATTAGTATACATTGTCTTCCAAAGAACATTGACTGGATATGGAACAATTTTAGTGGCCATTAATACCATGTTACCAGGATTCATTAGATGTTGCAGAACATTCTTGCAAACCTTAATAAACTTAGTGAAGATTCTCTTTCTGTACAGTTAATAAGACCAGGGAACTATTAATATATTCAATAACCAACTGAGTTTTGTGTATAACCATTTCAAGCAAATTGGCATATTTGACAAAGACTTGTCCTATCCTTCTAGGTTGGAATCATTTTGCTAAATAAATGGCTATATTGGCATCCCTTTCTCCATAGATTCTGTCTGCCCTTTTATATCTATACAGACTTTGCATTATACATATTTCAGAGATGAATGCTCAAAATTACAACTTGTTACAACAAATATCCTTATTTTCTGTTCAGATCTACACTTTTGACACTGTTCTATGTCTTTGCTTTAATATCTGTAGGCCATGGGTGTCAAACTCGGTCACGTAACATATCGTGACATTTTTTGCCTTTGCGGAGCCGGGGCGGACATGGCCTGCATGTGACACATCCGGCCTGTGGGCCACCAGTTTGACACACCCACTGTAGGCTATTCTTCCAATATTAATGATTTCAATCTTTGTAATTCATTTTTGCATTCATTCATTCAAAATATTTATGTAGCCATCCATTAGTGGTTGGTATGAATTCTGTGCTAGCTAAAAGTTTAGTTACTAGATTGTTTGCTTCTAAGTGTTAAATAGTTTCAAACTAGAATAAAACTAATGCAAAATGATGTCATTACTTGGAATCTGAGACAAATAAAATTACTAGTATTGTAGTTTAATGGAAATCCAGTAAACATTAGCAAATCAATGTACATAATAGAATATCTGTTTCCATATATGAATATTCTGGAACATTTGATTTAGAGTGTTCTGGGTGATTCCTTTTTCTTTTGTTAACTAGTTTATACACACTTTAAAACTGAGTGGCTCACATATGATATTTTGGTAAGTTTACACTACTCATGTAGTGTGTAAGATCATGTTGCATAGATAGTCCTGACAGTTAGAACAATTAATCTAACTTGCCTCCAGAAGTTGTGGGTATTCCAGCACTGAAGGTTTTTAAGAAGAGATTGGACAGCCATTTGTCTGAAATGGTAACGTTTCTTGCTTGAGCGGGGGGTTAGGTCCCTTCCAACTCTGTTATTTTATTATTCCTTTATTTATGACCAAAATTGGGCTCAGAATTTTGCTTGTAAATTAGGGGCTATTGTTAAGCAGGTCATCTCATTTTACAGCCATTTTTACAATGATTATAAAGTGAGTTACCACAGTTGTTAAGTGAACCATGAGGTTGTTAAGTGAATCTAGCATATCCAATGTGCGGTTTTTGCAGTTTTCTGCCAGAAAATGGCAGAAAAGTAGTAAATTATGGTCATTGACTGGGATGCTCCAACCAGTTGTAAATGTGAGCCAGTTGCCAAGCACCCTAAATGTGGTCACATGACTGTAGGTGGTGATGACATGTTTTACAATGGTCAAAAGTGCTTTATCGGCTGTAAAGGATACTTTCTGAGATTTTCATAACTTCAATCAATTGTTAAGGTATTAGTTATTAAATAGAGATCACCTGTATATTTTTCTTATGCAGAAAGCACTTTTATTTAAGAAATTATGTTTAACTTGAATATGACTCATGGTATCTAATTGGGAAGTTCCTGTAAACTGCAGATAGTAGTTTTGTTAATATTCCATTTCATGATACTGAGATTGAACAAATAACTTCTTTCTATTGGAAAACCAGAAAAACATGTGAACCATAACTTTTATTGTCTCAGAAGTTTAGTATTATGATTTCTAGAATACATTTTGCTATTTATACTCATCCATGGAAATTTGTGACTTCCTAATCTTATGAATGTATGTATTAACATAGAGTTGTTCACAAAATTTTTGAGATGAGAAATCATGTGTAATTTATAGTTATGTAGCTGTAATTTGCAAGAGTAACCCAATTATTGGGTTTTGGAAATCTGAAAATAAAATTCTGGCTTTGTTTTATTAGAGAGTGGCGGCGTGGGGAAGTACGTGATGATGAAAAACCTTTACAAAAAGACGATGTGACTAAGTCTACTACTCCACAAGAAGAGGGAGAGCCTACCCAGGAAGCACCAGAAGATAAAATACTGAAACAGGATAAAGAGGAAGACAAGGATCCTAGCAAAGGCCTGGATGATGACCGAACAAGTTGGCGTTCAACTGGCGAAGACAGAGCCCCCAGGCATGGTTTGGATGATGACAGGGCCCCCAGGCGTGGTTTAGATGATGACAGGGCCCCCAGGCGTGGCTTGGATGATGACAGGGGTCCCAGGCGTGGCTTGGATGACGACAGGGGCCCTAGACGTGGCTTGGATGATGACAGGGGCCCTAGGCGTGGCTTGGATGATGACAGGGGCCCCAGGCGTGGCTTGGATGACGACAGGGGCCCCAGGCGTGGCTTGGATGATGACAGAGGACCTAGGCGTGGCTTGGAAGACGACAGACCAAGTTGGCGTAACATGGATGACGACAGAGGGCCCAGGCGTGGACTGGATGACGACAGAGGACCCAGGCGTGGGCTGGATGATGACCGAGGGCCCAGGCGTGGGCTGGATGATGATCGAGGGCCCAGGCGTGGGTTGGATGATGACCGAGGGCCCAGACGTGGGCTGGATGATGACCGACCTAGTTGGCGCAACACAGATGAAGACCGAGGACCCAGGCGTGGGCTGGATGATGACCGAGGGCCCAGGCGCGGACTGGATGATGACCGAGGGCCCAGGCGGGGGCTGGATGATGATAGAATTTCAAGGAGTGATGAGGATAGACGACCTTGGCGTAACACAGATGATGATCGAGGATCCAGAAGACTGGATGATGACAGAGGTCCCAGACGCGGAGATGATTCCAGGCCTGGACCTTGGAGACCATTTGGTAAACCAGGTAAACAAATTCATGCAAATTATAACTTTTTATTATAAACTAGACAATCCATGACCTGTTGGGTCTTTGTTTTAGAGATATTTCTTTACCAAAAGAGAGAAACAGAATGACCAAAGGCAAAAAAGCTGTGGGAATGGGAGCAACTTCTGATTTTCTGCTGGTTGGGCGGTTTAGGCAGGACTGGTCTACCCATCTCCAGCAGTCAAAGGAGGGGGCAGTCTACTCAGCTTCTGGAGGACTAGGGCAAGACTAGTCTAGTGAACCTCTGGTAAATGGCACAACAACCCCAAAGCAATCATATATTTATCAAATTTCAATCTTACCCGAGTCATGGATCCTGGATTTTGGACGGATTCTGTAAGTTGGCCCATTTGAAATACCTTGATTCAGAAATTGTTGCCCTATGATGCACTATTTTGCCAAGTTAAAGATTGTAGATAGTGTTAGTGTACAGATGCCTGATGAATATAAACATTTTGTTCTAAATGTTTTGTGTCTGATATGGATTAATTCATTGTGGTGGCTTATTTCAAGAAATGTATTAGCAATATAAAACTGAAAGATACAGATACTAAACATTGAAAAGTGAAGTACTTAAATATAAGGCATGTCCATCTTTAAAAAAAAACTCCTTGCATTTTGGCACCTATCTATATTTTGATTCCTTTTCTAATCAGTAGAAAGTTTACCATAATACACTACTTTTCAGTTGGTGGTATTCCTCTCACAGGAAGACCTAAGAAGTAGTTTAGGTATGGCACAGGGTAAGATGTGAAATCTTTCCTTTACCTTTGTGCCATTTTATTTTTTGACTAGTGAGCATGAATGATTAAATGAATGAATATATAATTAAATGGAGACACTCCAAGTTCTAATATGTAATCTGATTATTTAGCACAAATATGACATGGATAATTAATCAGCACTGACTTAAAAAAATCTTGCTATAGACATTTGCCCCATCAGGTGGCAGCATCTACTTTATCTTGGCTGATTTTTAAAAAGTTTAGTAGGATTGGACCAGATTGGTATGAGGACAAAAAACCAGTAAGAAACTTAAGATCTGTATGCTACACTAAGAAATTGACAGGATCCCAGTGGCAAATCTCTTCTGTATTGTTGTGAAGAAAATTTTAAAAATTAACTTTCCAGTATAATTAGCAGGATTTCAGTTTGACTTAGAAGTCTCTATTATACGGATCTAAAATCACAAAAAACCTGCTCATCCTGGATTTCATGAAACTTGAATAGGATGCTAACATGTCTAATCATTTAAGTACTGTATTTTTCGGAGTATAAGATGCTCTGGAGTATAAGACGCACATTCGTTTTTGGGGAGGAAAACAAGAAAAAAAATTCTGCCTACCAGCATCCATCAGTATTCATCTGGCTAGCGTCCTTGCAGAAAACAGCAAACAGCCTGTCAGCTTCAGCACGTTATCACAGCCTGATTCAGCACGAGCAGCTGATTGGTTGTATCGGCCTCCCGGAATACCCCCAATAAGCTGTTCCAGGCTGTGGTGATCGCCACAGCCCATCGCAGCCTCCACGTGTCACGTTTTTGGCCTCTGCACGCTCCGTTTTAGACACATTCCAGGTTGCGGGGATCGCCACAGCACATCGCTGCCGATTGCCGCCTCCGCGTGTCATATTTTCGGCCTCCACATGCCTCGTTTTTGGCTTCCGCGCATCACATTTTTTGGTTGGCTCTAGGTGGTGTGATCTAGGCCCAAGTAATTACTGTATTACCAGACACAATCAGTCCTAAACAAACATATTTTATTAGAACAGCTGAGAATTACTTCATTCTCATCTTAGTCCAAATTAAGTCCAAAACAAATTCTTCATAAACAGTTCTTCGGCCTTATCACCAACCTTGTCTTCTTTGGCACCCTGCCAAAGGCTTTTCTTGGCAAAAATTGGCAACAGATGTAGCAAGACAAGAGACAAATGTAGCAATGTTGCTTTCCTACAAAGATCTCAAGAGCCGTTGCTGTTCTTTTAAGCCTTATGGGAGGGGCCAATCATCTCCTGGCCTTACTCCTGAGTTGTCCTTTTTGCTTTAGCTGCTCTTGCCTGCTGGCAGCTCTTCGCATGTGTGCACTAGGAACAGGCTCCTCCTGTTCCTGTGCCTCTGCTATTCGCCTCTGGAGGCTCCGGAGTCCGCTCATCGCTCCCAGATGGCCCTGGCCCCATCTCTGCCTCAGAGGCAGAGCCCTCATACGGGCCTTCCCCTGACTCAAGGACTGGCCCATTGTCCTCCCCAGCCTCCTTACTGTCCGACTCCACTGCCAGTTCTGCAGGCTGCTGGCGGACCATAACACTAGGCTTCAGGGAGCAGCCGCCTGGAACTGGCCAAAAACACGACATGCGGAGGTCAAAAACTGCACGTGGAGGCCGAAAACGCAACACACGGAGGCAGTGATTGGCGGCAATGTGCTGTGGTGATCCACACAGCCTGGAACAAGTCTAAAACAGGACATGTAGAGGCTGAAAACGTAACATGCGGAAGTTGCGATCAGCGGCAATGTGCTATGGCGATCCCCGCAACCAGGAACGGGTCTATAATGGAGCATACGACACACGGAGGTCGAAAACAGCCAAAGGGTGCGGGAGGGTGGGGCTTCGGCAACATTTGCTGTATAAGACGCACAGACATTTCCACCCACTTTTTTGGGGGGGAGGAGTGCGTCTTATACTCTGAAAAATACTGTATTTAAATTTTTAAAACTGATTTTGCTTTTCACACTTAAAGAATTGCTGCTTTTTTATGAAAAGTTCTTATTGCATCTGTCATTATAATGTTCTCGGCAATTTGTGAATGAGATTTTCTTTAATAGTTACGATTTAGACCAGGTAACAGTGTCTGGCAGCTATTTATTATAGACAGATTTAAATTAAAGTGCAAAACAATTTTTTAAAATTTATTTGAAATGTTTCCTACTTGTTAAACCTGAAAGCCACATTGCTTTCATATATTCATTGCTTTACCACAGATTGGAAAAAAGCGGCATAGAATATACTCCTGGAAAGAAAGTTTTCCAATTTTTCCATATGACAGATCTATCAGCTCCCAGATATTAAGTCAAGTTCTGCACAATTGTGGGGTGTGGCAAAAGACATTGCAGGAATGATGGGAATTTGGCTAAAGAATGCAGGAACGGATGTTCCACATGCTATTGAAATTAGCCCTTAAAAGTTGATGTTTTGCTGCTGCCTAGGTGGATGGAGAGAACGTGAAAAGGCTCGAGAAGACAGCTGGGGACCTCCACGGGAATCCAGACCATCAGAAGATCGTGAATGGGACAGAGATAAAGACCGTGATGAAAAGGAAAAGGAACGAGAATTTGACAAAGACCGTGACTTAGATCGGGAAGATCGTTTTAGGCGTCCTAGGTTAGACTTTATTACATTTTAATAGCATGTGATGATTTTTTTTTCTTTATGAACCAGAAGATAGTTTTGATAGACAAGTGAATGTCTGGTATCTATGACAAGAAATATATGGTAAAATATGTGAGTATATTCACTTGTTGATCAACCATAAAGATACGTCTATTAATAATGTATTTTATTATGGCTTAAGTTTTAAACAAAATAGGGAAAGCATGTAGAGAATGGGAAGCATGAAATAGGTTTCATATCCTTCACTTTGAATTGTGTGACCAAGAGGGAGAGGGGCTTAGAATGGAGTGGTCACCAACACCTGTTCTGCCTCTTTGGATCTGTTGAAGGAATTTTCTCCTAAAGTCTGCAGGCCTCATCTGACCAATTTCAAATTCAATCTTTCTTTTGTTCCTTTTCCCACCAAACCACTTTGGTTCCATTCTGTTCTGTCTTTAGCGACTTGCTTTGCTGATTGACAGACAGATGGACAACAAGAATATAAAGACAAAACCCAGAGTCCCTTTAACATATTTCCCCAACATTGCACTGGGTTGGAAATATTTTTTAAAAAAATATTACAGAAACAATTTGCCTGCTCACAAACATTTAGGGACTCTTCCATTTTTTAGATAGCCCTTGCTTAACAATGATAATTTCTGTCGCTAAGCGATGTGGTTGTAAACCACAATGTTGCATGACCACATCATTTAGCAACAGCAATCCTTGCAGTCTCCATTGCTGTCCTTAAGTGAAGATCACAAGACATTAAGCAGGGACCTCCTTACAGCTTTGTGCCAGCTTTGAACAAGCAAAGTCAATGGGGAAGCTGACAGGAAGTCACAAGTCGGGGGGGGGGGGGGCTTGCAAGCAGGCTGGCACTGGGTAAGTCCCTACTATGATCTGAAAGCAAACAGGCAAGGAGTAGCTGCTGCCAGGCATGGAACAGCTACCATGTCATTGGGTGGGCATGTCCTACAGAGTGTAGCCTCATTGGGATAAAGAGTGGTGGCAGTAGGAGCAACTTAACAGTAGACAGTTGTAATCTTCCCTGCCAGTTTCCCCATTGACTTTGCTCATGTGAAGGTAAGTGGTGATCACATGACAACAGGCTGTTGCAACCATTGTAATTGTGAACTTGTTGCCCAGATCATGATCAGTCACTGCTGGGATGGCTGAAACTTTGAAGACTGCTCATGAGTACACTTCTTCAGTGCTGTTGTACCTTTAGAAGCTTGCTACATATGTGGTCGTTAATCAAGAATTACCTGTATTTAATTTTTTCCAAGAGCATTTTAAATATCCCTTATGTTTTTAAAAACCTTTTTTTGCAATGATAATTGCAATTTATATGAAAATAGTGATAAGTCATTCTCTTGCAGATAACCTGTAGTTGAAGATCCTTTCTTTAGGACTGATATAACTTTTATAATTAAAGGGATGACACTGGCTGGAGAAGAGGACCAGCTGAGGAAGCCTCTAGCTGGAGAGATTCAGGTCGTCGTGATGAATGGGACAGAGGTGGTCGTGACTCTAGAGATGACCGTGGTGGTCGTGATCTTCGAGGTCGTGTTGAAGAGAGAGAAAGGAGAGGACCCCCACCCAGAACAGATCGGGAAGAAGGTAGACTACTTCTATCCAATTCTGTTATTGTTATATAAATCCTATCAGAGAAACAGGGAATGCATTTCCATTACAAAAAATGCAGGTGGTGTATATTTATCTATATATATAAAAGGGAAAACCACTCACACTCTAATCATGAAATCTCCAGAACCGTAAAGTCTACAAAGTTGAAATTTGGCACGTATGTTCCTCTTGGCTTCTAGGTGCTCACTAAGAAAGGATTTTTCAAAATGACCATCAGATCATTAGTATTTCTTATATTATTATTAACACACACTGATGCTAATTAGTTAGACGTTCTACTTCCCCTTCTAACTTGAAAATAACTGGAGAGAATGGAATAGCATAGGACAGGCTTCTGTAGGGCAAGCCTGAAGGAGAGAAGGGGATAGGATAGGACATGTTTCTGTGGGGCAAGGCTGAGAGAGAGAAGGGGATAGGATAGGGGAGGATTCTGTGGGACAAGGCTGAGGGAGAGAAGGGGGATAGGATAGGATAGGCTTCTGTGGGACAAGTCTGAGGGAGAGAAGGGGAGAAGAGAGGCTGATCGTAACTACTCATTAATTTTCAAGCTTTAAGTGTCAATTTATCAAGTCCCATCACATAGTTTCATAGCGAAGCATGGGTATCCAGCTAGTTTTTATATACTTAATAAATGTATATGGACAACTATCTCATATGTATTTCTCATATGCATCCTTCTGTAGGAGGTTAATGGTTAAAAACAATTAAATGTAATAAAAACAAATTTAAAAATAACAGAAATAACATAAAACAGCATAGCAGCTGATTTAACACTACCAAGACCAAGAAATGGGCTCACGTATACTAACAGAGCCCCAGGCTTAATGACAAAGCCAAATTTTCCATGCCTTGCAAAAGTCCAGCAGGGTCAGGATAAATCTAATCTCTGAGGTAATGATCCAGAGAGTAGGTGTCATTACAGAAAATACTTTCTTCCGAGGCCCTGCCAGATGGCACTCTTATAGATAGGACCCGGAGCATGCTTCTCCTGCTGGATCTCACAGTACTGATAGACACCACTGGGAGATACGGTCCCAGAGGTAGTACAGCCCCAAGCCATGAAGTGCTTTAAAGGTAACTACCAGCAGCTTGAATTACATCTGGAAGCAAATTGGTAGCCCATGTAGCTTGCAGAGCAGACATATCACATGCGCTGACTGACTGGTATGTGCAACTATCCGGATCACCACTTTTTGCATCAGCTGACGTTTCCAAACATCTTTTGAGAGCAGACACGTTTGGACATGCTGCAATAAACCAAGCAGGAGGTAACCATGGCATAAGAGACTCTGAAACAGAACATACGTCACCTTGAACCAACAAATAACGTCACCAGTGACTTCATGTAGATGTTAAAACAGGAGAGGAGACATCACTGAACCCTGTGGCACTCCACATAATAAGGGCCTTGGATTGAACATCTCCTTTCCTATCAAACACCAACTGGAACTGGAACTGGAACTGGTCCTGGAAGAAGGAGGAAAATCCGAATCCCCAAAGCCATTCCAGAATGGTACTATAATCAGTGATACCAAAAGTGTCTGAAAAGTCAAGAAGAACAAGGATTGATGCATAATCCCCATCCCATCTTCACCAGAGATCATCCTAAAGTGCATTCAGTGCTGTCTTGGTTCCATACCTTGGCCTGAATCCTGACTGAAGAGACCAGATGATCCTCTTCTTTCAGACTTCTTTGAAGCTGCTGCACAACCACCACCTTCACAACCTTCTCTAGAAAGGAAAAATTGGAAACTGGTTGAAAATTATTGGATATAGTGATGGCTTCTCAAGAAGGGGTGAATCATTACCCCCTTAAGAGATTGTGGAATTATCCCCTCTCAAAGAAGAATTAACTACGATCAAGGCCCAGCCACATGTCATCTCTGGGGAGGCCTTATCCAACAAGGAGGGACATGGATCTAATACAGATGTGGCTGAGCTAACAGATGACAGAACACTGGCATTTTTCTTAAACCAATAGGATCAAACTCCCAAATAACCAAATCTTGCCTTAGTCATCTTTACAAGACCTGCTATAAACAGACTGCAATATAGCATGAATCTGATACAGCATGAATTTTATCTGTCAGACATCATTGTTGGAAATATTGACACTGTTAAAGACAACACTTTATGCTTTTTAAAAGTAAAGCAGAAATATTAAGAAATCACTTTATCAGCAATAGCACTTAGACTTATATACCACTTCACAGTGCTTTACAGCACTCTTTGGGCAGTTTACAGAGTCAACATCTAACTCCCAACAATCTGGGTCCTCATTTTACTGGCCTCTGAAGGATGGAAGGCTGAGTCAACCTTGAGCCGGTGAGGATTGAACCCCTGGAAGTCAGCAGAATTAGTCTACAGTACTGCATTCTAACCATGGCTCTTTCATTATCCCTTTTATTATGGAGTACAAAATCTAGTACTGGCTGTTTTGCAAAAATTGAGTATTCCATATTGTATGAGTGGCCAGGAAAATAAAACAAGAGTTTGCCAGTATAGTTCAACAGAAGGAAATATGGAAGTAGGGGAGACGACAGAGAAGCATTCTGAAGGATTGGGTGCCTAGTTGTTGAGGTTTAAAAAGTTATCTGTCCATGTGGGGGTGAGATGATGCTCCGAACTGACTTTCTTACTGTTCAGTATATGTATTACTTTGTACGGAGAACTGGAAAAAACTCAACTAGTCATATGACACAAAAATGGGACAGAATAATGAAAATTTTAGAAAACAAAAAAATTCAAAATGATCTTGATGGGTTACTGAAATAGTCTGAAATGACAAATATAGACATCTATCATAAATACTTAAATGTGAATTCATGCACAGAATCTTTATGGTGAATTGAACCTTATGATCTCAATTGTCCTTTCCTAGTCTACAATGCCATGATTATTTTCTTCAAGTGTGTACTTTTATATTGCCAGCTTTTGTAATACATATAACCCTAATTTTGAATTTGCAGTGTATTCTGAAACATTGCTGGTAGTACAGTGTTTATAGTTTTAAATTGTAGAATGTATTAATTCAACGTGATTACTTCTTATTCCTTAATTTTGTTCTGTAGTTATGCTTCACTACTTTTTCTTCCTGTAATAGAAACATTACATTGTAAATTCCTCCAAGATATGTTTTAATTCTAATCAGATTAAACTATTTCTTCTGGATTTTGATTCATCACATAGCCTAGTGAATGAAGTAAAGCTGAAATATTGCTTTTTATTTTACAGTGAGCTCATGGAGGCGCGGTGATGATAGAAAGGAAGAACGTGAAGAACGTGAAACAGTTAGAAAACCACCACCTCCTGCTGCTCCTACTCCTGGTCCTTCTGCTTCCAAAGAACGCGAAAAAGAGGGTGAGAAAGAGAAAGCTTGGAGAACAGAAAAAGAACGAGAAGCCCTTCGTCGCATTAAAAATGAAACTGATGAAGAGGGTTGGACCACTGTACGACGTTAAGTTCAAAACCTGAATATGGTTTTAATTGGTGTTTTGCATTGATTTGATAACAGATTATAATATTGGTGCTTTAAGAGTCTGAATTTGAATTCTTTAACAAAGTTTTCTAGAAATGAAAGCATGAAACCCTTACTTGTATGCAAACTGATCATGCACAGAACTTACAACTAATAGTTGGAAATTAAATACTGGTTATCTAAAATTTCAATTGTATGTCACAGATCACTTGGTGGTAAGAATAAAAAAAATAAATTCTATAGGTATCTTTGAGTGGCATGTACATCTCAGTCAAAAACAAAACTGATTTTTATGTTAACTAACCTTATACCTTAAAATGGATATGGCCTGCAAAGCATATGTTTAAAGCAATGTTTCTGGTTCCATAAATAAATGACTTTGTAAGGCTGTACAGTCTAAAATTGGTATTTGATGGCAGAGGTTATTGCTGGTAGTATTATTGGATTCAGTATGTTTTAATTTGATTTATATAGAATAAATGTCATGGGTCTTTTAGCTATGCTGGGAATTTTTCTTTTGTTTATTTTCAGTAGATTCTACTTGAATGCACAGTCTTATCAAGCCATTTGCAGTCTTTACTTTCACAATGAGTGCCACAGTAGTATTGAAACAACAGGCTTTTAAAATTGAAAGTATTTGAGTAATCTTTTTGCTGAGCATTTTTGTTCCTTGCTTTGTATAGACACTGCTCTTTCTGGTATTGGTAATCTCTGCCTTTTGAAACATTTATATAGTGTCATTTCATATACATGATCTGTGGAGGAATCAGTCACTCCTCCTTTCCTTCTGAATTTCTTGTCTTCAGGGTAAGTGCTTTACCTTTAAACCAAGTGCTTTGTAGTAAGAGTGGGTTGACTTCAATTTGGGGCTGAAATAGCAATGTTAGTGATTGTTTTTAATTGAAGCCAACACAGAACTTGCTGCTATGTGTTAACTTCAATGATAAATAAACTTAAAAATCTAACCTAGAATTTTGTTGTGACTTTTTAATTGATGTTTCAGATTTTCATAAACCTTTCTTCTAATGTATTTGAGAAAATAGCCTGATTGAACTTAACATATCTATTCTTTTTCCAGCAGTCTTTTACCCAGTGAATAAGTATCTTTTTAAATAGTTGTCTATTGGAAAGAAAGTGCTAATAAATTCAAATACAAATAAAAAAATCAGTAAAAATGAATGGAAATATATTTTTCATATTCTCAATTTCATTTTAATTAAAATAAATGTGGACTTCTTAGTTGTCTTATTAATTTATATATCAAAGTATTATGGTTTGAGACAGGAATGCCACTTTGCATTGTTAAATATAGGTTTAGGGATGTTATGTAGTTATGATAGGCATCAAGAAAGGTTTTTTTTTCTATTTCCAGTGTTTCTCCTGCATTTGTAAAAAAAAAAAACTAGGGTGAAAGACTCAGTAATGAAAACTGTTCACTGAAAAATAAATATCAATCATTCAAATTATATAATTAACAGCATTTGTCAGAAAAAAATCAGTATCTTAGATCTTGAATATAACATTGCAAACCTACAATATAAAATAGATTGCACAGCATCCCTTTGATTCTTAGCATTTAGAGTGTGCGTACATTATTAAAAAATCATGCTATGCTATTAAAAACAGCTAAGATAGAAGAACTGTAAAAATTTTCTTAATTGATTTTTTGAGATCAGGTTTTACATTTCATTGGGGAAATGTTAATGTTTTGCATTTCCTGATTTTATTTAGTTTTCATAGAAACTGGAAGATTGTAAGAGGTTCAGAGGAGAAAGATGTATGCTTACCACATTTTACAGTTAAAATCTTACCTCTTTCTGATTCAGTTCCTGTCATGATGAATAATTTCTTAAGTAAAGCAGTTAACTTTTCCTTTATGGGGAAGCTACCATCACTTGTGCAGAACAAATTAACCTCAAAATAAGTATGAAAAAAGGACTGCATATAGTTGAGACCTTCCAATTTTATCTGAAACTGGTTTGATAACAACTTTAAAACACTGAAAAAAGGATGGTGATTTTTTTTACAACTTTCATTTAAGACTATTATCAGGATTAATATCTGTCAAGTTTGCTAATAGTAATATATTTTATCCCAGGAGTTTGAGAAATTCACTTGGAATCATACTCCAAGAGTCAGGGAAAAATCTAATCAATTTAACGAAGATCATTTTAAAAAAAATCCATTGTTTCTGCTAGTGTAGCTCCAGTGTGGACTAGTTTAGGATGAGAAAACCTAGACAGCCAGCATAGATCCTCAAGTGAGGATCATAGAGATCAGGTAAATGCTTGATTAGATATAACTTGGCAAAGCGCTAACTTGTTAACTAACTGCTACCTTTATTTTTGAGCATATTTCACTTTTCTTGGAAATGCAGAAACAATCTGGATAAGCAATGGGTTTTTAAGATAAACAGGTTTTTTGAACAAAAAGTGGTTTTGCACAAATATGGAAAAAATGCAGTAGTGGTATAATACAGTAGAGTACAGTGAAAGGTAATTTTGGCTGAACATGACCTGATTTGAGGTAAAAATGATTGAAACAATCATTACACTCAGTTATTATATGCTGTCTTAAAATTTTTAATCTTGCAGAAGCAATACAAATGAAGTGTTGTGTTTTTTACTTTAAAGTTGACAGCAAGTACTGCTGGCAAATTTCATCCGTCAGTCAAGTCATAGAAAGATCCTAAGTTATCCTGATATGGTCATCTGCTAATGAGCTATATCATCCTTATTTAGCAGAATTTCTGTGCTACCCAATAATAAAATTCTGGATGCCTTATATCAGTGTTCCCCAACCTTACCACCTTTGCAGACAAGGGAAGAGGTGGGGAGGGAATGGTTACTGGCAAGCTTGGATGTGCAGCCCAATTGCAAACATCTTGCAGCCCACTAGTGGGACGCTGTTTGTGTGTGTGTGTGTGTGTATGGAGGGGGGGAGGGGAGGGAGGATCACAAAAACATTTAAAAAGTGATTTGGTAATAGGCTCAATCATTATTTCAAAAATCTAATAACTAATGACTGAGATCAATCCTTTTTGAGTAATCATACTGTATAAATAGATTGTATACATTCAAGTACCTTTGAAAAATGTTCCTGCTCTTAAAAAAACAATACTCCTTTGTGAAAGTAAAGTTAAAATATTTAGATTTCAGAAAGCAGTCTCAATACAGAAATAATTAGCCTGTGACCAACGAATATGTACAGGTAGTCCTTAGTGATGGTATTAAGTTACAGTGGCATTGAAAAAAGTGTCTTATGACCATTTTTCATATTTTCAGTGTTGCTTCATGTGATCAAAATTTGGATGTTTGGCAACTGGCATGTATTTATGATGGTTGCAGTATCCTGGGGTTATGTGATCATCTTTTGTGGCCTTTTGACTAGCAAAGTCAATGGGGAAGCCAGATTCCCTTAATCATATTACTAACTTTACTGCAATGACTCATTTAACAACTGTCTTGCTTAGCAACAGAAATTTGTGGTCGTAAGCTGTGGAATAACTAATGGAGTGAGAACCTTTATATAAATCCAAAAAATGATTAGAGTGAAATATGAAACAACTAGTGCTCTGTAGTGACAAAAATGCATTTATTCTCCTCTAGTACTTGTTTCTTCCTTTTGAGTTTCCCTACCATGAGTAGAAAAATAGTTGCTGTAAAGCTTCCATCTCACTCCAGTCTATGAGTGCTTACTGTTTCTTATTTGTAACAAGATGGTAAACTTCGTTGGTGATTAAGAATTTTCCCAAGTGCGTGGAAATTAGATTATTCATAAGTATACATTTTATACAGTTTGGATTATGTAAACGATTTTAGCATGAGGTGACCTTTTATTATTCTGGTTGTTTTAACTACAAATGATAAAAGCAAAACTATTTTTCAGAAATAATTTTTGTAAACAAATTCTGAAAACAAAATTTTATCTGTCCTGGCAATTTTATGACGATTTTTAATAGTTTTTCTATTACATCCAAATTTATAATAGGACACTAAGAATGTGCTTTTAAATTATTCAGAAAAGTTGATATGCATGTTAATACATAGTATATATATAACATTTTTCTGAGACTTATTCAGGAAATGATAAAGGAAATATATTTATTCCCACATAACTTTACCTTCATATGTGTTTGATTGTGCATCTAGCAAATTCAACATTTTGAATTTGTTTAATTTAAAATAACTCTTTATTCAACCATAGAGTCCTTGTGTTACAATAATGAGCTTCCATTCCATCTGCTCAGTAGAGAAACAAAATAACATTGATGTTTCTTTCTAAACTAACTTATCTTAATTTTCAGTATTCCCATTAATTTCACTAAAAATTACTTTCAAGGAATTTTGCTTAGAATATACAGTAAGATGCTAAATCTTGGGATAATGTTTCAATTACTAAATTTACCGGTATGTACAGATGTCAGTAGTTTGTTAAAGAACAGAAGCATTGTCAGTTGCAACTTGATTAAAATTGCTTACTTTACGGATAGAAATATGCGTTTTGTTACATTACATAAATTGGATACATCTAAATCAATTTTTCTAACTTTAATATATTGCATAAACCTTATAATATGTGCTCTAATAGCCTAGAAGTATGATTACCTAGAAGTATATCTTAAAGTTAACTATTATAGAAGGCTTACATTTTTGATTTATTTAAAACCAAATTTTTGAAGTAAATATAAGCAATCTTTCCCTAAACAGCCTCTGAGATTTATTAACTATGCCCCCAAATTTGGCTGCAGTCTATTAGTGCTTCCAACAAAACCAAGTATGAAGATTAATTGAAATTTTTGTCAAATTCTTTCTGCCTGTACTTTGCCCTAAGGCAATTTGATTAATTTACTTCATTTGTATAACTCAGGGCTACAGATTCCCAATAATTTCTTTTACTAATGCTATAACAACTTTAAGGGAATAAGGCCTATTAAATATACATTAAATAGAATTTAAGAAGATTGTGTAGGACCTGACAATATGTTCCTAAACAAATTTTCATTTCCAGTGTTCTAAATATTTAAACTTTTTTCTTAAAAGTACTCCATGTCTTTCAGTATTTTATTATTGAAGGGCAAATATTCACAGCAAGTCTGCAACAGGAATCTTACTGAGGAGCCTACGGGTGCCTTCACTGACATAGACTGAAAATTCATTCTAAAAACACATAAGAACTTAAATCATATGTGGGAAGTAAGAAAGGCTGCAAAAATTTGAAACACATTTAAAACAAAGGTTACACAGTCCACCTTCATTTTCCAAGGAAATACACAAAACCTCCATCCTTGAAGTTTCATTGTATGCCATCTATCATCCATCTCTGTAAATAATGCAGCTGAACTCTAAAGATGCTCATTCACTTAAAAGATTCCCAGTTTTATAACATGCAACTGTATTCACACAACTTGCCAAGCTGCTATTAAATGAGCCAGATTGGCTGTATTTACACATGCTAAATCACAAATTATATTTAACCTTAGATTTTTCTGAGCCTATTTCCCCATCTGCTTTATTTTAAAGAAATTATTTTAATAAACTTCCCAATTGGGTGCTTTCATATATGGTCTATAATTCTAGGATTCTCAACAACTATCCACACATCTAGAGGGTACTGAAGTGTAATCTTTTAGTTGTTGATTTCCTGCTTTAAAGTAATTGAAGATAATGAGAATTGTAGGATATGTAGTTGGGGAAAACTTGCCAAATATGCCTAGCAGTTTCCACATAGGGTAACCAAGAGCATTTATCTTCAGGACTGCTTTATCCTGTAAAGTTCGCTCTCTACTCTGAAATGGTTGGCAAAAGATTTCCAGAGAAAGAATAGTGGACTGAAAATGGCTGTGAAAAGCAAAGCCAACAAGTGTGAAGAATAAAGGAGAGGTCTAGAGATCATCCAGAAGTGCTCTAGAGTCTAGAAACTCTAGACAATTGCTCCTTCATGTGGTCTCTGGTGGGATTTGAGAACTGGGAAACAAGGGAATAGCTACAAATTATTGCTCAAATTGCAGTCAATGCCTTTAAAAGGATATTGAGTTTGCATACTTTCCTAATCACATTTGGAATTTGCTTATTAACTACTTTTCAACAATCAACCTTTGAAAGTGAAAACTCTGAAAAAAGAGTGATTTTAGTCACAAGCTTATAAATTTATTTTTTTTTTAAAAAATATTCAAAATGTCCTGTTAACTGAAGATTTTAGAATTATAAAATCTTATAATGCATGGAAAAATGCTTTTGTTTTGAATAAGATTTTAAAAATTGGACTCTAGAGGGAACTAAAGATTAAAGGAGAATAACACAAACTTGAAAATACGATGCCAGATATTCTAAACACTGGAGATATTGAATATATTCAAAAAATTGAATTAGAAATTGATATTAATAACATCTGCCTCTATGGATAGACTTGTGTCTAAAAGATGTTACAGAAGAGGAACAAGTTTCACCTGACAAGACAAACTGAGTTGAAAGTATTTAGAAAAGACAGGCTGTAATAATGATATGGAAAAACATGCTTCAATTGCCATAGAAAAGAAACTTGTTTTAATAATTAAAAGGGACATACAAACAATAAACTAAAGAGTGACCTGGATATTTTTTCTATTTTGGATTTATAAAACAGGTTTTTTTAAAGTTTTGTAGAATTTAATTCAAAAAAAAAAAATAAAATCAAGTTCTGTGATATTTGAATGATATTTGGATGAAAGATTAAGATTGTAAAAGTAAAATGATGGAATATAAACTTGGTTAATTTGATTATTACTGTAATTTAAAAAGACGTAAGAAGTTACTAAAATTGCTTATACTTGTGATGAATTTTGAGACTCATTTCATATATCTTTTTCTTTAATATTTTATTATTTCTTTGTGCTTTTCCTATTTTTCCCTTTGTACCTTTTACTCCTATTTTTCTATCTTTTTGTATTTTTACTGTTATCTTTAACAAATATTACTTGAAAAAAATGTAATGGTTAGCACAGAAAACAGATCAGCCTTTATTTGGTACTCTAGTGACATTCTCTGTAGTTTGGAACTCCTATAAAGATTTCAGGTAGCACTTTCTACAAACTTGCTAAAAATATTTTTGGAGTGTAGCAATCACCTACTGTGTTCTCTGTGTGTGATTATATATGTGTAAAGTAAGCAATATATAATTTGTTTAAATAACAAGTGCTGTTAGTTTTACAGTGCTAGTTTCAATCTTATTAACAGCATGTATCTTGTTAAAAATGGCATGCTACTCATATTATATGTGGAAAATATAATTGGTAGACATTAACTCTATACCTGCTGTAGAAAAAATCTCTTAGATCATGTTGAAACTAACTCTAGCTTTCATTTTGGAAACACTTATGATACGGAGGGAGAAAATAAAAGTATAAAAGTTTGGAGCAGAACCAGCTTTTTATTGCTACATGTTCCATTTGTGGATTTATATCTATTAAGTTGAAAATACATACAGTATTTCGTTTTTGCTATTACTTGCAAAGAGTAATAGAGAATTAGTTTGCCTTTGTTTTCAAATTACACCGGTGTTTTTTCTGATTCCTTGTTTCTTATGGTATACTTCGAGAACAGGTTTTTGTATTGACTTAAATTAGGCTGCCATTCTGATACTATCCTACTTACATTGCAGGATAAAAAGAGTCTATATGGCATGCAGTTCATAAAAGCTTATTTACCTTTTAATAAAAATTGTTAGAAAAGGCACTACCGTCATCTGGCATTAAAAAGGCATACTGGTAACTTATCAGACTGATTTTTTGTTGCCATCCATGTTGCAAATATGTGTGTATGTATATATAAATGTATATATGTATGTGTGTATATATATATGTATATATTATATATTATGTATATATATACGCATACATAAAGTGCAGCCTTTTTTTTAAAATACTCAAAATATTGCTTGAAGACAATGAAGACAGCAAAGGAAGCAAATGCCAATTCAACACATTTAATAAATGACCTTTCCAACCTTGCTTTATAACCATTGTAGGACCAGCCAAACAGCTCTTTAAAAATTATTTGATTCATACATATTACTTAAAGTTATATTACGCTGCCTCATTTAAAGACAGTATTTTGTTTATTCAAAAGTGCTCCCTTTCCAGCCAAGAATATTAAACAAAGCTACAGCAAACGGAGCATATATGCCTAAGAGATATCCTTAGTCCCATTTAAAAATCAGGTAAGTTTCACAATAAAACAAATACAGTACCTGTCTAAACGGTATGTTATAATTCTTAAGAGTTAATTTCAGAGGCCAGGCTTCCCTGGCTACTACATATACAAACTAGAAACTATACTCAGTTATTTGATACATAAATCAAGAACATCTCTCTGTACATTCTACGTCTTCATATTTAAATATATTAAGAAACATCATTTGAATACAATTGGTGTTTTTTTTAAAAAAAAAACCAAAAAAAGGAAATGCCTTTTTCTTTATATCCCTGTAGAGGGCACACGCGCGCAAGAGAACATAAAATAAAATGAAATCGTCGTGGATATTTTTTTTGTTTTTCTTTCTTTGATCCAATGTTTTTGATCCGCAGTCCCGGTCTCCACACAAACACTGACGCGGCCAAGGCTCGACAAGCGCCCCCTAGCGGAGCTTCTTGCCCAGGATATTCCGGGCGTTTTTAAGCGGTTGTTTGGGGGCGCTGCCGTGCATTTTAGACAAGGGGCAATACTTGATGGTGTGCGCGTTGTCCCCACTGGCTCCACAGAGAGGGCAAGTGTATCGCCTCAGTACCGGGCACAAGACTCTGCCGTCGGGTCCCTTAAGGATATGCGTGGTGTAGAGAGCCACGGCTTCTTTATTATTCCGGCAGAAAACGCACACTTGCAATTCCGGCTTCAGCAACCTGGAGGCGCTTTTCGGAGGAGCTGGCAACCGGCCGTCGACCACCAGGCGGCCGCCCCAAGCGTGAGGCGAGCGATCTCTTTCCAGATGGTCAGGGGAGCAATTGAACACCACCGAAGCCGGGCTGGCTCTGCCGGAGAAAGGGCTAAAATCTGCGAAACGCTCCTCTAGCAGGTTTTCGCTCGGGCTAAGGTGATGGTGATGGCGGTGATGGTGCCCGCACAAGTCAAAATCGTGCAAATCCAGGGAGCTCTGGAAATAAGGGGCTCCCACTTCGTCGTCCTCGTCGTCGTCTTCCTCCTCCTCGTCCTCCTCCTCCTCCTCTTCTTCTTCCTCCTCCTCGCCTTCCTCGGTCGCCGGGACCTGCTGCACGGTGGCCGCCACAACCACGGAGGAGGATCCGGTCCGAAAGCCCTTTTCCTGCTGGCTCACCGCTTTGGTGATCAGCGTGGCCAAACCCAGGTAATCGTTCCAAGAGTTGAACGCGTTCCCGTAAGCGCTGTGGCTCTTCGCCGCGTACCTGCCGCCTCCTTGCAAAAACTCCACCGGCTGGTGGTGGTGGTGATGGTGGTGGTGGTGGTGCTTCTCCAGCTTGCTCGGGTGGAAAGCCTCCATCCCCCCTGATGATGAAAAAGAAAAAGACCCCGGACCGCTTGCGCGTCCCCTCCAAACAAAAAAAGAAACACCACAACCCAAAAACCCCTCTCGCTTTTCGCAGGCGAACGCCGGCACCAGCCCCGCGAAGAAGAGTAGACGAGCGAGCGAGCGAGCGAGCCGCTCACCAAAACAGCAGCTGAAAACTCCTCCTTCTCTTCTGCGAAGCTTTTAAGCGCTTGCAGCTGCTGAAATAGGGAGGGGAGGGGGAGAGCTGGCGGGACAGAGGAGGCGCAATCCTGAGGCTGCGCTCTCATTGGCCAGCAGCCAAAGCTGCCCCACCTTCCCTTGCCTGTCATTGGCTGAGGTACTCGGGTACCCTGTTTCATCTCTTCCCAACGGGGCGTGTAAGGGTTGCCCCCTTGCTCGCTGCTTTAGCTCGGAGCAGGTAGGTGAGCCGCGGAGGTTTTGAGAGACCGACCAATGGAGGGTCTCTTTTCTTTTTCCCGTAGTAATATTGGAATCCTTTTTCACGGTGAAAATTCATTCAGTAATTTTCAGAACTAAGTTTATTTTATTTTTTTTGCTGCGCTGGTGAGGTTGAATTAGAACAAACCAACATGGTAAAATCGAAGTTGGCTTCAGTTGTGGGAGTTTAACCGAAGTCTGCTCTAACCTTTTCCAAAGGAGGAGAGGAGGGAAATGTTGCAATGTTGGGCATGTGTACAAAAGAGGCACCCAATCAAGACTGTTCTTTTTCAGTGTCCTCTATAGGGCAACACACAACTCCTTGTTTCCTTGTCTCTGTGTGTGTGTTTGGCAAGCAGGTGGAGGTGGACTCACTGATTTGTACAGAAGACCTGTGTGGTTTTGTAGGGATGGTGCCCATGCACTTGGAAATACTGTTTACAGAACTTTATTTCTTATCACACTGCCATCTTACCCCATATGCCAAGCCAAAAAACCAGTGTTATGCTTTTATTGTCTCTGTTTTGCCTTCTAATCAGTCACCGTCCTCCAATATCATACACTGAAGTTGTGAAGACCAGAAAGATGCTGGCCATCTGCTCTGGAGAACTGGGTAAACTCAGAATTGATTGACTGCCTCGATGTATCTTTTCTTCGCTGGCAGCACCTCACTGTCTCTGGAGGTACAACCAGATGGCCACATCAAAGTGTTTTCTTCCAATTTGTGGACTAGCAGGATAACATGGCAGTATAATTACTGATGGCCATGTTACACTTATTGGTCAACAAATAGGCAACATGCTGTTGGCAGAATTGGATTTCCTTCCTGATTTAAATGAGTTCTATGCAGGACTCATTGTCTAGTGATTTCTCAAAAGCTTGTTCAATGTTTGGGAAACCAGCTGCAAATTCTTCCAAAATAGTCCTAAATCCCAGGTATATAAGATGCTTGCACAAGACTTGAGAAACACTATAAAATATCCCAGTCAGGCATAATACAGGGGAAAAAATCTTTCTGTGGAAGCCACTGAGGTTTGGTCTATCACACAGAGTAGTTACATAGATAGTAAACTACAGTAGCCTAAAATGACTAATATAACCAGGCAGATCCCATCAATAAAATGTGCTATCACAACCATGGCAAACCTTGTATCAGGAGCAGAGAGAAAACACTGTTGTAGACAGCTGAAGATAATGAGCTGATTCAGCTGTGGTCTGATTTGAGAAGGAGGCATCATGAGAACACATGACAACAATTATGGATGTTCATGCTGTGATTAGGGGGTGTGGTTGACCCCCAGCAGGATTCATTTATTATACTAAGCCAGGACTTCAAACTGCAGATCAGGCCCCACCGAAACAGACATAAGTCAGCATGGTAGTAAGGCTTGTCATTTTGAGTATTTTAAATCCCAGGGACTATTTCATTGCATTCATGCATAAATTCATTGGAGTATGAAAATTACTGTCCCAAGACATTTGCTCTTTTGCAAACTCAGTGATTGTGGTTTATAAGCCATGATTTATAGCAGGGGTAAGTGACCCCATTTTTGGCCTCTAAGGACCTGGTTTGTAATGTGCTTGTGTCGCTAGGGGACATTGCCTTTTGATACTAAGATAAAGGGGAGATGCATTGTCAAGAATCTGCTTTACCTCGTTTTTTAAATTTAAGTGCTGGTGAATTTTCTGCCAGAATTTGGGATGAATTGGGGTTTCTTTAGGAAGCAGTATGAAAGTCTTCACAATATTAAATTGTATTAAAGTATATTTAAAATTATATTTCAAATCTTGGGTTCTGCAAACCCAAAAGGGTAGCTACTTTGGTAACATCCTACTAATCTAAGATTCTGGCTCAAGAGATGTATTTTTAGATTTAGCATGTGATGTAAACCCAGAGAGACAGTTTGGTCTAATGGTGAAGACACCAGAAAGCAGGAGATTGTGATTTCTAGTCCCATTTTAGCCATGAAAATTGATTGGGGGAGTTTGAACTAAACCACTCTTTCTCATCCGATGACATCAGACTCAGGCAACAAGCCAATCGACCAATTCTTTTAGTAACCAATGGATCAAAACCAAGAGTGAGCTGAAAAAAGCAGACCCTCGAATTGGGGGGAAATTCTAGTTATATAAACATAACCTCTATAGGTTTGAGGCCTAGCAAACAGCGTACCGGTAACTGAAAATGGGAGATGAAACTGAAATAAATCTCAGATATCTTGTAACTTTTGTATAAATGGATTTTTGCAACTGTAGGTTTTGAGAGTCTGATATCACAAATTGAACTAAAAATTTCTGTGGCTTGTGTGGTAACAGTAAAGGAAGCAAATTCCAAACCTACAGAGTGATACCTCTTCCTTCTCTTTCCTGCCCTTCAATGATTGTCTCTGCCCAAGCATTTTTCTGGAATGCAGTCAAAAGATTCATATACAGGTAGTCCTTGACTTATGACCACATTTGAGCCCAAACTTCTGTTGCTAAGGAAGACAGTTGTTAAATGAGTTTTGCCCCATTTTACGACTTTTCTTGGGACGGTTATTAAAATCACTGCAGTGGTTAGTAACATGGTTGTTTGGCAAATCTGGCTTTCCTATTGACTTTGCTTGTCACAGGGTCGCAAAAGATGATCACATGACCTCGGGACACTGCAACTGTCATAAATACAAGCCAGTTGCCAAACTTCTGAATTTTGATCACGTGACCACTGGGATGCTGCAGTTGTTGTGGATAGTGGTCATAAGTCACTTTCTTCAGTGCCATTGCAACTTCAAACAGTCACTAACTAAAGGGTTGTAAGTTGAGAACTACCTGTACACTTGACATGTATTTAGGACAGTTGCAGTGCCCCAGATTCATATGATCACCATTGCAACCTTCCCAGTTGACTTCTGACGAGCAAAATCAATGGGAAAAGCCAGATTCATTTAACAACTGCAGTGATTCGCTTTACAACTGTGGCAAACAGGTTGTAAATTGGGGCGCATTCACTTAACAACTGTCTTGCTTAACTTTGGGGCTCAATTGTGTTTGTGAGTTGAGGACTAGCTGTATTGCACTATTATGTAAATTCTTTAATCACAATAATTAGAATAACTATAATTATTCTAATTATAGTGAAGGATCACCTGTACTTGAACCTCGGTATATAATCCCATCAAACTATAATTAGAAGTATTCTAATTATAGTTTGATGGGATTATATACCGAGGTTCAAGTACAGGTGATCCTTGATTTACGATCACAATTGAGCCCAAAATTTCTTTTGCTAAGTGAAACATTTGTTAAGTGAGTTTTTCCCCATTTTGCAACCGTTCTTGCCACATTTGTTAAGTGAATCATTGAAGCTGTTAAATTAATAACATAGTTGTTAATGGAATCTGGATTCCCCATTGAGTTTGCTTGTCAGAAGGTCGCAGAAAGTGATCATGTGACCCTGGGACACTGCAACAGTCATAAATATGAATCAGATGCCAAGTGTCTGAATTTTGATCACATAATCATGGAGAGGCTGCAATGGTTGTAAGTGTGAAAAACAGTCATAAGTTACTTTTTTCAATGCCATTGTAACTTTGAACAGTTACTAAATGAACTGTTGTACTACCTGTACTACACTAAGCCAAAATAAGCTACATTATGATTCTGCTTACAGAACACACTGAGACAGAAAATTGCTAACCTCATTTCAGTCTACAATGTTGGATGAACCTATATTAGATTCAGTGTGCTCTGAAAACCCAAAAAGCTGAAGTAAATTAAATTTAAAGCTACCAAGGGGTCTGTTGCAGAAAACCATTTGAGCCCTAGATGGCATCAAAAAGAAATGGAAAATCGCTTTTGGTTGACACTTAGTGGTTGTTTTTTACAGTTCATTTTACCGATTTTTACAGCCCATTATTTTTTTCTTACTTTGTATAAAAGAAAAAGAAAAAATAAACAAAAAAAGAAATCCATGCCTAAAAAGAAAAATAGGAAGGGAAGGTAGAAAGAGGTATACAACTTATAACAAAACTCACCATTTTCAAATGCACTATTGAACAATAGAGATAATACAATCTACAGTTCCATATTGTCAATAGACAGCTAGTTCAAAAGTTGAAATTGAACACATCAGCCCAAGAATATAGATCTCATTTGGTACAGTCACAATAGAATAATATTTTGCTCGGCTCAGTGCTTAATAAAGACATGATTCTTTATGTAACCCAATTTATCAATTTTTGTTACTGCATAACTGCATTTTAAACTTGATTATATTGTTCCAAGTTCATTATAAGAGCCATGGTGGCACAGTGGTTAGAATGCTGTACTGCAAGCTACTTCTGCTGACTGCCACTCCCAGCAGTTCGATTCTCGACTGGTGATTCTCTCAAGGTTTACTCAGTCTTCCATCCTTCAGAGGTCAGCAAAATGAAGAGCCGGATTGTTGGAGGCAATATGCTGACTCTGTAAACCACGTGGAGAGGGCTGAATTTAGCTGAATTTAACCAGGGGGTTCTTATAAGCAAAGGTATATAGCAATAGCAATAGCATTTAGATTTACATACCACCCCCATAGTGCTTTACAGCACTCTCTGGGTGGTTTAAAATGTCAGCCCATTGTCCCCAATAATTTGGGTCCTTGTTTTACCAACCTTAGAAGGATGGAAGACTGAGTCAACCTTGATTCCCCTCAGGATTGAACTCCAGGCTGTTTGCAGATTTTGCCTGCAATTTTGCATTTTAACCACTGCACCCCCAGGGCTCCTACATGGTTGTTACAGGAGTGAGGAAAGAAGCACAGGTCCAGATCCACAATGAGTCATCATTTCATATTGGATAGTTCTCACTTGCTTCACAGCTCAGCAAAACCCTTCCCATCCTGTAATCGAGGAACAGCTATTTTGAAACCATTGGTGAGAGCAGGAATAACAATACTCCAGAAGGGACAGGAAGACACAGATATTTGGAAGATCCTATTAGGAGGACTCGCCCATCCAGTAGCTCAGCACTATTAACAAGAGCTTTGCTAGGCTGTAGCTCTCAGGAGATACTATAAAGGTGAGGAAGAATGCCATATGCTGTTCATTTAAGCCTTGCTATAAATCAAGGTTTTTTTTTCTTTCTTTAATCCCATCCCTTTGCCTATCCATCCTTGAAAGTCATACTTCCTTTTTTTCCAAATGAAGGCAGTGAGGAAAGTATTTGCATCTTTATTCAGGCTAAGATTAATTCTAGTCCTGAGACAGCCAGTTTTGTAATACCCTTTTCAGAGTCACTCTCAACATGGCATTCAAAGATCAGTTTTAGCTGTCAACCCAGAAAATGTTGTCCGATGAACAAGTTGTTTCAATCAGCTGTATAGTAAATCTGGTTTAAAGTGTATATTCCTAATATTATAGAGGCATCTTCTACAATTTCGTGCAATGTCCTCTTCACTAAGGTATTAAGATTTGTATGCATTGTGATTTCAAGATATGCTTTCTGTATTTTTATGAATTCCTTGAGAATTCCTCATTTGTCATGGCCGTATACAACTTTGATAAAGTAACAATAGGACTGAAAAAAAAATCATCTCTAACAAAACAAGAACATGGTATGGTAGGAGGTGTGTTATCTGGAGACTTGACATCAGAAACCCTGAAAAACATAATTACTGCATTTTATTAACTGTTCTCACTATATAAAACTGTCTTCTAAATCAACTGGCCAGCTCGTCTTGTAGAGGCAAATGGACTCCATTTCCATTTTTCAGTTGTGCCTGTGTTTTACTGTTGCCAGGACAACCTTGATTTCTAGCTGTGATACAAGTGGCCTTTATAATTAAATACAGATTACCCTGCATTATTGGCCTTAATCAGCTGGAATATCAAACCATGTAAAAAAAGAGAGAGAGAAGCCTTTCTAAGCCAGAGGAAATAAAGGCAAAAGACTTTTGCAGTGAAATTAGGAAACAGAACAGTAATTTGGCTTTTCTTCAACTAGGGTTGTTTTGGCTGGAAATTCTGGAAGTTCTAGTCCAACACATCTGGAGGGAAAGGCTGTACTAACTCTTATTACCTGAGAAGCGTCAGTTCAGTGGATGTCAAATGCAGTCTTAATTGATGGGTTGGTTCAATTAACAAGCTACTTTTTTTAGTTCTGGCCTCTCATCAGTTAAAGGTAGTCCTCAACTTACGACCACAGTTGAGCCCAAAATTTCTGTTGCTAAGCAAGACAGCTATTTAGATCTGCCCCATTTTATGACCTTTCTTGACACAGTTGTCAAGTGAATCACAGCACTTGTTAAGTTAATAACATGGCCGTTAAATTGAATCTGGCTTCCCCATTGACTTTGCTTCTCAGAAGGTCGTGATCATAGTGACCCCGGGACACTGCAATCATTATGAATAGGAACCAGTTGGCAAGCGTTTGAATTTTGATCATGTGACCATGGGGATTCTGGAATGGTTCTATAACCCCATGGATTCTGGAATGGTTCTATAACCTTATGAAAAACAATCATAAGTGTGAAAAACAGTCATAAGTCACTTTTTTCAGGGCTGCTGTAACTTTGAACAGTCACTAAACAAATGGTTGTAAGTTGAGGACTACCTATATTGCACTATACCAGGGATGTCAAACTCACGTCACGGCTTCCCCCCCCTTTCTAAACCAGGCAGGGCCAGTGCATGACGCATCCAACCCATGAGCCGGGAGTTTGACAGCCCTGCACTATCAGTGGTTTCCTCAGTGATGGCTGGGGAATTCTGAGAGTTGAAGTCCACACATCTTAAAGTTGCCAATTTTGAAAAACACTGCTGTGTATGATTTAGTTCCGGTTTAGTTGTCCCTGAACCCAGGTGTTATGGATGTAAATCTTACTTTCTGGCTTAGCATGTACTGCAGATACCCAGCCAATTTTTGCTTTCTAATTGAGTGTGATGGGTGAATGCAGTTGATGAGTTGGCAAATTTTGTGATAGGACTACACAAGAAAAATTGTAAATTGGAATAAGATAATGGAGCGTAGCTTTCTTATTGCCTGCTCTATTCATCTACGTATTTTATTTCCTGCCACTATGGAGAACTTTTAATTTGTGATGTTACCTTTCTGCAAAACATAACACTACCTCCTTCCTTGTCTTCTGAGATATAATCCTGGTAAGAAAAGGCCTGATTTTAATGGAGCTAAGCCAAAGGTCTCTTTCTGAAACTGGGAATCTACTTTCCCCATTGTATATAACAAATTAACTTGGTATGTGCGTGTGTCTAAATTTATGCTTCCAAATTTAGAGAGGTAGAGATGTTTCTTTTTTCAGTATTCCAAAGGTTAAGGGTGATAATCTCTTGCAAATTGCACCTTTGTCAATGTAAACAGAAGCTGCTCCAAGTCCTTTCTGTTCTTTTGTGAACAGGGATGGATCACAACTGCATTTTTCTCTCTCCCTGTTCTCCATTTACACGGGTATTGATTTACAGTCCTTTTGGTGAAGCGAATGAACTTAGACAACAGAAGTTGGAAAAGAAAGACTTGTTAGTGGCTTCTTGTCAATAAAGAGAGAGTGCAAAGAATACAAAAGCAGGATCCAGCCGTCACCAAAATGGCTGACACGTTTTTGAAATATAGTTAAGGGAGTGCTGATGTACGAAGGCAATGTGGATAGAAGTATTTTAAAAATATTATTTTGCTGCAATCTCTTGGGTGTTTTTGCCCTGTAAGAAACACTCAGGTAGTGAATGAGACGGGAACAAAATACTCAGAGGGTAGCAGTTTCAGCAGCTGGATTTGAGGACCTGCTTGGAGATGGTGGTGTTGCAACAAAATAAAATGAATGAAAGGAGGGAAAGTGAACGTAAGTATCGATCCTCAGTAACTTTTGGCACTGTTGAGAACGCTCAGTTGGTCCACTTAAAGGAGAAGGTGGAAAATTCTAAATCTCTTTCTTGTCCTGTTACTTGTTAATAACATGTTAATATGATTGCGGCAATGCGTTTCTTTTCCTGCAGGCCCATATGGAAAATAGGGTGATTTGAGCTCGGATGAGATCCAAAGGCCTCTTTCAACAATTTGCTGTACCTTCTCAACAGTCACTGGGGCTTTGCTCTCACCTGACTTTCAGCTTCAGGAAAGAGAAAACATTTGCTAAAAACAAAGGTAAAATCATCCTTCCCATTGTAAGAGTCAGGTTGAAGAAGAAATAGCAATAGCACTTAGACTTATATATCGCTTCCCAGTGCTTCCCAGACCTCTCTAAGCAGTTTACAGACTCAGCATATTGCCCCCAACAATCTGGGTCTCATTTTACTGACCTCGGAAGGATGGAAGGCTGAGTCAACCTTGAACTGGTAAGAGTCGAACTGCCAAAGTGCAGGCAGCCAGCAGTCAGCAGAAGTAGTTGCAGTACTGCATTTTAACCACCATGCCACCACAGCTCTTAAAGACACATTATGATTGGTGCCTAAGCATTTGCTTTTCCAGGGCTTCATTTTTCTCTGCCCTAGAGGAACTGCAGGGTATGGATTAAAAAAAAGGACATGATGGTAGCCATGATGATATGATTAAATGCCACTTGTTTTATTTTTTTAAATAAAATTTGTATGCTGCCCATCTTGACTATATATATGCATCACAGTCATTGCTTTGATTGCTCTGTTGTTTTTTAACCACACAGTGTGGACATCTCTGCTCTGCTCTGCTGATTACCTGCAAGCTAGGCAAGGCAGCAGTTTTATTTAGTAGTGTCTGGACTTCTTGAACTAGAATTTTCCCACATTCAGTGTACCGTGTATTATGTTCCTTGATCCTGGTTCTGGCTCTTTAAATCTTGTCCTTTTGTCTGTTGGCTAACAAGGCCCCTTTGGGGTATTTTATGGATTCTGTGCTGTGATTTTAGAAATTCTTATCTCACTTCCCCAGACTTCTTCCAGGATATCTTAGCTTTGATCTTGCACATTGGTTTTGGATACGTAGAGATCAACAGTGTTCTTAATCTAGTTGGCAAATTTAATCTAATTAAATTTTGTATTAATCTGGAAATGACTTTTAAATCATGGGGAGATAGTATGGATCATAGAGAGATATAATGAGATGAAGATAAGAACATAATAAGAGCTAATTTTGAGTAACACCAAACACCTTTCTAGTTTAAAATCTTACTTTCGGTAGTGGCAAGGTGAATGCCTGTGAAAGACCCACAAGCAAATCGAGAGGGGACTTTTGTTGCTCCCCAGAAACTTTTGTAACAATGCCTCTTAATCTAGAGTCAGAATCCATTTTCTACTAGTAGCCTTTGGTACTTTTATCCTATATGAAATCTATGTAGACACTTTACAATATCTAGAGTGCTATTACTTGTAACTGCAATCAAATTTCATTTTTTATATGTCCATAATCTAAAAACAATTACTGAGGACAGATACATTCATTTGAATAAGTACAAAAACGTGTCAGTTTTTAAAACAACAGAGATATAAAAATGAAAGTAATTGCTTTTTGTTAATTTAATCTAAATATTCTGATTGTTTATGCTGCGCAAATGAGAAAATGAATACAAACACATTCAATATGTACAGATATTTTCCTTAAGGAAGAAAATGCTTAAGCTATTTAAAACAGCTGTGCAAACTTTTTAGGGCTTGTGCTATTTGATATCTCAGTAATGTAATCCCAATAATAAATTTTGGGTGCAGTTAAAGCATGATAAATAGGCCACAATCAGTCCAGTCTTACTGTTTCTTGCTTTGACTGTCTTGTTCTTGGGCAAAACAAAGTTGGGTTCCAGAATGTTGAAGAAGCATAGCCATCCTCATCGCTAACAACTCTTCTGTCATAATGGATTAATGCCAGTGAGATACCCCATGTACCTTTTCCACAGCAAGTAATTGGAACCAATAACTTTCTCTGGTGTAGGGTTCAAAATGAATCAAGATGATGGTAATGTGATCAAAGCCTTTTGTATGTGTGTCAACATTGCATGTACATATAGAGGCATGGCTTGGAATGCACTGCCATACCACCATGTTGACTCTTGATTTTGTGGATACCGCTGAACTCCATCCTGATCCATCACAGTTCTACAGGTACAGACATCATATAGATGAGTTGAAGACATAAAGGAGGTGAGTTGCGAATATTTGCTGAATCTCTTAGTTCAGTGGGGTATTTTGCTTTAGTTACAACTGAATTTCTGGAAACACTCTTAAAACCCTGTATATTCATATAACAAAGTCAAATTCTGGTTAGGTCTAGTAGGATATTCCAAACTTGACCGTGAGTTAAACTGTACCAATCTGCCATATGGTTTATTTGCTTATTTAAACTATAATACTATATGATATCTCAACCTGAACTGAGCTGGTGATCACAATTTTTAATTCTTTCTAATACAGAGGATAAAAGACAAAATCCAAAGAGGAAGCATAATCTGACCTTTTCCTGCAAAGATGGATGGAATATTGGCTAAAACTGTTTTTAATTTAGCAGATAATGATTATCTACTGATAATCACTTTATCAAGTCCTGAATTAATAAGTTAGTGGCTCCCACAAGGCTCAGACTAAATTTATTTAGCATGTCACGAACACACTCTAAAAATAATGTAATAATTATTGTGTCTTGCTTTGCTTGGGTAGAAGAGACTTATAGCCATCCCTAAAAATATCAGTCAAGAACAATGGAGAGAACATATGTTGCTGCAGTTTTGAACCTGTGCTGAGCAAGTCGCTTTAAGTAATCCCACCTTGGTTATAGATATTATGGTGGCATCCCTGTCATAGCCACCAAAACATCTATAAGTGAAACATTTCCTTCAATTTAAATAGTGGACTAAAAGAAGAACTGACTTCCTGCATGCTTCATCTCTTTTGTCTAGCATCCCATGTCCTCTTCCCATGTATTTCCAGAACAGATTTGGACAGCATGTGAAGTTTTTAGGAGGAGTGGGATTTCATTCCTCACCAATCATGATTGTTCTGTGCCAGCAAGAGTGAAATTCAGCTGGTTTGATACAGATTCTGCAAATCAATTGTTAAAAAAGGGAAAGGGAAGACAATTAGAAAAGCTGGACTGAAGAGGCACCCAGTTGTCCAGTTCTCACTTGGGTGTGGCTCCTTCAAAAGCACTTGATATTAGGTAAAAAGATAAAGGTTTCCCTTTGTCCAGTCATGTCAGACGCCCTCTTAGCTGAGGGCTCCAGCGTTTGTCTGAAGACACTTCCATTGTCATGTGGCTACCATGACTATATGCCCAGACACATGGAATGCTGTTAGCTTCCCACCTATTTATCTACTCGCATTTGCATGCTTTCGAACTACTAGGTGGTAAGAGCTGGGCAAATAACAGGAGCTCATCCCATTGCACAGTGCTCAAACCTGGGCTGTCAGCTTTCCAGCTGACAAGCTCAGCATCTTTAACCACTGAGCCATTGCGCCCCTCTCAAGGCCCCTTGAGTAATCATAAATCTTTGAAGACAGGACTTAAGGTAGCATTCACATGCGAATCAAATGGAGGTTATCTGCTGCTCCCTTGTTCTGCTGCTGTACTCCATAGATTAGATTCATACTGGAATAGGTCTTCTGATGAGATAACCAGAAGAGAGGTGTGGGGAGAGAATCAGAAGGGTGTATCTTTGGGGAAGTAGAATGGGCAGGTCTGGCTTGCAAATATTATATAAAAGAGAGGAAAGGTGGGGGAGACACCTGCTGTCCAGACATTGTGGATGTGAAAAAAATTGTATAGTTACACTTACCTGAGCCATGGGAGGTAATGATATGTTTCTTGAAAATTTCATTTTATTTCAGATTTGAGTTCAGTTAAAGTTGATCTCTTACTAAACAAAGTTCACCTTTTGGGCTATTGCTTCCTCATCAATGAATTGCACAGTGGGAAGAAACTGGGCACCTTCTGCCCTTGAGAATGGAATGGAATGGAATAGAGCAGAGCTGGAAGGGACCTTGGAGGTCTTCTATTCCAGCCCCCTTCTCAAGCAGGAGAACCTATACCCGTGATGGGTGAACTATGGCACGTGTGCCATAGGTGGCACGCAGAGCCATATCAGTGGGCACACAAGCTCAGCTCTAGTGCACCGGTCAGATTATTTTTGGGTCTTCTGAGCCCACCGGAAGTTGGGAAATGGGCAGTTTCCGGCCTCCGGAGGGCCTCCAGAGAGGTAGGGAAGGCTGTTTTCGCCCTCCCCAGATTCCTAGAAAGGCTATGGAGCCTGGGGAGAGCGAAAAATGGGCCTACTGGGCCCACCGTGCCATCACGTGCCAAAAGCAGGAAGAGCACGGGGGGCACACATGCATGTGCGCGGGGTGGTGGGGCACATAGAATTATGGATGTGGGCACTCACGCGTGTGACCCCCCTGCGCTCCCCCCACTTTTGGCACGCGATGGCAAAAAGGTTAGCCATCACTGACCTATACCATCTCAAACAAGTGACTCCAGTCTTCTTAAAATCCTTCAGTGATGAAGAGGCATCTACTTTTAGCTTGCAGTTCTCATTCGGTTTTCCTGTTAGTATATCCCATGGCATCTTATAGGTCCCTTCTAAGGAGATATATATCAGATTATCACTTGATCCACTTGTTGCCTAATTCAGATAACATCCTTTAGGGAAGTCTAGCCCCACTGAATACAGTTCATTGAACATAAACCCCCGCCCCCTTCAGAAGGCAATGTATCATTCACTTCAAAGAGTTTAGCAAGACAGCCCTTGCCTTGTTCAAGGATTAGCCTATTAATTCTGCTGAATAGGCATCTGGACCCTTGCCCTGACATTCTTAAATATACCACTGTAGCAAATAATTTCATAAGGAGCTTCTCTACTGTTATGCACCTTTAGCAGTCATGTGTTCTTTTGATATTATAGCGCTATACGACCACCCTCAAAACTTTTATTTCAAATAGGACCATTGTTTATCATCAAAACAGCTTCATTTTGTTCCATTTGGAATATAATGTTATATACCTTTTAAAGTTGGATTGAAAATGAAAAATGTTCTTAGTTTCATATTAATTGTCATATGAAATTTACATAATATTCAAAAGGTTGCTTGCAAGTAAAATAATGTTATATTAGGAATTCAAAAATGCAATCATTTAAAAAGTATTATTGCTAGCATTTATTCTATAGTTCATAGGGCTTTTTTAAAAAAAATGAAAGACACCACATAGGTTTTGAAAAGGTAATAGAATTTCATCTTATCAGTTGGAGCTGCCGTGCTATAAAATGATTGCATTTGCAACCCAACAGTCAATGCTTGTTGAATGCTTGAAAATATTTTCTTTTAAAAGAAAAAAAAATCCAGAAGATATTATAACTCAGATAGCTTTGAGGTTGAATGAAAGAGGCATAGATATTCATACATTCTGTGTAGATGAAAACCAAGCAGCCTTTTAAAAATTGAAATTCCAAAGGTGCCTTTTATTTAAGAGAAGCTACCATGAATTTATTTTGCAAATATAGCAGAAGAGTAGCAACGTGACTTTTTTTTATAAGGACGCCAGCTTTAAATTTTCTTTTTACAAGAGGTAATAGAAGTCCATTTGGCCTGCAATAGACTTTGCTTGAAGAGTTATGCTTTATTTTTGTTACTATATTTCTCTATTCCTATGAAGGCTTTCAGGCTGTCTAAATCATGAAACTTCTGATTCCCCATTTCCTCCGCATTTTCACTTTAAGTCAAGAAATATTGACTGGTCAACCAATAAATGATGATCAGATTTAAGCAGAATATTCCAACACCAAAGCTGAAGTTCTCCAATGTTGTCTCTAACTTTACCACACCCATGTAACCCCTATGCTTTGTAGACCTTAGAGCAGGAGAATGAAAATGAAAATAAGGTAGAAGCCACATTTGCTGTTCTTCCCATTCCTTAATTAAACAATTCCTTCCTTTCAGGAATTTGAAAGATTAAATATACATGATGTCAGGGATGAGTGGGATGAACATGAGCAAGAGAGTAGCCAAGTTGCTACTATCTTGGAACTTGTAGTCAACATATACTATTTTGTTTACAAGCAGAGATGGACATGGAAATAGTTGTGGGGAAAAGAAGCACCAGAAGATGGCTAAACAAGTGATAAAGAAAGTTTAAGAATCTGGAGCCAGCATATATCATGTGATAATTTTTTATTGATTTATACATATATATATATATATACACACACACACACACACACACACACACACACACACACACATATATATATATAGTATATATGTGCAAGGAGTCTGGAAATCTGATCAGTCTGGATTTGACCCTTAACAACAGCATTTGAGGCCATGTTCAACAACAGCATTTGAAGATACCTAGCATCCTTGGAATTAACTGGGTCAGTTAATCCCTTCTTAGTGTTCTCATACCTTACTAGGCCTCACCACTTTGATTTAGTTAAGTATATTGTGGGACTATGGCTTTAATGCAGAAAAGCTGATTAAACAGAAAGAAGCAAATCTATTAGATTCAAGACAAGTTCTTGTCTTAGAAATGTCTTGTCATACTCTTTTTTTTTCTTTCCACCTCACATACTTGATCTCTACACTCTACTTTATTGCTACTAAATATCAGAATGTTACTAAGTGAAGTAAAGTAAATAAGCCTAAGTATATAAGGAATAGGAATGCTAACAAATGATATGATTAATTTCTTTAAAAAAATATTCGCAACTTTTGTGGCCCAAAATATCTTACGGTTGATTACAATTTAAAGAAAAGATTTTTTTTTTTGAAAGGGATACCTTGTGACTTGGTTGGATATGCTTTCTGTAATCCAGCCCACAGGAAAGGCCTGTGGTTATACAGTGGTAAACAATGACATTTTGTACAGATTTTGAGATTGTTTTTCAGGACTATATCGGGGATTGCAAGTCTATGTCTCAAAGATTAACAGAAATGAGCATCCTAGCAATTTTTTCCAATCAAAATTTGTATCCTTCAACTTTATTTGCCTAGACACCTCTGTGAACATTTAGACTTATTTCCCAGGTCTGTTGAGACAGGAATATATCCTTTGAGCTGGCATTATGAGTTGGGGATTGGGCTCATCATTTTATATTGGTTCTCTTTGTTTCTTTGGGGCTGGTTCCAGTCAATGTTGGTGGTGGAGAGAGATCATCCCCTAGACCCCTTCTTTGTGTAGTTCTCTTCTCTTTTACCTGCTTTTCAACATCTACATGAAACTGCTGGTGCTCTGTATAGCAACCGGTGGTCAATAACTGAGGCGAGGCTTGGTAAGTCAAACAGGAACATTTATTGCTAACAGAACTGGTTGAGAGAAACAGAGCCAAGAGCTAGGTGGTTGACAGCTATTTATACCATAGCTGTCAAACCAACAACCAATAGGGATTGAATATTCTCCCGCCGGCCGGAGGGTGCGTCTCAGCCAATCACGGCCGTGCGTCGTAAGTGCGAGGACTTCGTCGTAAGTGCGAGGACTCAACACCCCTTCCCCCTTGGACGGAGCAGGCATAGTCTGCCAGGTAGGCAGGGCGCCTGCGCGGCCGGGTTGATCTGCGCAGTTCGGGTTCGGCGGCAGCAGGAGCTGAGGGCGTTTCTGGAATCTGCGGAACTCCCTGCGACTCGTCCGGCATCCTGATGTCGACTTCCTCGGCAGGCGGCTAGAATGGTAAGTCAGGTTCCGGAGGCGGGTTTGAGTCAGGGAAGACAGATGAGTAGCCCGGGGCTGGACTTGTCGCGCTGTTTTCCAGGTCGGTTGGGGAATCTGGCCCGGGCATTAAGCGAGCCCGCAGCTGGTTGATATGGCGATGCCATAGCCGGCCGTCTGGCAGCCGGACCTGGTAAGAGTAGGGTCCAGTGATTTGTTCGACGGTCCCGGAAACCCACCTTGGCTCGCCCCCGAAGTTCTGGGCATAGACAGGGTCGCCCACGATGAAGCTGCGGTGTCTTCCAGTAGAGTCTGGGGGCTTTTCGGGGGCATAGGATGGGTGAAGGCGGTCGAGGTCAGTGCGGAGGCGCCGGCCCATCAGAAGTTCTGCGGGGCTCCTGTTGGTTGAGGGGCACGGAGTTACATGTTGTGCCAACAAGTAGCGGGACAGTTTCTCTTGCCAACTCCCATGATTGTAACGTGACAGGGTCTCTTTGGCAGACCTCACAGCTCTCTCTGCCAGTCCATTACTGGCAGGGCAAAAAGGTGCCACCCTGGCATGGTGAATCCCGTGGCTTGCCAAGTACACTTGGAAGGCTGCGGAGGATAGCTGGGGGCCATTGTCCAAGACAATGACATCGGGCAGCCCATGGGTGGCAAACAGTTTCTGTAGGGCTGTGATGAGTGCGACAGACGTGGTTGATGCCATGCTGACGACCTCTACCCACTTAGAATAGGCGTCTACCACCACTAGAAATGTTTGCCCATGGAATGGCCCGGCAAAATCCACATGGATTCTTAACCAGGGCAACTTGGGCATTTCCCACTCCCTAACTGGGGCAGCGGGGGCAACTGGTCTAGAGAGTTGGCAGGGTTGGCACCCTGCAACCCACTGGGCGGCTGCATGGTCAAAGTTTGGCCACCAGACGTAGCTACGTCCTAGGGACTTCATCCTCCCTATGCCCGGGTGTCCTTCGTGCAAGGCTTCTAGGACTGGCTGTTGAAGTTGGGCGGGCACTACGACTCTATCGCCCCATAGCAGGCACCCTCGCAGCACTGATAGTTCGTGCTGCCTGATGTGGTAGGGTTTGAACTCGGGACCTACAGTCCCCGAAGGCCATCCCCTGCGCACCCAGTCCAAAACTCTGCGGACGGTAGGGTCCTTGGCAGAGTGTGCTGCGACGTCAGCAGCGGTGAGTGGCAGGTGCCAGGAGTCAATGAGTAGAACAGGAGAGACAGGAGAGGGGTCATATACAGCGATGGGAAGGGGGCAGCGGCTGAGCGCGTCTGCATGGGCAAGGTGCTTGCCAGGGCGGTGAAGGAGGGTGTAAGAATAGGCAGCCAGGAATTCAACCCAGCGTGACATGCGGGGGGAGAGAACCTGGGGTGTTGCAATGTTGCCAGCAAGTATGCCTAGCAGGGGCTTGTGGTCCGTCACAAGAGTGAACCGACGGCCATATAGGTATTCATGGAAGCGTTTGATGGCGGCCACGGCAGCCAGCGCTTCTTTGTCAATCTGTCCATAGTTGCGCTCCGTGGAGGAGAGCGTGCGTGAGTAGAAGGCAATAGGGGCTTCGGTGCCATCAGGGAGAACGTGGCTAAGGACAGCTCCAATGCCAAAGGGGGAAGCGTCAGCAACTAAGATTAAGGGGAGGCTGTCCGTGTATTGGGCGAGGACTGCGTCAGACGTCAAAAGAGCTTTGACAGCAGAGAAGGAAGTGGCTTCTCTTTGGCCCCAATGCCACGGGGTGTTTTTGTCTAAGAGGCAGTGAAGGGGTTCCGCTACAGTGGCCTTGTGGGGGAGGAATGAGCTGTAGAGGTTTAGGAGGCCCAGGAAGGCTTGCAGGTCAGTTTTGTTAGTAGGGGTGGGAGCCCGCCAAATGGCAGCTGTTTTAGATGGTGTGGGGTGTATGCCTGAGGCATCTATTAGATAGCCTAGAAACTCTACCTGGGGCACCCCAATCCTGCACTTCTCTTTCTTGAGCTTTAGGCCAGCCATTTGAAAACGGCGTAGGACTGTCCTTAGCTTTCCCTTGAGGTCTGCTGGGCTAGAAGCTGAGATGATGACGTCATCGAAATATGGGATGACCCCTGGTAGCCCCTGAAGTAGGCGCTCCATAATGCCCTGAAAAATGCCCGGGGCGACGCTTACACCAAACTGGAGACGGTGGCAAAGGAAAGCTCCCCGGTGTGTGACAATTGTTTGGGCAGAAGCTGTGGCCGAATCAACGGGGAGCTGTTGGTAAGCTTGCGCCATGTCCAGTTTGGCAAAAATGGAGCCCTTGCCCAAGGAGTGCAAAAAGTGTTGCACGACGGGCACAGGATATGGGTTGGATTGGAGCGCCTTATTGATGGAATTTTTATAGTCCGCGCAGATGCGGATTGACCCGTCAGATTTGAGGGGTATGACTATAGGGGTCTCCCAAGGGGCATGGTCTGTGGGCTCTAGGATGCCCTGGGCAATGAGCTTGTCTAGCTCCTTGTCAACGAGGGGTTTGAGTGCAAAAGGCACTCGACGAGGCTTAAGCCTGATAGGGGCAATTTTTGGATCTAGATTGAGGGTGATAGGTGAACCCTTATATTTACCTAGACGGTCGTCAAAAACATCAGCAAATTCTGCCAGGATGTCTTCAAAATCATTGACGGATGTGGAGTGGATGCCAGTGATGCCAAGCCCCAGAGCGCTAAACCAGTCCAGTCCAAGTAGGCTGGGCAGAGGGTCTCTCACGATGATTAGAGGTAGCTTGCCCGTGAAGGTTCTGTGTTCTACTAACAGACTGGCGCCCCCCAGGATAGGGATGTCGTTGCCTTGGTAGTCTCTGAGGTGGACTCGGCTTGACAGGAGATCGCTTTTGCGCATTTTTGGAGCAAGCAGCTTCAAGGTGGCCCCGGAGATTAGGGATTTGGAAGACCCTGTGTCCAGCTCCATCCGGCAAGGATTTCCCTCGATGGTTACCATGAGGAAAATTTTCTTGTTAGCTGCTTGTTTGCCTGGATGGGCCGACCTCGCAGGGGCGTTGTTGGCCCTAGAAATGGCAAAACAGTCGCCGCCCATCTTCAGCCCTCTCTGGGATGGTCTGACAGGGGGCTTAAATGGTGTGCCAGGGAGGTTAGCCCGGCAGACTTGTGCCAGGTGTCCCTTTTTCCCACAATTACGGCAAATGGCAGTCTTAAAGCGACAAGCCGCTCGAGGGTGCAATTCTCCGCACCCTTGACAGGGAGACCCAGTAAAGCCTTTATTTGGGTTTTTTCCCTGTCCTTTGACTGTTTTGAGGCGGCTAACTTCGTCGTCCTCTTCTTCGGTTGCCTCAGGGTCTAGTTCTTCTGAGTGGACGGTGCTGGGCTTGTGGACAGGAGGGCTGGTTTGCGCTTTTCGGATTTCTACAGTGGATTTGCTTGATAGCTCGCAAGCCTGTGCCTCTTCGATGGCAGCTGAGAGGGTGATTTCTTTCCTCTCAAGTAAATGGCGCTGGACCCTCAGGTCCCTCACACCACACACGAATTGCTCCAGCAGGGAGTCTTCTAGGTCAGTAAATTCGCAATTTAGAGCAGCAGTTCTGAGGGAGGCTATGTAATGGTTAATGGGTTCTCCCTCCGCTTGCGAAATTTGCCTGAAAGCGTACCTGCGGGCGATGCGCGAGGGGGTAGGCTCGTAGTGGTTTTTTAGTTTTTCCTTCAGAACCTCCCAGGGCACTGATTGTACTGGAACTGGGGCTAGCAGGGCCATGGCGACAGAGAACATCTCAGGACCACAGGCATTCAAGAAGTGTGCCCTTTTCCTGCTGCTGGACAGCCCCATGTAGTCATTCGCCTCCAAGAAACATTCAAACCGGGCCTCATATGATTTCCAGGTTTCGGTAGCCTGGTTGAATGGGGCGAATGTTGGAGGTGCCATCCTTAGACGGATGGGCTCTGTTTCTGAGGAGATTTTCTCTCACACGACGTCTCGTTGTGTAGTGACTCAGCTGAGCGCTTTGGCTTAGCGCTAGTGACCTCAGCTGTTGACCACCAGCCTCTGTCCTCAGTATCCCATCTTCGTCGCCAGTGCTCTGTATAGCAACCGGTGGTCAATAACTGAGGCGAGGCTTGGT
>WNWU01000032.1:1274575-1311528 GCA_012654045.1 Ptyas mucosa
GGATTGAACATTCTCCCGCCGGCCGGAGGGTGCGTCTCAGCCAATCATGGCCGTGCGTCGTAAGTGCGAGGACTTGGTCGTAAGTGCGAGGACTCAACACCCCTTCCCCCTTGGACGGAGCAGGCATAGTCTGCCAGGTAGGCAGGGCGCCTGCGCGGCCGGGTTGATCTGCGCAGTTCGGGTTCGGCGGCAGCAGGAGCTGAGGGCGTTTCTGGAATCTGCGGAACTCCCTGCGACTCGTCCGGCATCCTGATGTCGACTTCCTCGGCAGGCGGCTAGAATGGTAAGTCAGGTTCCGGAGGCGGGTTTGAGTCAGGGAAGACAGATGAGTAGCCCGGGGCTGGACTTGTCGCGCTGTTTTCCAGGTCGGTTGGGGAATCTGGCCCGGGCATTAAGCGAGCCCGCAGCTGGTTGATATGGCGATGCCATAGCCGGCCGTCTGGCAACCGAACCTGGTAAGAGTAGGGTCCAGTGATTTGTTCGACGGTCCCGGAAACCCACCTTGGCTCGCCCCCGAAGTTCTGGGCATAGACAGGGTCGCCCACGATGAAGCTGCGGTGTCTTCCAGTAGAGTCTGGGGGCTTTTTGGGGGCATAGGATGGGTGAAGGCAGTTGAGGTCAGTGCGGAGGCGCCGGCCCATCAGAAGTTCTGCGGGGCTCCTGTTGGTTGAGGGGCACGGAGTTACATGTTGTGCCAACAAGTAGCGGGACAGTTTCTCTTGCCAACTCCCATGATTGTAACGTGACAGGGTCTCTTTGGCAGACCTCACAGCTCTCTCTGCCAGTCCATTACTGGCAGGGCAAAAAGGTGCCACCCTGGCATGGCGAATCCCGTGGCTTGCCAAGTACACTTGGAAGGCTGCGGAGGATAGCTGGGGGCCATTGTCCGAGACAATGACATCGGGCAGCCCATGGGTGGCAAACAGTTTCTGTAGGGCTGTGATGAGTGCGGCAGACGTGGTTGATGCCATGCTGATGACCTCTACCCACTTAGAATAGGCGTCTACCACCACTAGAAATGTTTGCCCATGGAATGGCCCGGCAAAGTCCACATGGATTCTTGACCAGGGCGACTTGGGCATTTCCCACTCCCTAACTGGGGCAGCGGGGGCAACTGGTCTAGAGAGTTGGCAGGGTTGGCACCCTGCAACCCACTGGGCGGCTGCGTGGTCAAAGTTTGGCCACCAGACGTAGCTACGTCCTAGGGACTTCATCCTCCCTATGCCCGGGTGTCCTTCGTGCAAGGCTTCTAGGACTGGCTGTTGAAGTTGGGCGGGCACTACGACTCTATCGCCCCATAGCAGGCACCCTCGCAGCACTGATAGTTCGTGCTGCCTGATGTGATAGGGTTTGAACTCGGGACCTACAGTCCCCGAAGGCCATCCCCTGCGCACCCAGTCCAAAACTCTGCGGACGGTAGGGTCCTTGGCAGAGTGTGCTGCGAAGTCAGCAGCGGGTGAGTGGCAGGTGCCAGGAGTCAATGAGTAGAACAGGAGAGACAGGAGAGGGGTCATATACAGCGATGGGAAGGGGGCAGCGGCTGAGTGTGTCTGCATGGGCAAGGTGCTTGCCAGGGCGGTGAAGGAGGGTGTAAGAATAGGCAGCCAGGAATTCAACCCAGCGTGACATGCGGGGGGGAGAGAACCTGGGGTGTTGCAATGTTGCCAGCAAGTATGCCTAGCAGGGGCTTGTGGTCCGTCACAAGAGTGAACGGACGGCCATATAGGTATTCATGGAAGCGTTTGATGGCGGCCACGGCAGCCAGCGCTTCTTTGTCAATCTGTCCGTAGTTGCGCTCCATGGAGGAGAGCGTGCGTGAGTAGAAGGCAATAGGGGCTTCGGTGCCATCAGGGAGAACGTGGCTAAGGACAGCTCCAATGCCAAAGAGGGAAGCGTCAGCAACTAAGATTAAGGGGAGGCTGTCCGTGTATTGGGCGAGGACTGCGTCAGACGTCAAGAGCTTTGACAGCAGAGAAGGAAGTGGCTTCTCTTTGGCCCCAATGCCACGGGGTGTTTTTGTCTAAGAGGCGGTGAAGGGGTTCCGCTACAGTGGCCTTGTGGGGGAGGAATGAGCTGTAGAAGTTTAGGAGGCCCAGGAAGGCTTGCAGGTCAGTTTTGTTAGTAGGGGTGGGAGCCCGCCAAATGGCAGCTGTTTTAGATGGTGTGGGGTGTATGCCTGAGGCATCTATCAGATAATCTAGAAACTCTACCTGGGGCACCCCAATCCTGCACTTCTCTTTCTTGAGCTTTAGGCCAGCCGTTTGAAAACGGCGTAGGACTGTCCTTAGCTTTCCCTTGAGGTCTGCTGGGCTAGAAGCTGAGATGATGACGTCATTGAAATATGGGATGACCCCTGGTAGCCCCTGAAGTAGGCGCTCCATAATGCCCTGAAAAATGCCCGGGGCGACGCTTACGCCAAACTGGAGATGGTGGCAAAGGAAAACTCCCCGGTGTGTGACAATTGTTTGGGCAGAAGCTGTGGCCGAATCAACGGGGAGCTGTTGGTAAGCTTGCGCCATGTCCAGTTTGGCAAAAATGGAGCCCTTGCCCAAGGAGTGCAACAAGTGTTGCACGACGGGCACAGGATATGGGTTGGATTGGAGCGCCTTATTGATGGAATTTTTATAGTCCGCGCAGATGCGGATTGACCTGTCAGATTTGAGGGGTATGACTATAGGGGTCTCCCAAGGGGCATGGTCTGTGGGCTCTAGGATGCCCTGGGCAATGAGCTTGTCTAGCTCCTTGTCAACGAGGGGTTTGAGTGCAAAAGGCACTCGACGAGGCTTAAGCCTGATAGGGGCAATTTTTGGATCTAGATTGAGGGTGATAGGCGAACCCTTATATTTACCTAGACGGTCATCAAAAACATCAGCAAATTCTGCCAGGATGTCTTCAAAATCATTGACGGATGTGGAGTGGATGCCAGTGACGCCAAGCCCCAGAGCGCTAAACCAGTCCAGTCCAAGTAGGCTGGGCAGAGGGTCTCTCACGATGATTAGAGGTAGCTTGCCCGTGAAGGTTCTGTGTTCTACTAAGAGACTGGCGCCCCCCAGGATAGGGATGTCGTTGCCTTGGTAGTCTCTGAGGTGGACTCGGCTTGACAGGAGATCGCTTTTGCGCATTTTTGGAGCAAGCAGCTTCAAGGTGGCCCAGGAGATTAGGGATTTGGAAAACCCTGTGTCCAGCTCCATCCGGCAAGGATTTCCCTTGATGGTTACCGTGAGGAAAATTTTCTTGTTTGCTGCTTGTTTGCCCGGATGGGCCGACCTCGCAGGGGCGTTGTTGGCCCTAGAAATGGCAAAACAGTTGCCGCCCATCTTCAGCCCTCTCTGGAATGGTCTGCCAGGGGGCTTAAATGGTGTGCCAGGGAGGTTAGCCCGGCAGACTCGTGCCAGGTGTCCCTTTTTCCCACAATTACGGCAAATGGCAGTCTTAAAGCGACAAGCCGCTCGAGGGTGCAATTCTCCGCACCCTTTTTTTTTTATTGAAAAAGTTTTAAAAATTTTACATACATTTTCTCCCCCCCTCCCCAACCACCTCCCCCGACTTCCCAGAGCAAGTACAAAATAAAATACAGCTTAAATTCTCTAAATTAAACTCCATTTCACACTTATTATAATCATGATCATTAAACAAATAGATAAAAGGAAAGCAAGTCTTTTTTTCTCCTTATTCCATCTAATTCAACAAAATTATCTCCATTTATAATTACAGCAATTAAAACAATTAAGTATTATCTAATCAAACCTATCATTACTCAATTTGGTTAATTGTTACTTAACAAATTATTAGGTCTATACAATTTAACAAAATATTTTATAACTTCTTTCATTTAAAACAAAACAACAACAACAACAACAACAACAACAACAAAAAGAAAGAAAAAAAAAGGAAACCCTCACTCAAAAAACCTCCGATTTTAAAAAAAAATTACTATATAAACTCTTCCGTCCTTCACTTTTAAACCATCAAGGTCCAATTATAATCAAAACACTTAATAAGAAATAATATTAACAATAATTTTTTAATTAATAATCAAACCTCTTATATCAATACATATTAACATATCAACTAAGAACATCATTTAAGAACTTTATCAATCCTTTAAATTCTTCATACTAGATTGAACCAATTGCTAATCTTCTTGTCTTCACATCTTCCAACAGCATATAAGATATCTTCATTTACGTCTACCCCCCTAAATAAAAATTGCTTCTGTATATAAAAAAAAGCCCCCCGAGTGACTTTGTAATTGTAATTATATTTGAAATGATATCCATCAAATCCAGTCAAAAATTAGATTAATAAATTCGTCAGACATATTAGGGAAACCACCAGATCAACTGCAATTGCCCTAGGTCCATAGTCCTTTTGCCTTGTATTCATTACCATCAAGCAGGAAACTTCAATTTGCTATATTCAGTAGAACTTCTGCGATTGCAATTAAGTCCAAATTTGTTGCAGTCCTTAATAAAATAATCCAAATCATTCAAGTCAGGGCATATTTCACAACCCAATACACCAGCATTGCTGTGATCTGTTTATTCTTCTCAAATATTCCAATACAGCTGTAAGTTGCCTCCTCATCGTCGCTCATCGCTTAGTTAACTGGCATTAAACTGCTGTCTGTTTTTTTTTTCTTTTTCCAAAAAATTCAAAATCTTTAAACAGTTAAACAGTACTTTTTAAGGACCATCATCTCGTCAAGCAGGGTTATTTTCCATTTCTCCAGTCTTTCTTCTTTTCCTTTTTACGAACTTTCTTCTTAACTTTGATCCCTCTGCCTTTTTTAGCTCCAGTAAAATTTTGCGGTTTTTGGGATTGCATATTATAAAATTTTTGCAGAAATGTAGTTTCTTCTGGAAACAACTCTTTAAGTGCAGATTGAGTTTTATAAAAAAAAATTCGTGAAACCAAAATTTCATCGGCTTGCAACACTTCTTGCTCCTTATTTTGCACAACATTCATCTTTCTCTTCTCAGTAAAATCTGCTATAATCTGTTGTTGTTTTTTTGCATCTCCCAACTCTTCATTCAATCCCCCACTGCTAGATTGCAACTCAGTATTTCCATGTATTTCATTGTTTCCAGCTTGAGAAGCTTGAAATATAGTATCAATTCTTTTCAATAAAGCAGAGGTAATTGAACTCAAAGCTTCCTCAAATTCAGACCATTGAGGGTTAAATAACCCTCCTTTGCTTTCAAAAAGCCCAGCCATCTTGCCCCCCTTCTTCCTTCCCTTCCAGAAGGACAGAAAAAAAAAGGGGGAAGAGAAAAGAAAAAAAGAGTTTCAAGAAGAAAAAAAAAGGGAATCCTTTACAATTTGTAATTTGTATTGCTGCTTCAATTATTATTATTCCTTTCTTATTACATCCACTTTTCAAAAAGGAGTTTTACGTTTCAAACAGGGGCTTGTCAATAATTACTTTTAGCTTTCACTTCTTCACGCCCCGTTAAAACTCAAACGCCATCTTGCTTTCACTTTCAGCTTAGGAAGAATCTTTTAAAGAAAGTAAATCTTTGGAGTTAAAAGGAAAAAAAAATACTTGCTGTTTGATTCATACTGCTTGTGCTCCGCCAGCTCGATTCAAAAAATATCTGTTTAAAGTTGGTGCTGGAATGGTTAACGACATCTAGCTCTGCAAAGCAGAGGCATCCAGGGTCCGGAGTACTGACAGGCTTAACGGGGAGCTCTCATCTTCAAGCGCCAGATTATGGGTGAAATCCGGCACTTTCAGGGAGCTCTACCCCACCCATCTACTCACTTTCCCCCCTCATACCAGGGGGAAAGTTTTCAAACCGCAAGACAGCTGATAGTCGCTGTTCTTTGCGGTTCTACGGAGCCCTGGGCTGGCGCTTCAAAAAGAAGCGTCTGGCGATGTCGCTGTCCCACTGGAAGCCTCCAATTCTCCGCACCCTTGACAGGGAGACCCAGTAAAGCCTTTGTTTGGGTTTTTTCCCTGTCCTTTGACTGTTTTGAGGCGGCTAACTTCGTCGTCCTCTTCTTCAGTTGCCTCAGGGTCTAGTTCTTCTGAGTGGACGGTGCTGGGCTTGTGGACAGGAGGGCTGGTTTGCGCTTTTCGGATTTCTACAGTGGATTTGCTTGATAGCTCGCAAGACTGTGCCTCTTCGATGGCAGCTGAGAGGGTGATTTCTTTCCTCTCAAGTAAATGGCGCTGGACCCTCAGGTCCCTCACACCACACACGAATTGCTCTAGCAGGGAGTCTTCTAGGTCAGTAAATTCGCAATTTAGAGCAGCAGTTCTGAGGGAGGCTATGTAATGGTTAATGGGCTCTCCCTCCGCTTGCGAAATTTGCCTGAAAGCGTACCTGCGGGCGATACGCGAGGGGGTAGGCTCATAGTGGTTTTTTAGTTTTTCCTTCAGAACCTCCCAGGGCACCGATTGTACTGGAACTGGGGCTAGCAGGGCCATGGCGACAGAGAACATCTCAGGACCACAGGCATTCAAGAAGTGTGCCCTTTTCCTGCTGCTGGACAGCCCCGTGTAGTCATTCGCCTCCAAGAAACATTCGAACTGGGCCTCATATGATTTCCAGGTTTCGGTAGCCTGGTTGAATGGGGTGAATGTTGGAGGTGCCATCCTTAGACGGATGGGCTCTGTTTCTGAGGAGATTTTCTCTCACACGACGTCTCGTCGTGTAGTGACTCAGCTGAGCGCTTTGGCTTAGCGTTAGTGACCTCAGCTGTTGACCACCAGCCTCTGTCCTCAGTATCCCACCTTCGTCGCCAGTGCTCTGTATAGCAACCGGTGGTCAATAACTGAGGCGAGGCTTGGTAAGTCAAACAGGAACATTTATTGCTAACAGAACTGGTTGAGAGAAACAGAGCCAAGAGCTAGGTGGTTGACAGCTATTTATACCATAGCTGTCAAACCAACAACCAATAGGGATTGAACATTCTCCCGCCGGCCGGAGGGTGCGTCTCAGCCAATCACGGCCGCGCATCGTAAGTGCGAGGACTTCGTCGTAAGTGCGAGGACTCAACAGCTGGGTGAGGTCACCCACTGGTTTGGGATTTGGTATCATCAGTATGATGCAAAAATATAGCTTTTAAATCTAGTCTGGCCAAATGAGATTTTGTCAGGTTCTGTGCCTGGAGACTGTGTGAGGTTGAATGGGAAAGAAGTGTCTCTAACTCAGTCCTATTAAGACCAAGTGTGTGTGTTTGGACTGCACAAATCTGAGGTTATTCCAACTTTGGCCTTGGATAGGTTATGCTTCCCTATTCAAGAATGGCATGCAATTTGGAAATCTTCCTGGACTCACAGTTTCTTCTGGCAGGTGTGGTGAGGAAGATTTTGTCCAGTTTCATCTGGTGCACCAGTTGCACCTTTTCCTAGATCGAGAGGTCTTTCAGACAGTCACTCATGCCCTATTCAATTCATGGCTTGATCCTACATGGGGCTGCTCTTGAAGACCAACTGAAATCTTCATTAGGTCCAGAATGCAGCAGTGAAGGGTATGCCTCAGTATGCTCTGTGTTGGCTCTGCTTTGCAAGATGCATTAGTAGCCAGTTTTCCTCCAGGTGCTAATCACTACCTATAAAGCCCTATGGCATAGGGTCTGATTATTTGAGTATCTGCCTTGTTGGTACAATCTGGCAGGGCTGGTGTGCTGCAGATTTCATTAATTATATAATGCTTTCTGTCAGGACCCCAGAATTATAATTTCTCTATTGCAATACCTGCACAATTGATTTATGTTCCTGCTGAATTTTTTAATTGTTCTTTGTTTTTAACTGTATTTAACAATTGTAAAATGCTAAGTCACTGGGAGTCAAACAGCATATACATTTAATGAAATAATAAGAAATAGTAGTAGTAGTAGTAGTAATAATAATAATAATAATAATAATAATAATAATAATTCATTTCTATGTGTGCCAAACAAGGAGAAAGGGGAAGATAAAATGGATCTGAATATAAAGTACCAAAATGTATGTCAGGAAGAATGAATTTGAGAAATACAGGGTGTCACAAGAGGTATAGGAATGCAGGAATTTGTAGATTAGAGATATTATTTGTTATGCTGCAGTGAATCATAATAACACAAAAACCAGGGATGAAGTTTGAGAATAATTATGCTAAATCCTGAATGAATTGAGAATGCAAGTAAGTATCTGCTTAGAAAATGGTCAATGTATTTCAAATATATTGTCTAAACATGAATAACTCATCTATAAAGTAGATACTTTGAATTATATAGACTTTTATATGAATAGGGAATTGAAAATTGGTTTTTGAATGTGATAGGAATAGTATATGATGAAAGTTAAGATGTGAGAAAATAAATGGAATTAAGCAGGGATTAAGATAAGGAAAGTACAGCATCGCCTTGGATGTTCAGCATAAATAATGTTTGTATGATATTAGAGATCTATTGATGGGAACATGAATATTTTGTATGGAAATTATTCTTCTGAATAATCTGAAATTTTAAAGTATTGCACTCCAATCATGATAATAATTTCGTTTCTCAGATCTATTTAATTGTATTTGCCTTATTCTATTAAAGTTCTAGCTCATCTTGTTTATTTTCCATATTCTGACCATTAAGATTAAAATTTGAAAGACTTAAATGCATATACATATTACATATACAATTCAATTTATGTTTCTCAAATACATCCAGTTTTGTTAGGTGCTAACAATACATCATGCACACCACTCAGCCCATGTTCTCAGAAATCAAATTTTATTGTCAACAGAAATGATGTGTCATTCATTTGCAGTATTTCTCTTTTTCCTCTTTCATAGACATAAGTAAGGATAGAATGCTGCCGGTATTCCTAGGTTCTTCAGGATCCTTCCATGAACTTCAAAGCCCAAAGTAAAACAGTTGCATCAACTCTTGGTGATATTACTTGTCCCCAGGTGAATGACCAGAAAGAGATAGCTATCAGTAGTCATGGAGAGTCTTGGTAATTTCTCTGTCGTATTCCTGGACTGTAGCTAGTTAGTTGTAGTTGTTATTTTTATGAATCGATGCATTTGGCCAACAAATTTTTATTTCTTCTAAGAAGAAGAAATAAAAATTTGTTGGCCAAATGCATCGGTTCATAAAAATCCTTTGTTGGATTAGCCAGATATACCAGACCACTGTTTCCTCTCAGCAAACTCCTATTACGTCTTTGAATTTATTCCCTGAAAATACAGTCTGCTTTATATTCTTTCTACAACCTGTGCTATAGCCTCCTCTAACATGGCAGGCAACAATTGCTCAATCACATAATAATGGGGAATCAGCAACTTCAGTGCCCCCTTTACAGTCAACAGCTAACCTTTGTACGTCACAGATCTGAGCAGTCAGTCACTCAGAATATATAGCCTTTTTCTGTTTACTCTCCTCTCTGCTGTTGAACTCCACTGACAAACTCCTGTTACCTTCCCTGTTCACTATTAATTTTCTTGGAAATAAATCATATGGATGAAACTCTTGACCTTACCGACTAGCATCTCTAGCTATGTGCTGTAAGGATTGTAGCTATAAATATTTGAACATACAAAGGATAATATGAAAACAAACTCTATGGTATGATATTTTTCTAATACCATTTGTCTATGGCAGTGATATTTCATGTTTTTTTAATTGAAGAATCTGAAAATTACAAATTACTTCTGCATTTCCACTAGTGTTATTATTTCCTTTAATCATAAAGTAGAACTAGAATCAAAACAAAAACAGCAACATTATATAATATTTATTTTGTGATGTTCTCTTCTTTTTTCTTTTTCTTTTTCTTTTTGTCTTTTTTATTATGTTTTTGGTTTTAAAAATGTAAAATATTCAATAAAAACTATTTTTTAAAAAACAAAACATAAAAGTATAACCAGAATCAATTAAAACAGAATTGCCTTCGCCATGTTACCTGGACCCAATAGGAGCTGAAGCCCCACTCATCCAGGAATATTACGGTCTTTGACTGTGCTGAAAACCCTCATAAACATGTATGGGTCCATATTCTATTACAAATGTACCTTCTTGCATATTTCAGCAGATAAGATCCCTAATATATAAGGATGAACTTTCAGATTCAAATTCTCTCAATGTTATGTTATCCATAAGCTTATTATCCATAATATAGAACTGTAATATATAGTGGCATATAATGGAGAGGAGATGAAGAAAAGGCAAGATGGTGGGTGAGTTGTCACAATACAAGCCCTGCTCCTGTTCTATCTGTATGTGGTGTTGCCACATGAACAAAAGCAATAGATCTTGCATTGAAATGCTGCATCTTGCCTTTTTGACCTGTCCCCCACTTCACAGGCATCACTGATAATCAAGTTTCTACAGAAGAACAGAACAGAACAGAACAGAACAACAGAGTTAGGCAGGAAACCCTACACCACTTCAGACAAATGGTTATCTAAACTCTTCTTAAAAACTGCCAGTGTTGGCGCATTTACAACTTCTAGAGCAAGTTGTTCCACTGATTATTTTTCTAACTGTCAGGAAATTTCTCCTTAGTTCTAAGTTGCTTCTCTCCTTGATTAGTTTCCACCCATTGCTTCTTGTCCTACCCTTAGGTGCTTTGGAGAATAGCTTGACTCCCTCTTCTTTGTGACAACCCCTGAGATATTGGAACACTGCTATCATGTCAACCCTAGACTAGACATATCTAGTTCCAGCAACTGTTCTTTATATGTTTTATCCTCAATCATCTTTGTTGTTCTTCTCTGCACTCTTTCTAGAGTCTCAACATCTTTTTTACATCATGGTGACCAAAATTAGATGCAGTATTCCAAGTGTGGCCTTACCAAGGCATTATAAAGAGGTATTAACACTTCATGTGATCTTGATTCTGTCCCTCTGTTTATGCAGTCTAGATCTGTGTTGGCTTTTTTGGCAGCTTCAGAACACTGCTGGTTCATATTTAAGTGATTGTCCATTAGGACTCCAAGATCCCTCTCACAGTCACCCTCATTCAGCAAGGTACCACATATACTGTACCTGTGCATTTTGGTTTTCTTGCCTAAATGCAAAACCTTACTTTTTTCACCATTGAATTTCATTTTGTTAGATAGTGCCCAATGTTTAAGTCTGTCAAGATCCTTCTGTATCTTAAGCCTATTTTTCGGAGTGTTAGCTATTCCTATCTCCTCATCCAAATCACTGATGAATATGTTGAAGAGTACTGGGCCTAAAACACAGCCTGGGGTACCCCACTGCATCTAGATGCAGTTCCACCGAGGACTACACATTGAGTGTGGTTGATCAGCCAGTTACGAATCCATCTGGTGGCGATGCTGTCTAACCCACATTTTTCTATTTTATCAAGTAGTAGGTTATGGTCTACTTTGTCAAATGCCTTACTGAAGTCCAAATAAATTATATCAACAGCATTCCTCTGGTCCACTAGTTTTCTCACTTTGTCAAAGTATGCAGTAAGATTAGTCTGGCATGATCTGTTTTTGACAAACCCATGTTGGCATTTGGTTATTACTTTGCTTCTAGGTGTTTGCTGATTCTGCTTCTAGGTGTTCAGTGATTCATTGCTTGATTATCTTTTCCAGAATCTTCCCTGGTATTGAGGTCAGGCTGATGGTCCTGTAGTTTCCTGGATCTATTTTTTTCTCCTTTTTTTTTTAATATGGGAACTACATCAGCTGTTTTCCAGTCCCCTGGCAGTTCCCCGGTGCTCCAGGATATTTGAAAGATATAGTTCAGTGGTTCTGAGATTACATCTGCTAGTTCCTTCAGAACCTTGGGGTGTAATTCATCTAGTCCTGGTGATTTGAACTCATCTAGGATAGACAAGTGCTCACTTACCATTTTCTTCCCTATTTTAACTTGTGTTCCTAATCTGTTTTTTCTGGTGCTGTTTTTGATAGGCTGGACTGTTTTTTCCCTTTGTATAAAGACAGATGCAAAAAAATGAGTTAAGTAGTTCTGCTTTTTCCCTGTTACTTGTCACTTCTTGCCACTTTCTCCCAGCAATGGACAAATTGTTTCCTTGACTTTTTTCTTGTTCATATTGGAAGAAGCTTTTTTTGTTAATTTTTACTTTTGTCACAAGCCTTGTTCGTTGTGATCCTTAGCTTTCATCACTTTATCTTTGTAGGCTCGGGCTATTTGCTGATATTGTCCTTAGTTATATGCCCTTCTTTCCACTTTTTATACTTGTCCTTTTTGTCATTCAATTTGTCAGAGAGTTCTTTATGCAGCCATGCTGGTTTCTTTTGAGAGCTGTTATTTTTCTTCATTGGTATTGTGCTAGACTGGGCTTTTATAATCTCATTTTTCAAAATTTCACAAGCTTCCTGAGTTGTTTTCCCCTTGAGGATTCTCATCCATGGAATCCTTCCCAAGCTCTCTCTATGTTTATTGAAATTAGCTCTCTTAAAGTCTAAGAGTCTAGTTTGACTTTGCTCTATTGCTTGTGCATGGATAATGTTGAATTCCAATATTGCATGATCACTCCCCCCTAGAAGGTTCCTGTAGCTTCAACACCTTCTATCATTTCATCTCTGTTAGTGAGAATTAAGTCCAATTTGGCTGATCCCCTTGTTCCCTTCTCTACTTTTTGGGAAACAAAGTTGTCTGCTAGGTTTGTCAGGAACCAGGACTACAGGTAGTGAAGCTAGTTTATTTGAGACACAGTAAAGTGAATGAAAATTACTAATAAGGTACAATGTTTTATAGATTAGTTTTAATGAATGCCTAGACCATAGATTATAAAGTGTTTTATTATAGACCTAGTTTGTATTTTTAATCCCCATTTTCTTTTAATATTTGACTATTTAGATTTTTTTATTTTTAAGTAATTTTAATTTTAATCTTTGTGTTTTGTATTTTTTGTATTTTAATTTTTTATTGCATCTTTCTTACACTGATCATTGACCATATTACATTGATGGATTGACTGTTTGATGCAGTGATCATAAAGTCAGCCTAGGCCTGGAGAACATTGGGTTCAAATATCCATGATTCAAGAAACTTTGCAGAATCATCTTGAGCCAAATTGGACTTAATTCATTCTTACCTCATTAGCTGTGAAATTAAAGGGAAATATAGGAAAATAAATTTGTATAGCAGCTCAAGTTCCTTAGAACATTAGGGATTTCGGTTGAATAGGTAGAATTTATTCGTTATATTGTATATTGTGGAAGTCCTGTCCTGTTTTTGAAATGCATAAAACTATTACAATACAATAATTACATTTAGTGTAATTACAATGTAATTAAACTAAAACCATTTAATTATATATAAGTATTTAATTTTATATAGGTATGTATGTGCAGAAACACACACACACAAATCAGAGAAATAAAGATTTTAACATATTAACAAATCAGAGCTTCAAGAACTTAATAAAAGGCAGTTTATAAATTTGAAAGAACTTTTTTTAAAATAGGGGAATTATACTGACATACCTGTAGCCTGCTTTCATCCCTGGTTTTGTACGGTTTACAGAATCGGCATATTGCCCCCAACAATCTAGATCCTCACTTTACTGATCTTGGAAGGATGGAAGACTCAGTTAACCTTGAACTCCAGGCTGTTGGCAGAATTAGCCTGCAAAACTGCATTCCCACCACTGCGCCACCATATAAAAGGGTTTTGGTAAAATGACTCAAAGCTTTGAGTAAATGTCTTTAATATATAACTATGTCACCCAGATACAAGGTAATTTATATTGTCTTTCTATTCTGATCTTCTAGATATTTGGGATATTTCCCACAATCCCTACAAGCCAAGGGTATCTGCCATGTTGATTATTATGTAGACTGGAGTACAACATATGTGGAAAATCCCACATTGGGACATTACTTTGACGACTGAAAGATGATCACAATAGCATATTTTAAAAATGTATAAAAGATCAAGAATCATTTGAAAGAAAGCTTCTTATTGGTTCTGGAGGTGATGGCTGAAAATATAAAAGCAAACCTCACCAATACATCCCATCATTTCTGAAGCTTTTATCCATATAAGATTCAAACTCAACGAAGCGCATTTCAGATTCTACAGGGACATTTGTCAAATAGGTTAAGTTTAAAAAAAAAGAAAGAAGGAAATTGAACTGACCCACATATAGAGTGAAAGAAAAATTGTCCTGAGGTTAAGTTGAATGAAATAGAAGCGAGTAGGTTGGCTGCCAAAACAGGTGCATGGCAGATTTCTCAAAGAAAATGTAATTTAGGTCACCATTTACCATAATAAAATGAAAATCTATAACATACTAAGGATGGGTACTTTTCTTGGAGCTTTCACCCAAATGCAAAGTAGACAGAATCCCTCCAGCTTGCTTCTCCTACAAAGTCATAAAGCTTGCTAGGTCAGCTTTTTCCAATCATTCCTGAATAGCTAAAAAAATAATAGGTCAGTTCCAATACACAGAGCCAGCTGAAGCTGTAAAAATGCTGCCTTGCCACTTATGGTGCATTGAGCACTTACCTTATAAGATCTAGTCATTATGTTTGCTGGAAATGGTTTTTTTTACTCTATTCTTTAAATAAAATGGCTTCTAACTAGTTACTGGATCAGCAGGAATAGACTGAAACCTCAGTTGTATACAGAAAAGAAATTTATTTATTTATTTATTTGCTCAGACTTCTAGGCTGCTTAGCTCCAAAACGATCAGACACCTTTGGAAGATTTAAAACGCAGCAAAAATATCTATTAAAAGAACACATATTATATAAAGGTGCATAAATTGTCCAAGGGAACAAATAACACTCTTTCACATCACAAATGAAATACAAGGAAAAAGTGTGTGTGTGTGCAGGGGTGTGTGTGAATAACAGTCAGACTCGTTGTAAACTTATAGAGTAAAAGAATAGTAATCAAGGACTATTATTTACTTAAATCATTATACACTGCTTTTCTGGTCTAGAAAAAGCATCTAAAGCAAGCTTTAAAACTGTTATTTTTGTCTATTTCATATTACCCTGCTGTATTTTAAAGCTTGAAGCAGTAGTTCAGCTGAAGTTTCCTTTCTCTTTGTAACTTTACAGTACAAATTTGGTACTGTCCATTTTAGAACATAGTAAGTCTAGAGATTTACTTATTTACAGGATTTCCATACTGCTCCAAACACACAATTCTGAACAAGTATATAAATTCCCCACGACACGTCTGTCTTCCCACCATTTAAATAAACGAAGTACTTAATATATATGTGTGTGACATACGCTCATGTAAATGTATTTTTGTATTTAGTATCTATCTTTTTTCTCCATAGTTTAAAGAGGTCTCCTAACTAAAAGGATAAGAAGAGTTACAAACATCTGCTAGGCTACGGCAAATGCTCTGTACTGTCCAGCCATAACATTGGGTTCCTTTGCTTCAAAAACAGTTGCATAGAAAGCTTCTCTTCGACTCATAGCTCTAATCCTCAGACTGTGACAGATTTCAAGCTGCTTATGAAAATAGGAAAAAAAAAAGGCAGGGAAAGAAAATCCACACTGATTCTTTGTTCTCTGGAAGAGCAGAGTGAAGGAAGGGAGGGGAAAAACTTCTGAATGAGAAACTAGGTAAGTAGGATGCCCAAATATTATATTCCTTGTAAGAGCAGCTGCCAAATGCTTTAAAGGGAAGGCTCACAAATTGATTGGGTTAATTTCAGTAGATGCAAAAATGTGATATGAGTTTGCATCATTCTGGGTCATTCACTAAAGTAATTCCTTTGGGTAAGCCTGTTTTTTCCCACCCTAAGTAAATCATTCTCCCCAGAGAACCTTCCAGATATAGATTTTTTCCCCTTCTTTTCTCAAATCCAGTATAACCCTTTAAGCAATTCTGCTCCTCTCCAACCTGCAAAGATCCTACAAGGTACTCTGCCCCCTTTGCCTCACTCTAATAAAACCACAAGTTACACTTCAAGTTATGAACAAATGACTTTGCTTTTTGCAGCCAGAACAATAATTCAGAATAAATTTCTTAATACTATAACACATGAGCGTAATGTTACCCCAAAGTAGCTATTGAACCCAGTGGAAATGAATCATCAGTACTGAGAAGCTTGTACAGAAAATGCATCTTCTTTCTCTCCCAACAGCCAGAAAAGATCTTTAATTAGAAGAAATGTAACTTACATATTTGCTATATGCCTCTCTTTTCTCACAAACTTAGATGCCTTACAAAAAATCTAGTGAACGTTTTATTTTCTCCTGTCCTTGGCTCAGCTGGATTCCTTTTGCACCTTCTCCTTATTGAAAATCCAGGTAGTTAACTTTTTGTCTCTGTGGCCCTACCATTTCCACGCCAGTCCCACTGGAGATCCCTTTTTCTCATGGCCTCAATTCCCTTCTCCAGTTATCTCATTATTGGCTGCTCATTATTGTCTTGGCTTCAATTATCCCTATGAAGGGAGATTTCCCTTTATAAGGAGATATTTCCTTGAATCTAAGCAGAATGCACATAATGGGGCAGAGAGAAAAGCTTTTTGCGTTCTTCCTTAACCACTTGCTTACCAAAGGAAAACTAAAATAAGATCTTTAGCACAGTTCTGGTTTCGCTTAGCAGCCCTTCATCTACAACTGATCCCAAATTCACTAAACAAGGACTACCAGTATTTCCATGCCATTCATGGCTAGTGTCACCATATATTTGAACAGAGAAAGAAGTACATAGACTATTGGAAAGGAAATAATATGAGGAGTGGAGAAAGAAAGATTAAACTGATCAATTTTTAACAAAAATTACAGTGAAAAACGGGGGGGGGGGGAATGTACTTAGGCCTACATTTCTTTGAAATTACTTTTCCCATAATCTGGAAGACTGGTCTTTCAATGCAACCTTTAGTCCACAAAATCTTCAGAGTGTAACTGATTCAGGTATTGTAAATTTCAAGGGGAGCTGGAAAGGCCTGATCAACTAATTAGAACACAAATTTGAACTTGTTAATTTGCTGTTAGCACTTTTTAGGAAAGCACTGACTGCAGAGAAAAGCTACTCAAGAAGAGACACTCCTAAAGCTGGACAACATTTGATTTTAAGGATTTGCCTAATGGACAGAGGACATGAGGAGGACAAAAAGGAGGACATATTCTCCTGTTGCTACACGTTTGATAATCCAATTCATGGCAAATCTCCACCAGTTTGCAGCAGGTTCACTAATTTTCCCAAGTTACTGCCACCACTGACTTACATTAATATAGAAGATGCCAATATGGTACCTATCTGTCTAGCCAGATGGCTTTCTCAAAAAATAATGAGAGCTATAGTTCCTATATTTTGTAAGAAGTCTGTTGTAATGTTTCTCCTGTTTAGGCCCTCCTTATTTTATGCAATGCTAATGTGCGAAAACAAATACCTAAGCTGCTGCCTGTATGCAATACTTTTAAATAGAAAATTATTTTCTGTGCTTGAATTAGAAGAGGAAGATGTGACATCAGGTGGAGTTTTTTTTTTACCTTCTGTAATAATTTATCTTCATCTGATCCTTTTGTCCCACCGCTGTCTGATGGCCAGAATGCTTTGTGGAAATGGAGAGATAAATTAAAGAAAAGAAGAACACCAAAATTTGCAAACTGGAACATTATGGTAGATTAATACTACCTTAATTACTCATTTGCTTTTTGAGACAGATGGACCATTTTCATCATTCAGCCTGCATGCCAATATCCTATGTATGTTATAAAACATTAGTATAAAAAGCAATGGAAGCTGCATTATCTCACTATTTCTTCCTTGTAACTGTTTTTAATTCTTGATCATCCTTTCCTACTTAACATTCTTTCTGGGGGAGACAGTGGCTTTTTTATAAGTTAAAATGTAATGGAACAGTTGTAATGCTTGATAAGCGAGAAGGAAGATGGAGTGGGAAAAATGATGGAATGGGGAAAAACACTTTGCATACGCCTAATTTTTGTTTTGACATATTCCCTTTCTTATTTTTGTCCAGCTCACATGTGATCCCACAGATTTTACAAGTGATACGTGACCCTCAGTTCAAAGAACCACATGCACCCATGTTCTACCTCATAGCGGGTAGCACAGAGTTATCTAGCACTTGAATGGGAGACCCACCAAATAATCTTAACAATTTGTACTTTACAATGGCTTAAAATAAAATTCTGAAAGATGATACTGACAATCCACTTTTTTACTGTTGCCAAGCAAATTGTTCATGAAGTATCCAAAACTGGAGCTCAACTTTTCTTTATTTTACCCTTGTTCTAGAGTAAGTATGCATAACTTGAAGTTTGTAGACCACATATAACGCAAAGAATCATGGGTGCATCCCCAGAGCCATTTCCAAGAGTTACTGTGGAATTGTAATTTCATAGTATGTGAAATGTGAAAGAAGGAGAGAAGAATTAAACATACAGGATGCATCATATTACCTATATTACTTAATTGGCTTTAACTAATTAAATTTAAATTATATCAAATTTAAGTGTTCTAGCTTGAACCCTTTTTTTTTTTACTTGATTCTCGTTGCCTTTGAAGGTAATTCCCTAGCATAGCCAAAAAGGTCAAAATCTGGCTCTTAGTTCCTGAAAATTTACACACCACAGGTCTATGGTAGAAAACAGATATTTTCCAGCAGTTTCAAGTATCCCAGGTAGTTTTAATTGGAGATTTTTAATTGAGCTTTTAGAAATAAAGCCTTTTTGCCTACAAAGTTTGGACTTTAAAATTGAGCGATGGTCCCTCCATACCCACAGAGTTTAGAAATTCACAAAAACAAATTGCTAGAACTAAAAGATCTAGCAACTTTAAAGAAACTGATCTGAATGCAAACTATTTAGAACTAAATGTGCTTTTGTGTTAGAGATGAATATTGAACAAAGTAGCTCTTTTCATTCTATAGTTAAGTGGAACTTTTCTTCCTACTCCCAGTCACACGATTGAAATATCACAAGTTTTGGATTATAAGCTTTTTAAACACAGAGAAAAAAGTATTAATATTCTTAATGAAAAAATGTAATTCTATGCATTCACACGCACACCAATAACCTATAGCACCAGTATCAGTGATTCTTATTAGAAGTGATAAAAGAATGGATTTATTGTTAAATATCTGAAATTATTTCTAGTACTAAGATTTGGAAGAGATGAAGAATTTTTGCTCTCTGTAGTAAGAATAAAAACTTTCTCAACTATTTCTGTACAAAGAAAACCTTTATAAAGGTATAAAGACTTCTTTATAAGGATCTGAAATGTAGAAGGATACCTTTTTCATAATAAAAAAAGACAACTAGAGAAACACATTAAACAATCAACTTATTTGGAAGAATGAAATTCACAAGGAAAGAAGAAAACCATACTACTCTTTCTGAATATCCTCATCAACAGAGGAAATGCTGGTAAATTGGAATCCTATTGGAAAGCAACCGTCAATAATCAAGAGTTCCACTACCAAAGTAGCAAACCAACCTCCCATAAAAGAAACTGTGTAAGAACATTATTCAGATGAGCATAAATACACTGCAGCAACCTGGAATGTCAGAAAGAGGAAACAGACCATCTATAAAACATTTTCCAACAAAATGGGTACCCATGCAACTTTGTCAAAAAATATCACACAACCTACTGCAGCACAAGCAATACAGTTCATGAAAAGGATAAAACTCTCTTTAAAAAAGTATTTCAAACATCCAACAGACTGCTACAATTTGTCAGTATCACTGTGGGACACAAACCAACAAAAGCCTCCCAAAACTTCTTAAGCAAAACCAAAGGCCCAGTAACCCAAGAACTTAAAAAACAGTCATGTACAACATTTAATGCAAAGACTGTAACAGCCACCCTCTAGGACAGAATAAGAAGAACAGAACACCATTCACACAAAAAAACAAACAAAAAAAACCAACTAAAATCAGGAGACATTACAAAAAATATCAATACATGACAGAATCGACCACAGTTTCAGCTGGGAAACGATCAGCATCTTAGACCAAGCCAAATGCAAAAATGCTATAGAATTCCTGGAAGGTTGGCATTCAAACAAATGAGCCACTAATAGAAATAGAGATAAACCACGTTTACACATCATCTAAAGGAAACAAAAGAATTATAACATATCCCCTCCAGCATCCCACAGTGAGCTAAGGGTTCAGCACCAGACAAATGGGCAGAAAACTATCTAATCAAGGAACTACCATAGAGGATACTGTACCTCAACCAAAATTGGCAGGTTAAGCTACTGCATATAAATTGGCAGTAAACTGATGATTTTACCTATCTGGGTAATGAAATATCTGCAAGCAAGTAACCAAGATCAGAGAGGACCAAGAACTCCACGTAAAAAGTGAGCCAGATCAGTAGTTAAAATGTACTTCAACATAGCCAGCAGGATGCAATGGCTTTCAGCAGATTTTAAAGCAACAGGCTATCTTATGTTGATTATGATGGGCCTAGTCATGGCTTTAATTATTATTTACAGTCCCAAAACGTCAACTGCATTAGGCCACTACCTCATACTACCAAAGGGTAGGGCTAGACCTACTTAGGATTGTTTAGTTCATGAAACTGAAGTTTATTAAGCTGGAAATCTTTTCTCCTAAAAAGATCCTGTATTTTACAGGAGAGGGGGGACAACTATTTTCACCCTGCAAAAATAATATTGTGGAGTCCTTGTTCTCTGAGCTTGAATGCTTTCTTGCAGCATTTCATTACACAGTACATAACATTTTTTTAAAAAAATTGATTTATATGCCGCCCTTCTCCGGAGACTCAGGGCGGCTTACAATGCGCTAAGCAATAGCCTTCATACTTTTGTATATTTATACAAAGTCAGCTTATTGCCCCCACAAACTGGGTCCTCAATTTACCTACCTTAGAAAGGATGGAAGGCTGAGTCAACCTTGAGCCTGATGAGATTTGAACCTGCAATAATTGCAGGCAGCTGGTGTTAATAACAGGGTGCGTTAGACCACTGTACTACCAAGGCTCTTTTTTAATATTCTATTGAATTTCAATATTCTATTGAAAAATAATATTTGTGCAAGTATTAAGGACATAAAGCTTTTCCCAAGAAAACAAAGCTGATAGTTCGAATCTAGATCAATGGAAAAGGTAGTAAATTTGTAACACCAACATATTTGACTTTTAAACTATATGAAAGCCTTTCAAAGAAGGGAATGACTATAAAGTCACTGAGGTGTGGAATCACAGTTAGCCAACTGGAAGGCTAGGAGAGTTAACTGCAGGAGAACCAATGGGTGACAAATTAATAATCAGAGTGTTGAAGCTGCTAATTAAATAACCATGTGGTTCTTCTCACTTCATTGGTTTCCACAGTGGAATATGCAGTATATAAAATATATCTTTAATCTTTGAAGGTGTGGTCTGCATTTGTGCAGCACTAGAGTAGAAAGGTCTATGGAGATTCTCAGTCATCCAGATCATGGTTGTCCTAAAGGTACTTTTTTCAAAAGGCAACTAGACTTTCTTGGTTTTTTTTCCCTTGAAAATGTTTTGCTTCTCATCCAAGAAGCTTCTTCAGAATGCAAAACATTTTCAAAGAAAAAAAACAATTGCCTTCTGAAAAGCATCTTTGGGGTACAATTGAAAAGGTTGTCCAAATTTGCTTCGAAGGTTCTCTACCATGATTACAGATGCAGGAGTAAAACCAAACAGGACTAAGCTTTTTTTAGTAAAAAGCTAAAAAGTATCTGAGAAGAAGGCAGGGGTGCAAACTTCTATACTGCATGGCTATGAGCATGTAATCATCAGATCAAATGAGTTTTTTTTTCTCTTGTAAAATAATCCATCTTTTGCTTTTCTTGACCTCTATGATTTAGTTTCCCTGGCTTTGATTCCTGTTTGTTCCATCTCAGCCTATTTTGGAGCCTGTGAAAGTCTGTCTCTGCAGGCTTTTCTTGAACCAGATGTTGTTTCATTCTCAATAAGAAAGGCATGGCTTATGTTACTTCTGATGTTCGCTCTGTGTTGATTTGAAATAATGTATTAAATTGTGGCAATCAAAATAACTTTTTTGGGGAATTGTCAACTTTTTCTGGCCCTGGTGCCATGCCATGACAACTCCCTAAGTGCTTCTGCCAACTCTTTCAAGTTCATAAAATGTCATTCAGGACCAGTACCATCTTGCATGAATTCTTATATGTATCAACAAAATGAATTGTTCACATTCTCATAATGCTTTTTTTTTTTAGAATGCAACATTTTAAATAGGAAAGTTGCTGGCAAAGTTACAAAAATTCCCTGCTTTCTGCTTTCATTCCATATAGTTACGTCTGTGTAATTTTCATTTATTTTGATTAAGTTTCTAATCATGCAGAAATACAGCTTGAATATTCCTAAAGTTCTTATATTTTGGAAGAGTTGAAAAAAACCTGAAATTATCCCATCTATTTATTTGACTTTTCCACTTTTTCTCTGGAAGCTCATTGTGGCATACATTATATTTCTAATTAATTTTCTCTGCATAACTGTTCTGTTGAATTGAAGGTTCTTCTACATAGCAGGCTTGAGCTGCTGATCCCATGATGGAAATGAAGTTGTTTTAATTAATTAATATCCAGGTACAGAGCAATCAAGCTAGCAAGACTGATATCAATCCACTAGGTAGACCAGATCAGAAAAACAATCCTACAAATAGGCTAAAAAAAACTTTAACTGAGATTGGTTATAATAACAGAATCTTGCAAGACTGTGCTCTTCCTTCTCTTTCTTATAGTTCAGTGAATTAAGTCCTCCCAAAACTTATCTCATTGTCTAGACTTTCAGCCCCTTTTGCCTAGGTAATAGTTAAGGTCAAGGTTATTTTACTAAGTCCCTACATCTGTCAGCAGCTGAGATGCCTTTTGGACTGTCTGCCTAATTAGTAGATCTGAAGCCTGTATTTGACTACAGTGGAGATTGCAATGTGGAAATAAATGGGGAAGTCAGAAATTAAATATTTATATAATTTTAGGAGTTGTTTTTTTAAATTTTTGAACGTTTATAAATAATCTAGCGTAGATTTTGGGATTAAGTTTAAAAATTATCACTTTATATATCATGAAAACAACTCAATGTGGTCTCCTTGACATCTTTTTTTAAAAAACTAATGTTATATTGAGCGTTAATATAAGATGACAAATGGTCAACATGGGGACATATAAGATACAGTATATGATTGGGCAACTCACAATAGCCATATGTGCTAGTGGTACTGAGTGCTTGAGACCAGGGACAGCTTTAGAGAAACTCTGGTTTGAGGTTGGGGGAATCGGATAGATATGAGGAATGGAGGATGAGACTAGAGGAGCCATGTGGTCTGGAAGGGGAAAGGCTATAAGGGGGAGGGGCTGAAAATTTTTTTGACAGGTGAAGAAGCAGGCAATAACTTAAGTATGGTGATGGGCAGAGGGGGAGATAGGAATTTGAAGGGGGTGTTAGTCAGGGGTGGGTTCTTCTTACCTTTACTACTGGTTTGCAATGGGAGCACGTCTGCATTCTTCTACGCAAGTGCAGATCACCCATGATGATGTCCGGGGGGATGGGTGGAGCCTCCTGTCCTTTTACTATTGGTTCGCAAGAACTGGACAGAACCGGGAGCAACCCACCACTGGTGTCAGTGTTTGAGACCAATCCTGTCCCATATTTCTCCTTACACTATACTCTTTATACTAATAATATAAATTATATTTCTCCTTAGACTATACTAGGTCACCAGATCCTGAGTCACCCTGGGCTGATTTTTTACTAAATGCCAGGGCAATATGTAATACAGTGATCTCCTAACACAATTCCATTTTGGAAAGCAGCCAACTTGCCTTGTGTAATCAAGAACTGAGTAGATATGTGTTCTTTTCTGAAATATGCCCAGTTGGGTTTCAAGTCTACCACCAGTTACAATGTTTTCTAAAAACAATGTAGTTGTTATCCAGGGAGTCCTACCTGTATTTTGCTGAAGAAATCCTATGGCTCTACTTGGATTTGTTGCTCGTGTACTTGTTGTTACTGTTGCCTCTATTGTGCACACACACATACCCCCGAACTATTCAACTCTATCATGGAGTTGGTAGTGGGGTCTCTCAGATACTCATTCTCTCAGAAACTCTCCAACGTGGCTTTCCAAAAGATTTATTCATTTACTGTATGAGGTTTGTCTTTTGCTGCTTTCTTTTGATACCAGGTGGCTAAGCCACAATGCTTTGTCTGTAAAAAAAAAAAACATCCATTGAAATTCCAATGGCGGCTGCCTAATGAAGAGTCTAGATTGTGTAAAGTGTAACGTAAACTGTTTCAGAAAATAGCAGAATGGGAATGGGAATTAGGAAGCAGCAGTTTCTTGCATTGTATCACACAGCTTTCCTCCCTCCCACTGAGGAATTTGAATTTCTAACCGTTAATACCAACCAATTTGACTCAGGCTTTCATGCCTCCGTTTGTAAACCTACAGTATTAAGTAGTCACATGCTTCCATTTGAGTGCCAAGCCAATTTTTCAAGCATTGTGATTACTCACTGGGAAGTGCAATGTTGACTTAAAGTGGGGGTGGGTGGGGTGGAGATGGAATAGCTTAGTTGTCATATTCAGTTTATTCAGACTGGATATTCACATCGGGGTGACAAAAAATACACAAGCATCTAAAACTTAGTAGGAAGATTATGTATTTAGAAGCCTTTACATTATTGGTTTTTGTGAGTTGTGACTTTATCTCACTCAGACCAAATATTCTATTTAATTAAGTCAATGTTTAGTATTTAATCATTCATAATTCGGTGAGACTCATAGTGGGTTTTTTGTTTGTTTGTTTTTAACAAACCTGTACTTTGTTCACACACATACAAAAGTTTTTGGATAGATCTGAAAAATAGTTGCTATGCAAGTTTCACATGGATAAAAGGCAGTGAGTGGCTTTCAAAAAGGTTTGACTATATATATTATATGTTCAGAATTGTAGGGGTGCAGGGAATCATTCTTTGGGCTATGGTAGAGTTCTTGCAAAAAATAAAGTACTAATTGAACTACTAATGCCACCTCAGTAGTTTTGTAAAATATATCCACCACCAATACGACGTACCACAGTGCAGTTTTATTAAGATGGCTTGTAACTAAGCATACGTAAAGGTAAAGGTTCCCCAGCACATGTGTGCTAGTCGTTTCGAGCTCTAGGGGCAGTGCTCATCTCTGTTTCTAAGCCGAAGAGCCAGCACTGTCCAAAGACGTCTCCGTGGTGATGTGGCTGGCATGACTAAACGCCAAAGGTGCACGGAATGCTGTTACCTTCCCACCAAAATGTTCCCTATTTTTCTACTTGTATTTTAAGTGCTTTTGAACTTGTAGGTTGGCAGAAGCTGGGACAAATAACGGGAGCTCACTCTGTTACGCGGCACTGGGGATTTGAACCACTGAATTGCCAACTTTCTGATCGACAAGCTCAGCATCTTAGCCACTGAGCCACCAAATCTCTTTTAAATCTAATTATGTAAATAACATACCGTGGACTCTATTATCTGGCAGGAGAATCCATGCTACTAGTTAACATTTATGAGGAAAAAACCATTCTGAAAGGTGATGTGGGAGAGGGATCCCACTTTCTGTGACCATGTATGTGAACTTGACTATCACATTTCCACATTGTATTTTGTTTTACAAATTGAACATCCCAAGATACTTCAGCCAATCCTCATTAGGCATGTTCTCAAGCCCCTGTATCATCTTTCTGACCCTCCTTTTAACTCTAATTCATTAATATTCTGCTCAAAATGTGATGGCCGTAATCATATACACTATTCCAGGCACAGTTTCACTATTACTAAATAAAGAGAATGTGTTCTGTCCCCCTTCCCCACACAGGCAAACACACAACCAGGCACACCTGCCAAGTTTTTATGAAGCAATCAGACTAGAAACCCTTGCAGATAAGAGTTTTGGCAGTAAACTGCATAATGCCTACCAGGTCAGTTTTCACTCACAGTAAGCAAGAGAGAATTTATCCTCAGTCCGGTCCAGTAGCAAAAAATAATCCATGAAACAAGAGTTAGCCAAGGTCCAATCCAAATATGTACAAGCCAGATTCCAGGTAACGCGATGTGACTCTCAGGTTTTTAACTTTGACCATAACAAAGCCTGAAGAGCAATCACACCCGCTTTTATTCCTTGTGGGGTGTGGCTCAGTGACTCAGTTCAATCTCTGGCCCTCCCACGCCTCTTTCGTTGCTGCGTGCGCTTCTCCCACTGACGCTGCCTGGGATCAAGCCAGGATTCATCCTCCTCGCTCCCTATCTTCATATCTGTTGTTGTTCTGATATGCTTTCCTCCTGGAATATACCAGGCTGTTCCTCTTGGCCTTCGGATGAAACCTGAGGCATTGCCAGAGAGTAGGGTCCTGGAGAGGGAGGCCTTGTAAGTTCCTCCCCATCACCTTCTGAGTCCTCTTCCTCTGTTAGGACAGGCTCGGGAGTCAGGGTCACAACAGAATGGTTTAAAATATCTTTGATACAGTGCTTCTTCTGATGTAGCCCAGAACAGATTAACTAACCTTTTTTACATTATCTGTCTCATTCTGCTGAGTCATGTCCAGTTTGTTGTCAATAACAAGGCCCAAGGTACTTCACCATGCCATGAATCTGCTTTTGGTGTACAGTCCTACATTGTTCTCTTTTTCATTTCTCCCTGTTGAAGGTTATCCCTTCAATCTTCCAACCTGTCCAGATCAGTGGTGGATTTCAAAATTCTTTACTGCTGCTGTGGATGTGGCTTGGTGGGCATGGCATGGCTTGGTGAGTGTAGCTTGGTGGGCGTGGCAGGGGAAGGATATTGTAAAATCTCCATTCCCTCCCCAATCTAGGGGAAGGTTACTGCAAAATCCCCATTTCATCCCGATCATCTGGGACTTGAGAGGCAGAGAATAGATGGGGGTGGGGCCAGTCAGAATTTTTACTACTGGTTCTCTGAACTACTCAAAATTTCCACTACTGGTTCTTCAGAACTGGTCAGAACCTGCTGAAACCCACCTCTGGTCAAGATTACACTCCAGTCTCATTGTATAATCTTGTCAGTTGGCCAAACCTCCCAGTTTGTGTTATTTGCAGATCTGATAAACAATCCATCAAATCCCATAATCCAAATAATTAATAAAAATGTTAGATAATACTAGACCCAAGACTAAGAAGCTCTAGTACAAACTCAAAAGGACAGAAATAGAATTTTGAAGAAGAAAAGGCAATACACAATTTAGTGAATGGACCTAAGGATGGTTTACAAGTCTCAAAATAGTTGTGATGTCAATGAATGATGTCTCTATAAGATAGATGTAATTATATTTCTATTTTGCCTTTATTCCTTTAATTTTTTCTCATTATTTCTTACTAATTTCTGAACTTTGAACAAAATTGCTTAGTGGTGTGAGGGGTATACATGTATGAATGTAAAAGTTTATCTTTTGAAAAGCATGTATCAAAATACCTACCAATTCCATTACATTTTTAAAAAGCCTATTTAACTTTAAGGACTTTACACATTAGAAAATGAGAATCTCAAATTGACAGATGCATCCTTTACTGCGGTTAAGAATAAGGCATTTGTGAACTGGGCAGGTACTGCCACAATCACTTGATATGGAAATACGTTTTTTATACAGTGCATAATTCATTCATTGTGGTAGTGCAGTGGTTAGAATGCAGTATTGCAGGCCAACTCTGCCAACAGTTGGAGTTCGATCCTGGTAGACTCAAAGTTGACTCAGCCTTTTATCTTTCCAAGGTCAGTAAAATGAGGACCTAGATCAGTGATGGCTAACCTTTTTGCCATCGCGTGCCAAAAGTGGGGGGAGCGTGGTGGGGTCACATGCACGCGTGCCCACATCCATAATTCTATGCGCCCCACCCCCCTTTGCTCCACCCACTTTTGGCACTTGATGGCACGGTGGGCCCGGTAGGTCTGTTTTTTGCTCTCCCCAGGCTCCAGAGCCTTTCTAGGAGCCTGGGGAGGGCAAAAACGGCCTCCCCCCCAGAGGCCCTCCAGAGGTCGGAAACAGTGTGTTTCCTGACTTCTGGTGGGCCCAGAAGGCCCAAAAATCAGCTGGCTGGCACACACATGTGTGCCAGAGCTGAGCTCACGTGCCCACCGATATGGCTCCGCGTGCCACCTATGGCACCCGTGTCATAGGTTCGCCATCACGGACCTAGATTGTTGGGAGCAATTTGCTGACTCTGTAAACTGCCTATAGAGTGCTGTAAAGTACTGTGAAGCTGTATATATGTCTATGTGCTATTGCTATTTGTGGACCAGATGCATTTATAACTTCTACCTCGATACCTTCAAAAGGAAATTAAATCTCTTTATTTATATTTAGGATTTATGTGGCTGCCTATTGTATATAATGATTTTTATATGAATCAGTGGTTATGTTTGGGTGATTTATTTGTTTATCAATGGATGATTTTATTTATATTTATAATATAGATTTATAAACCTCCACAATTCAAAATATCTCTGAGCAATGCACAGATTAAAAACAGATACAATACATAAGAAAAGCAAACAGAACTAAATGTAGTAAAATATGTATCGAGGGAAACAAACATACTGAGCACATTTTTCATTCCAGAGCATGGGGCAAAAACAGGTTTTCAGAAATCTCTTAAACAGTTGCATCTTCCACGAGGAAGTGCAGTGACAGAGAAGGTCTGTATCTTAGGTCCCATTATATGACATTGCTTAATGGAAGGGTCAAATATATTGTATTTGTACAGTATATCTGCTTTGTTGGAACTTGTGGAGCAGGCAGAAATAATGGAGAGAGGGTTCCTCACATAGCCAGGCCGTATGCCATTTTAATAATGAATCCAATGAATACTTTCAGCTGCTGGCCTCAGATTATTGATACTAAATGCCAACAGCTGAAAGTGACTGCAAAAAATTGTCATCTTCATATCTTGCCTAGGTACACTTGAATGAACATTTTGACAAACTAGTTATGATTTTATTTGCAGGACACTATTTCTTACATTCAAGACCCTTAATTTGTTTAATAATGAAAGCACAAAGTAAGATAAAGAAGATTTTGATGAAGTCTTTCTGTTTTCTTATTCTATTGTCAAATAGATAGTATTGGCAATTTGGGTGTCCTTTAATTTTCATTTTTGTATCTCCAATAAAATACCAATTTGTAGTGGGGAAAAAAGCACTGCTTTTATTTGCCTTCCCAGTCACTGAAAAATGCTGGCAATTTAGAAAATATAATTGCAGTCATGGGAAAAAATATCACTGATGTCCATATGTACTAATCAATTATTACAGCTGTTGTTTTTTTAAAAAACCTGGATAGATAACAGATCTCCAGAGGAATATTCTCCTTTGGGCATTGTTTAGAGGTCATTCTACATATAAATAATGTATTGTAAAAATAATATAATGCTGAAGAAGATGCTTAGTATTTAACCTGTTTAATTTATAACTGGATTTTTTTTTTTTTGGTCAGCAACATTTACAGGTGAAACTCAAAAAATTAGAATATCGTGCAAAAGTTCATTTATTTCAGTAATGCAACTTAAAAGGTGAAACTAATATATGAGATAGACTCATTACATGCAAAGCGAGATAGTTCAAGCCTTGATTTGTCATAATTTTGATGATTATGGCTTACAGCTCATGAAAACCCCAAATTCACAATCTCAGAAAATTAGAATATTACATGAAATCAATAAAACAAGGATTGTACATAGAACAATATTGGACCTCTGAAAAGTATAAGCATACATATGTACTCAGTACTTGGTTTGGGCCCCTTTTGCATCAATTACTGCCTCAATGTGGTGTGGCATGAATGCTATCAGCCTGTGGCACTGCTGAGGTGTTATGGAAGACCAGGATGCTTCAATAGTGGCCTTCAGCTCTTCTGCATTGTTCGGTCTCATGTCTCTCATCTTTCTCTTGGCAATGCCCCATAGATTCTCTATGGGGTTCAGGTCAGGCGAGTTTGCTGGCCAATCAAGCACAGTAATCCCATGGTCATTGAACCAGGTTTTGGTACTTTTGGCAATGTGGGCAGGTGCCAAGTCCTGCTGGAAAATGAAGTCGGCACCCCCATAAAGCTCCAGCATGAAGTGCTCCAAAATCTCCTGGTAGATGGCTGTGTTGACCCTGGACTTAATGAAGCACAGTGGACCAACACCAGCAGATGACATGGCTCCACAAATCAACACAGACTGGAAACTTCACACTGGACTTCAAGCATCTTGCAATGTGTGCCTCTCCATTCTTCCTCCAGACTCTGGGACCTTGGTTTCCTAATGAGATGCAAAAGTTGCTCTCATCAGAAAAGAGGACTTTGGACCACTGAGCAAGACCAGTTCTTTTTGTCTTTAGCCCAGGTAAGACGCTTCTGACGTTGTTTGTGGTTCAGGAGCGGCTTGACAAGAGGAATACGACATTTGAAGGCCATGTCCAGGATCCGTCTGTGTGTGGTGGCTCTTGATGTACTGACTCCAGCCTCAGTCCACTCCTTGTGAAAGTCCCCAACACTTTTGAATGGCCTTTTCCTGACAATCCTCTCCAGGCTGCGGTCATCCCTGCTGCTTGTGCACCTTTTTCTTCCACACTTTTCCCTTCCACATAACTTTCTATTATGTGCTTTGATACAGCACTTTGGGAACATCCAACTTCTTTTGCAATTACCTTTTGAGGCTTTCCCTCCTTATGGAGGGTGTCAATGATGGTTTTCTGCACAACTGTCAGGTCAGCAGTCTTTCCCATGATTGTGATTCCTACTGAACCAGACGGAGAGACCATTTAAAGGCTCAGGAACCCTTTGCAGGTGTTATGGCTTAATTAGCTGATTAGAGTGGGACACTTTGAGCCTAGAATATTGAACCTTTTCATAATATTCTAATTTTCTGAGATTGTGAATTTGGGGTTTTCATGAGCTGTAAACCATAATCATCAAAATTATGACAAATCAAGGCTTGAACTATCTTGCTTTGCATGTAATGAATCTATCTCATATATTAGTTTCACCTTTTAAGTTGCATTACTGAAATAAATGAACTTTTGCATGATATTCTAATTTTTCGAGTTTCACCTGTATGTAAGGGATTCTGAAAGTTGGATCCTAAAAGTCATTTTTTAAAAAACACAAGCGCAAGAACTGCACTTGGATAGCACGAGAAAGTGGTAAATAAATGGTTGAAGAACAGAAACATTATTTTTTTTAAAAAAAATCAATGTGGAAATTCAATACAAGTTAATTTGAATCAGATAATATATTGCCATAGAATTGTTGAAATGAAAGATTGCTGGAGGAAATTTCTCTGTATAGAGTATTAAACGTCGTTACTAAAATATTTTATTTTAACTACATACCTTCTTCACTCTATAAAATCCCCCCTCCCAATTTCCCACAGTAGAATTTGTGACAGGCCTTAAGCCTGAAGGCACAAAGGTAGAAAGATGGCTTCCAGGTATGACAGCCTCATATATTTACGCCTAATGAATTTTATGTGTTATTTCTATGAGTTGTTAATTGAGATTATTTCTTATAATTTGAAGAGATCTGAAGTTGGACTGCTAGTTTCCTTCAGTTTATGGCCTGTAAATATTCTTGTTGTAACTTGATGTCTTTATTTTAAATATTTTTGAAATCTTTAAAGTTTTAGTACAGGTAGTCCTCCACTTATAACAGTTCATTTAAAGTTACAACGGCATTGAAAAAAGTGACTTATGACCATTTTTCACACTTACGACCATTGTAGCATCCCCATGATCACATGATCAAAATTCAGATGCTTGGCAATTGGTTCATATTTATGACCGTTGCTGTGTCCCAAGGTCACATGATTCCGTTTTTCGACCTTCTGACAAACAAAGTCAATGGGGAATCCAGATTCACTTAACAACCATGTTACTAATTTAACAAATGCAATGACTCATTTAACAACTATGGCAAGAAAAGTCGTAAAATGGGACAAACTCACTTAACACATCTTTCAGTTAGCAACATCAATTTTGGGCTCAATTGTGGTCATAACTCGAGGACTACTTGTACTAAATTGCTAGGACAGGTGAAGATTTTATTTTTTCTTTGAAGCTAACTTTCAGAACTATTGGGCTCTGGGGATTTTTTGATTGGATCCCACCAAAAGCATTTGTACAGGTAGTCCTCAACTTATAAAGTTCATTTAGTGACCATTCAAAGTTACAATGGCACTGAGAAAAGGATTGTTTTTCACACTTACAACCATTACAGCATCTCCATGGCCATGTGATCAAAATTTAGATGCTTGGTAACTGGCTTACATTTGTGATGGTTACAGATGTCCCTTTTGCCCCCTTCTGACAAGCAAAGTCAACAAGCAAAGCCAGATTCACTTAACAACCATGCTGTTAACTTAACAATTGCAGTGATTCACTTAATAACTGTGGCTAGTAAAGTCATAAAATGTGGCAAAACTTACATAACAAATGTCTCACTTAGCAACAGAAATTTTGCGCTCAATTGTGGTCGTAAATTGATGACTACTTGTGTGTATTCTAACATTGCCACATTTCTTCCATGAAACCTTGAATACTGTCCTCAAACATTTGTTTAAAAGAATACAAATAATCATTCTCTTACATGCATTTTTTTTCAGCCACAGATCTTTCACTTTATCTTACGTACTTTTTCATCCTTCCACACACTTCTTTTTAGCTCTGTAAAATATTGTTCTTAAGCATTTTCAACATTCACTTTCCTTATACATGCTTTCCGTTATTTCTGTTAGAAAATTAAACTCTCTTTAAATATTTTTTTCAAACATGACATTTTTTCTTTATTGCAGTTCTAGTTTTTACTTCCTTTTACTTATTTCCTTTGGTTCCATCTTCCATCCCACTCCCACCCCCAAGATTCATACTAGCAAAAATAAAGTCTATCACATATTCAGAATACCTTATTATCATGATATCCTTCACTAATTCTTTCAATTTTTCAACATAAGCTGCCAATCTTGCTTTTCGATTTACATACATTCCAAAACTCTTATTTAAATCAGGCAACATAATTGTAATTTCTCATGTGAACCATTTAAAATGGGAACTATCAAAGTAATTGATAATCAGGATGTTCCAATGTGGTTTTAAAAAGCTATATTACTTCAACAAAGGCTTTTAAAAAAATAAATCTGTGAATCACAACAATGCCAATGAGACAGGAGTTCTCAAACTCTGTGATGCTATGTACTACTAAAATTTCAAATAGAATTGACATCTTTCATCATTTTGATGTGACAGTAGGGACCGTTCCTAATTAATACAATTTCAACAGAAAGCTTTAAAAACTGCATATGAAGAATATTCTTTATATATAAAGAATTCCCTTCAATGGCATTTTTGATATTGGCTGTTCAAGCAAATAGGCTGACTCTGATTCTGGGTTTTATTATTTATTATTTATTAGTTAATTTGGTTTTAAAATGGGATTTTGTTGTACATGTTTTTAATTTGTGTTCGCCGCCCTGAGTCCTGGAGAAGGGCGGCATATAAATACATGAAATAAAATAAATAAATAAATAAATATTAACTGATTACTCAGAGCGCTGAAGTCTTAAGGAGAAATAACTTGTAATTCTACTTACGTCTGGCTGAAGAAAATATGAGTGCTTAGAGAAATTCTTCCCTCTTTTATAAGTCCTCATTTTTAATACTGTTGATATGATAGTGTTACATGCAAAGGTTTTATAGTTAAGAAACAATAGCTGCATCCTAACTTCACTGGCTGCCTTTGTGGTTAGGAACAGGTGTTGTGAAAGAGTTTTGTGTCCTGAGGCTTACTGAATTGAATTGGCATATCTACATAAAACTATTTGTGAGAAATTTTCATCCATTAAACTCAGTTATGTACATCAAGTCCTATTAAAAATGAATAAATGGAAGTTTAATTTTTCATGAGATGCTTAAAGCCCAGTATTTTCAATCCAATTAGAGCTAAGATGTTAACATTTTCCCTTGCTTTGCCAGGGAAAAAAAAATCAGTTTGCAAAGACTGGCACATCATTGTGTAAGGGCCTTGGGTCTCCCTGTGTATACAAAGTCCAATCCTTGGCAAATTAACTTTTCTCTTCCCTGGATAAACCAACTTCTCTATTCTAAGCAGGGAAAATATGAGATTTTGGGTTATGTACTGTTTGCAACAGTTTAACCATTGATATTCATAAACTATATAAATAACATCCATAACTGATTTTCTGCCATGTATATATAGGAATGGAGCTATACTTAAACTATGTATATGAAACAAGCCAACATTTTTTAAAGAAGATTTGTACCAAATAGTCACTGTTCTCATTCATTCCTTGTTGTGGCCCGTCAGCGGCCTGTGCGGATTGTAGCTGATTCTGACAGCAAGGAGGCGGGTGTGGTGTTGCGCCAGCAGCCTGTGCAGCTGGCACTTGAGTCAGACAATGAGGAGGCTGGAGAAGATGTGGTGCCAGAGGCAGGGATTCAGCCAGGGCCTTCAGAACCTTCAGAAGCTCCTTTAAGTGAAGAGGACAAAGAGGAGGAGCCTCTTCTCAATGCACGGGCGCACAGAGTGACCAAAAGGCAGGAGTGGCTCCTCAGGAGGAGGTCTCGAGAGAAAGGCTTGGGGCTAATTGGCCACTCCCTTAGCCTATTTAAGGAGGAATGCCGACTGAAGCAAATTGTAGGGAACAACTTTAGTTCACTCTACTTCACGCCTGGATTCTCTGCAAATTGCTTCTGGGCTTTCTGCCAACCTTAGTAAGATTTGGTTTGGTTTCTTGATTTATCTTTGGTTTCTTGTAGGCTGTTACGAAAGTTTATTAACAGCCTTTGTTTTGAAAAAGACTGAGTTATTTTAGTAAATTAAGTTTTGTACAAACTTTGTGTGTGCTGTGTTCTTTGGGATCCGTAGTTGGGGCAGAACATTCCTGGATCTCTGAATGGCCCAATACATTCTTCTTGTTCTCATCCATCTATTCTTGTCACTTTGCACAAAGTTTCACAATTTCCTCCCAGATTCATATTTGGTTATTTGTTCATTATTTTTTCCATTAGAGTGTAACTATCTATAAACCAATCTGTACATACTTTCACATGCATCCAAAACAGGCTAAATGATACTAATTCATACTTTCTCACATAGGTTTTAGCAATTCATTCATATTAAAACATCCAGTACACCTTTATTTCTCTGCCTATATTCATAAAGTCTACATGATACACCTGGACAAGATGGCTGACTGAAGACAGTTCTGCATTTTCACGGACCTGACATTTGCAGAATTTTCTAAGGAGCTGGTTGGTCAGTAGATTAGTTCCTTTGATCCTCTCTGGATAGATGGCAGAGACGTGAGATTGCTTAAACTGTTCATCTTCAGAGTTGTTCCTTTTCTTTTTGAAGGGACCCAAAGATAGTGATCTCTGGTGCTGATGGAGGAAACCTGAAAAGGGGGAATTCACTGTAGTTGCTCAGCCATGAATGCTTTCAAAGAATGCTTATGTCTTGGCATGTCTCGGCTAACTACCTTCCAAAATTGCTTGTTAATTGTTGCAGACAATTTAGACACCCTCAAAGGGAAAAGATTGGCAATACCTGGTAAATTTCTGCTTTCAAACCTTAATATAAAACAAATTAAGATTTCTTTTTTATCATTTAAGAATTTAAAGCAAACAGCAAAAAATAAGATAAGTTTTGGCCACAGAATTTTTTTAAAAAATCAAGAGCTCGGAAAGATTAGAGTAGGGGGTCCCCAACCACTGGTCCCTAGACTGGAATCGGTCTGCGGCATGCCAGCAACTGACCATGTAAACAAAGCTCCATCCGTGGGATGCACACTACTTCCAGTTCGCGGAAAAATATTTATCCACGGAACCAGTCCCTGGTGCCTAAAAGGTTGGGTGGGCCCTGCTGGATTAGAACATTGAATTTTTAATTTTTAATATTTATTTAATATTAATTAATTAAATATAATGTTTAACATTTAATATTTTTAATCCTTTGAAATTATTTTTAAACAATAAATATATGTTTGTGAGAAATTATCATGGAGTTTGGAGTATTTTTTGAGGAATTCCATTAAGGACTGCATCAGTTGAATCAATCACAGCATATATGCTGTGTCTTTTTGGAAACAGTTTGTTTTCAAAACAAGAAGTCACAGAACAGATACACAACAAATTCTACTTGAGAACAATGTGAATGAAATCATGGATAAGAACCTGCCATTAGATGCAAACAGAAAATTATGAAGTCTTAAAATTAAGAAGGAAATAAAAAATATAATTCCAAAAACTAATGGGAATATATAGTTCTTTATTTTTGATTTACAAAAGAGACTAAGTATGGAAGAAAGTTGTAAATGGGATGGTTTTATTGGTTGTTCTATTGGTTGCTTTTGGAGTTACAGATATTTTGATTCGAAAAAGGTGACATACTGGATTTGCTGGTGTTTATAAAGTTTTTGCTTTGCAGCAATTTCTTCTATCCTAATTGTTTAGTGTCTAAATGCTTAGTATTAATTGTGTGGAGGATTGTGGTGTCCCCCCCCAAACTATGTCTGCTTGTTACATTAAGTTACTTTATATTAGTGAATAATTTAGAGCTGAGATGTAGAATGTTTATTTGAATGGGATTGTTGCTATTTGGGACAGTTATCTCTGGAATGGTTGGCATTTGGAATGGGTTGTGTCCCAGAGTTTGTCTTTTGTTATGTTAAGATTTATGTTAGATTTGTTTATACTAGAAGATTGGGATCTTTTTATGTCTTTTAAATGGGATTTTGCTTAGAGCTAAGAGTCAAGATGAGAAAAGTTGAACTTTTATATTTTAGAGCTTGTTTTGCACTTTCTGATGACAATTGGATAAGGAGGTTTCATTTGATTTGTTTATTAGTAAGATATGGGTTATAGGATGAGTTGTATATTTGTATAAAGAGTTTTATAGTTGTTAACTAAGAGGGATGAAGAGATTACCGTATGAAATTATTTACACTTCTGATGAAGGTAGGAAGTTGCTTCTTTCTTTCTTTCTTTCTTTCTTTCTTTCTTTCTTTCTTTCTTTCTTTCTTTCTTTCTTTCTTTCTTTC
>WNWU01000032.1:1311538-1326264 GCA_012654045.1 Ptyas mucosa
TTCTTTCTTTCTTTCTTTCTTTCTTTCTTTCTTTCTTTCTTTCTTTCCCTTCCTTCCTTCCCTCCCTTTCTCTCTCTCTCTTCTCTTCTTTGTGATATCTTTTGTTCTTTCTAAAATGTTAATACAATTTTTTGTAAAAATTAGAGCAGAAGAATAAAATTATTAAAAATTGTACAGTAGAAAAATAATTCCCATAAGATTGGAAGATTGGTATAAGATTGATTTTTCCTCTTCTCATAGTTTTACCAACATACTCATATTGTTATATTTGCTTCATTTCATTAGTTAATTTGTGTCTTTTATCATTTATTGTCCTTCCACTTCAACCTGCTTGTTGGAATGGAAGGTCAATGGTTGTTATCATATGGTCCTTTAGAGACTGACCTCTGCCAACCATGGCTTTGATCAATTAAGACTTCTATGAAATATTTGTTTTTAGTAATATAGAGAAGTTAGGAGTTAAGATATCAGTTATAACCATTCTACATGTTGTCAGATTTCAAGTAACGCCCCCAATGAAAGAAGACTCTGAGGCCAGAAATTCCTCAAAGACCCATTTTATTAGAAATTTGTTTATTATTTATTTATTTATTGGTTCGATTTATATGCCGCCCTTCTCCGGAGACTCAGGGCAGCTTACAGTGCATTAAGCAATAGCCTTCATACTTTCGTATATAACTGCTTAGTAGGGCTTTCGCCCCCCCCAAACGGTGTTCTTTTTTATACAAAGTCAGCTTTTTGCCTCCGGAATCTGGGTCCTCATTTTATCTACCTCAAAAGGATGGAAGGCTGAGTCAACTTTGAGCCTGGTGAGATTCGAACTTGCAGTAATTGCAGGCAGCTGGTGTTACTTAACAGTACTTTAATCTGCTGCTCCACCAAGGCTCTTGGAGATGTCATATTGGCACATCTGGGGAAATCTGAATCTGAAAGCTTCCAGGTTTTCCCCACTCAAAAGAAAGTCCAAGTCCCTTCCCTGTGCACCCACATGTCCATCATGTGGTCCAATCAATGCACCATCCCAGATTGATGCGTGCAGCGCCCCGGCCTCCATTTTGCTGTCAGACGCTGTCAGGAAAGGCCTCTGCAGCTGAGAAACAAGCTCTGATGATGCTTCTGATGGTGAAACGGAGGTCAGGCGGCACGACGCGCATCAATACGAAGCTTGTTTCTTGGCTGCAGAGGTCTTTTTTAAATTTAAATTATTTATTTTCTTTTAATATAAACATTCCATCATTCATTAAACAGTGTGTCGTCTGGGTACAAATTTTTTATGTCATAACAGTTAAAGCTTACCACCATATTCATTATTTATATCTACTCTTATTTTAATACTAATACTTAATAGGCCTCTGTCAACAAAATGGAGGCCGGGGGCAATGCATCCAAGTGGCAGCAAGCAGCCACAGAAGACGTGGGCCAGCAAGGCAAAGCAGGTGTCAGGGTATGCAAGGCCTGGCTGCAACTGTCCAAAAGTAAGCAGCTCCACTCCCCCATCCCCACGCTAGCTTGACTTTTACCTGTGCGCCTGCCCCACTCCGTGCAACCAGGTGTAACAAAGTGGGCAGGGTCTTAACTAGGGCTTATTTGGGGGGGGTAGGGCTTATATTGGGCACACATGTAAAAAAACAAGTTAGGGCTTATTTTCAGGATAGGTCTTATTTTCGGGGAAACACGGTATTATCCAGCAATAGTTATAAACTGCAGCAAGGCTATGATCTGAAATGTTCCAGAAATAATGCTAATTAAAATAAATCCAGTCATCTGAATACTGCTTTATTTGGCCTGGAAGATATACAGATCACAGTCCTCTTTTTCAATGGATAAAGCAGAGACCTAAATCTGATGACTGCAATGTTTGGAAAGGAATCATTCTGCCTTTCTGCCCTGCTGCTTTCAGTTAAATTCACCAGGACTGGATTTCTCAGCACTCTCAGTCTTGAGGTAGGCTGTGACAGTGAAAACAGTGAACAGTACAGCAGTCTGACAACAAGTCAGCAACGTATGTTTGGATTGACTTTGTTCTGTTTGCATGAACAGGTCTGTCTTCTTCTATTGCTTCTCCTCCTTTGTGTGTTATATCAGCCTGTAACCTCTAGATTGGTTTGACAGGCATCATGAATGCCTCACTTGACAGATATGCAACCTATCCATTTTGCATTCTAGTCTTTTCCTGATCTGTCTTGATTCATTCCTACTTTTTCAAAAGACTGTCTTTTCTAAGTCTAGATCTGGCCTTTGCTTATGCAGTTGCTCCCTATGTGGATTCTATAGGACTACATTTGAATGAATCTTGCAAAGTTTTATATAAATTATTCACTGCAATACATTGCTGGGTTGATTGTGTGCCATCAACCACATAGATTGTTTTCTTCAGGAGGATCTGTTCCCAACATGGACTTTCAGGTTTTCCAACAATGCAACCATCATCTGTGTAATTGAGTCCATACATCTTGCTATTGATCATCCTCTTCTTTTTCCTTCTGTTCTTTTTCCTTCTACTTTTTCAGCTTTACAAACTTCTTCAGAGATTTAGGTCTTCATATAATGCATCAAAAGTATGGTCATTTGAGCCTGGTCATTTATGCCTTGAATGATTCTGGGATGATTTGTGGATCCATTTCTAATTTTTCTTGGCTATCCATGACCTTTTAGTGGTCTCCTCCAACACAAAATTCAAAAACATCAATATTCTTGTTATCTTCAAGGTCCAATTTTTGTTTCATATTGAAAACCATTAACTTCATATCCAATTCTGATCTTTGTAGCTGAAGACTTATCATGATATCCGAATATTTTCACTGTATCTAGTGTTAGTCTGCAATGCATTTTTAAATTACTAGCTCTTTTATTGTTGATATACAATCCTAAAATGCAGAGGCTATCCAACATTTCAACATCCCCATTGTCAATTCCAGACATAATTGAAAAAAAGACTAAATCAGGTATGTCAAACTCACAGCCAGCAGGCCGGATGCGTCACACACTGGCCATGCCCATCCCCAGTTTAGCGAAGGGGAGGAAAAGTTGTGATATGTCACTTGACAACAACGTGATGCTGCAAGTTTGACACCCATGGTCTAAATTAACTAGAGGAATGCAGCCTTTTCTCTGTAAGCAACACAGTTCAAGACAACAGAACAATAAAAGTAATTAGGAAATTAGAATTTGTAGCTTAAAGTCATAACCTTGAATTAATTATATTAATTAAAAAAACCAAACCATGTTTTTCAATTGATTCCCATTTGCCTTATAATTTAATAATGTACATCTTTCACTTTAATTTACCCTTTTCAAGATTAGAAGAGTTCATAAATATTATAGAACTCTATCAATTAGTTCCCAGAAGAATTATACCACTTTTATCTTCCAAGCTTCTTGCTGAATGTTGACTCCGTCCTATCTGGGCTAAATCAAACAATTCATAAGACTTACCTACAATGTCCCTAATCTAGCATTATTCTAGGAAATTATTTAAAAAGTGACAATACTCAGTGTTTCTTAGTATCTTAGTAAGGTAAGCCTGGCAATTTTACTCACAAGGAGAATCAAAGTGAGACATTTTGCTTAGAACATTTCAAGCCTGCAGCTATCTTTGATAAAACAGGGAACAGCAAAAGGCACCTATGGTTGCTAAAGGGCATAAAATTATTCTCCAAGGTTTCATTTGTGCAACTAGGGATGTCCATAGTATGTGTGTATCAATAAAGTAATATAGTAGCTATGATTTAATACCTGAAGCCTTATACCTTTTTTCATACATCAATCACACAGAAGGGGGAGGGCATCATCATTAAGACATAACTATTATTTTGACATTTTTGATCCCTTGGTTAATTCCCCTGGTGGAATCCAAAAGTAAAAAAAAAAATACAAACAACATTTTAAAATGAACAAAATAATCAGCACTTATATTCTTTACTGAAATTCCACAGATTTTATGTTAGATTGCCAAAAATTTAGAAATTTTTGAGTGAAGATGCCTAAATCTTGATAGCCTTTAAAAATACTGTTTGAGCATGTCCGGTACCCAAAAGTATGTTGAGCTAAAGTCAATTTGTGTGAGATGGACAGCCATATATATTTGACAAATAAATAAATAAAATGAGATTATGGGATATCGTCAGTCTGGACCTGAGGGTAAAAACTGAATATATGGTTCATATATTCTGGTTATGGTTGTTCCATTTTTTTCTGCTTTTTCTTTTCTTTTATTCTTTTTCTTTTTCTTCTAATGATTTGAGTGTATCTAAGAGAACCATAAGGAAGATCTGTTTTAATAAATTTAGGTGCTAATATATGAGAGCTCAACTAGCACAGTAGAAGTACATAGAAAGTCCTGGACTATGAGTGAGGAAAGCCAGATTCTGAAGTATTATTATTTATTTATTTATTAGTCACATTTCTATGCCGCCCAACTCCCTAGGGAATCTGGGCGGCTTACAGCAAAAAAACAATGCGAATAATATCCCGTAACATTTTTTTTAAAGTACAGTAGCATTGGTCAGGGGTTGATTACTGTTGTGGGGAAAAAAATAGAAAAAGGTAGCATTGTATACTTCATGTGGAGCTCTTATTAGAAAAAAAGCAGGATATAAAACTGATAAATAAAAAATAGCTCTTGGTGAAAGTTTCATTTTCCATGTACTTTTGTCCCTGTTTTTGTTTTCATGGTTTTAACTAACTTAGCGGCGTTCATCTCTGTTTCCAAACCAACCGATGACAAACCACCTGAGGTTGCAAATTAGACTCATTAACATAACCAGCAATTAAACCAAAGCTCACTCTGCTGTCCCGAGATAAAGAACTCTCTGTTAATGGCCCGCTTGACTTATGCCAGAGATGAGTTGGCGGACAGCTTGGCTTGGTGACACTATGCCTCTTGTGTGCAGCTGGTGACAAGGGTGTTTTTACAGATTCTCCCCACCACCACTCCAACCCGTGCGAGCTCAGTATATTAACACTGCTAATTATCAGGGGGGCAAAAACAGTGGAAATGATTTTGCAAAGGCAGGAACTTCATCAGCTTTAAACAGCTGTGATGTGCAAGTGTGCTTCTGTCCTTTAAAACAATGGTCCTGTTGGAGCATAGCTGCCCATCTGTTGGAACTGCCTTTTTTCACTCAGATATTCAAATGAAATTTCCTTTGCTTTGCATTCATTTATTTGGTGACATGTTAATGGACATGGGAAGCAGTGGAATAGAGACAGAATAATATACTGAAGCCTAGGTTAGTCGAATTTTGCTTTTCAGTGAAGAAGATACAGAATAGGCAGACTTCATCCACTCTCCTATCATTACAAAAATTATCTGAGACAAAATGGGAGAGAATAGTATTAGAAAAAAGATTGGGGGACTGTTTGCCCAGCTCATGTATAGATACAACTTTATCTATGTATGGCGAACACTATTTGATATAATAGCTAAAAAAATTACAAAGTTAAAACATAAATAAACAGAAAAAGAAGTTTTGGAAAAAGAAAAAACTCATGAAAGAAAAAGAGAAAAGAGAGAGGAAGGTGGGAAGGCAAAGAATGATTTCTGACTTCCTTTGGTACAGAAATGAATAAAAAATATATCAAATTTTTGACTCTGAGATTAACATTTATCTATATTATTTCCATAATCCCATATAATTCTAATCATCAACTGTCAAAATAAACTTTTAATTTCTTTCAGTTTCTTGCAAAAAATAAAATCCAAAAGTGCCTTCCAAGTAGAAATAATATGTCAAAAATATGTTTCTTTCATTGAGGCTGACCACGTTTGCTACCTCCACTCTTCGACATGTATTTCATAAGAGAACTGTGATTTTATAGCACTTCATACTAACATTAACCATCTACTACTACTTTATACACCTTCCTTCTTACTTGCTTAAACATGTATCAAAACCAGGACATAGCGTAAGATATGCCAGTGTTAGAATCCACCTATCATTCAATTCTGGCCTCTGGCCAGAAGTAATCCCTCTACTAAGTCTAATAGAGCATATGTTAAATCTGTTTTTTAATATAGCTTGATTAGACTTAGTAGAAGGATTATTATTTAACACATGGCTAAGTGGGTTAGCTATTTAAGCCTGTGAAGACCTGGCTCTTCCCTCAAGCATTGGGTTATGATGGGGATTGAGCTGGGAGGCTGTTGGGTCTGGCACCTGAGGGGACCTTTTGTTTTTATCTTTGTTGTTATGGATTGTGTGTGCCATCTAGAATCATTGTATGAGATAGGCAGCCATAAAAGTCCTGCAAATAATGAAATGGTTAACCAAAAGTTGTTTACCCAAATTATGTCCATTGATTGGGTTCATCCATGTTAATATGTGATAAATAACTATACTGGTTGGCTTTGTAGGCCATGGTAAATCATGAATTATAATTGACTACATTTTACCTTAAGTGGTGTGAATCTTGTTGTTATGAAGCAACTCTATTCAGATTGTGTGCCAACCCATTGAAAATCAAATTTGAAATTTAAAACAATGTTCTTACCTATCAAAGCAATAACATTTAGATAGGTTGTCTTTGAAATAGATGAGGGAATCAAGAATCCAGTTTAATAAAACAATGCATTTGTTTGTTTGATAGAGTGGCTGAGGGTCTTTGCTTTCTTCCTTGGGACTACTGCTCTGAGAGAAAATGTTGATTTTTGAAAGCATTCAATAGTGGAATTCAATCAATATCTCGAGAGTAAATAAAACTAGTGTTAATATTGTTGATGTTTGCAATTTTCCAATAAAGATAGTCCTCGAATCATAACAGTTCATTTAGTGATCCTTCACAGTTACAATGGTACTGAAAAAAGTGACTTATAACAGGTTTTCACACTTATGACCTTGCAGCATCCCCATGGGCACATGAACAAAATTCAGATACTTGGCAACTGACTCATATTTATGATGATTGCCGTGTCCCACTGTCCCAGGGTCACGTGATCCCCTTTTGAGACCTTCTAATAAGCAAAGTCAATAAGGAAGCCACATTCACTTAACTGCCATGTTACTAACTTAACAACTGCAGTGATTCACTTAATAAGTGTGGCAAGAAAGGTGGTAAAATGGGGCAAAACTCTCTTAGCAGCCATCTCATTTAGCAACAGAAATTTTGGGCTCAATTGTGGTCATAAGTTGAGGACTGCCTTTATAGGATTCAGTGTGGCAGCAGAAACTATTCATCACTAGTCTTTGTTTAGATTCACAGAGCATACCGGTCCATGGTTTACTTAACCATCGTTATGTTTTTTTAAATAAGGCACAGTTAGATGGATTTGCAGAAGTCCAATTCAAATATAAGGCACTATTTGCTTGATCTTCTATATCTTTCCTTTAAGAGGCTTGCTTCTTCAGAAAATGGGAGAACTGGGGATTACCAAAAAGAAAGCCGTATGTTTGCTGGACAGCTTTATGCATTCTTCTGGGAGCTATTATAAGAAACTATGCAGGATTGGGCAACTACGAAAAAGAGGCTGCCACAGCTCATTGATCCAACATCCAGCTTTAAGTAGCTTGTGATTTTTAGCAGGGTTCTGTATTTGTTAACCACCATTAAGGGTACTGCATGAGTAAAAGGATTAATACCATCTCCAGATTATTAGATTTTCTGGTAATTCTTTGCATAAACCCACATATTTCCAGTAAAGCATTATGGACAGGGATGGACAGGGAGAAACAACAGTAAACGGCACTGGGCAGAGTCATAATAGAGAATGAGCTCAGGATGGCTAATGAGGCATTCAGGAGTCTAGTTGCAGAAACAGCAAGCAAAATGCAGAATGATATACGTTTGCACGGAGAGGTTGTGTGAGAATCAGGAGGAACAGGAGTCCATCTGCTTCAGCGTTTCCAGAGCTCCATAAATAACTGTTTCTAGCAACGATAAATGAGCAATCTATTTGAATGTGGTTGCATTGCTAATACATAACTGTTATTGACACATATATATTTGGCAGCATATTAAATGCAGTTAAATAAGAAATTATCTCAGAGATGCAAATGTGATAAGTAAGCAGAACCTCAGCAAAACATTTTGTAAATGACTTGCCTAATGTTTAGAAAGATGTAATAGAGGTTTTCATCCATGGGAACACCACAACTTGTCTAACATTGTTTCATTTTGTTTCAGCTCAAGACAGCTCAAATATCAGCAGTCCTTCCCAACTGGACTTGAAAGAAATCAGAATCAGAATAGAGCTAGAAGGGACCTTGGAGGTCTTCTAGTCCAGCCCCCTGCTCAAGCAGAAGACCCTATACCATTTCAGACAAGTGACTGTGCAGTCTTAAAAACCTCCAGTGATGAAGCACCCACAACTTCTGAAGACTTCCACTGGTTAATTGTCCTCACTGTTAGGAAGTTTCTCCTCAATTCCAGGTTGCTTCTCTCCTTGATTAGTTTCCATCCATTGTTTCTTGTCGTGCCTTCAGGTGCTTTGGAGAATAATTTGACCCCCTCCTCTTTGTGGCCTCTCAAATGCTGGAATACTGTTATCATGCCCTGCAAGTCCTTCTTTTCTCTAGACTAGCCAAACCCAAATCCTGCAACCGTTCTTCATATGTTTTAGTTTCCAGGCCTTTAATTATTTTAATTGCTCTTCTTTGCACTTTTTCCAAAGTCTCAACATCTTTTTTTTAATGTGGTGACCAAAACTGGACGAAGTATTCTAGGTGTGGTCTTACTAAGGCTTTATAAAGGCCTAGTAATAAGCCTTAGTGCAAGGAATGAAGGGGGTCATGTTTAATATATAATAAAGTCAACTAGAAAAGACAACAATGACAGTATTAAAAGGTTTCAGCCACAATGTGGATAAAAGTATTTTGCTTTTGAGTCTCTAACTTTGTATCCTGACTATGTTTTGTTTTTCAGAAGTCTTAGAAAGCTAGAAAACATGTGGAAAAGCATTGCAGAGAAGCATTGCACAGATTCAAGCATACCTATGAGGTTGGAAGCACTGGAGAAGCATATATAGAAACCCTTTAGAAGCCATAACATCGTATCTAACACATTTGTTCCACTCCACATTTCCCATGGTAGGAAAAAATTATGAGTACCAAGTTATGCTTCAGATTCCTAAACAGATTCCTAAACAGATTCCAATGAAAAATAATATTTGTAGCTCAGGGTTGAAATGAGGGTTCCTTGGTGCTCTCTGAGTTTGGTTGTTTTCTTGTAGACGTTTCATTACCCAAACTAGGTAACATCATCAGTGCTAGTAACTAGCAACGTCTTAAACTAAATTCACCGGATATGCAACAACCTCTGAAGCAGGCCAGATATCAACTTAAATGCCTTCGAAGCTTTACTAATCCAGAGATTTGTAGGATAATTTGATTCACATTTCATTGCATGTCCCCTATACAGTCTCCTCTTAAATTAATAACCATATCAGGTCTCCATATTTTCAGAGCCCTGGACTACACAGAACTGGGCAAACACAAATATAGGAATACGATAGTGTATTAGAGTTGAATAAGCCTATTAATATTTAAATTTTATTTATACATTTTGAATTTTATATAGTTGCCCAAGGTAATTTATAATGAAACATTAAAAAGTCACTGGAGACCAAGAACAGAATCGAACGACAGTACAGCTAAGAAGCGGAAGAAAAAAATCAGAATGAAAACTAAGTGAACCAGAAAAGTCATAGGAGCCTGCTTTAAACATTCTAGTTTCTGTCCATGGATGGAATTGAGCTCACAGGAGGACAAGGCACATTGCTAAGAACAACAGACACAATGCACATCCAGAATTTTTAAAAATATCACTGTTCAATTAAAATTGCATTAGAAGTTCATACGCAGTCAATTAATAGTAACTACGCTGCCTGTGTTGCTTTTTCCAAAATGGAATAAGATTGCTTCAGAGGAAGATAATCATAGTAAGCCAGCTAAAAACTGGGATATAACAAACATTAGAGAATGCTGTCATAGGAAACAACCACTTCATTGGTTCTAATCATGTGGCAGACTTGCTTCACATATAACAATCAGGCAGGCAGCACAGGAACATGGGAGCAGTGGATTCCAATCCTGTTGTCGGCAAGAGATGAATTGCCTTCAGAGCAGAAATGAAAATGTGGGAAGAGGTCAGGTTTTGTTTTCTTTTTAAGAAGGATTAACTTTCATAGCTTCATTGCTTTCCCCTTTGTCCTTTAGCAAAAGAGAAACTGATGTGAATGTGAAGACAGTAAGCTGTGTGCCTAAGGATTTTGAAGCAAATTTTTCATGGTAAAAACGTAGCCTTTAATGAGCTGCAATTTTTCATGGTACGGTATAAATGTAATCATAATGAGCTGTCTGGAAGCTTGGTCATTATCCCCTTCATTCATTAAGAAGATATTACTGGGCCAGAATTCAAACATTGGAACTTTTTTATAAAGTAGTTTAGAGTGCACATCAGAATATAAATGCATTTTGTTTAGCAAACTTCTGATGAAAATGTACGTATGTTTCAATGAATCCTTAAAAGACAGATGTACAAAGTTGATATTTTGGCAAATGTGAATAATTGGCTATTATAGGGCAGGTGCAAAGGTTTGGGCATGTTTTTAAGGAAGAATGAGAAAGATCATTCCAAAATCGAAAATAGAGACTCTTAGTTGGCTGAGGAAATCTTTGGAAGCTATTTTATTTTCTAGAAAGGTCTTACAAAACACTGCCTGAGACGATATCCAAGTTTTGAACCTGCCATACAATATTCACTATTTTGTTTTTTTTAAATCTATAACCAACATAAGTACCTATTTAAATCTGTAAAAAGATTGTATTCATTTTGTGCTATATAAAAGTTGTGCCAGCTTTTGTTCCCTTGAAGATTTATAAAAACAATACAATTTTACCGGAAATGCTGAAACGTTTGCATACAACTGTGCAAAGTTTGCACTGCCTTATTCGCCAGTTACCATCGTATTTTTCTTATTTTTGTTTTGGAAAAAACTCTGAAGTAAACAACATTTTGAGCAATGAAATTGAGGGGGGGGCCCCGGAACCGTGACATCCTGTATGCCTCCTAGCTAGTAACCACATCAATGTTCAAGCAAGTATGGATTTGTGCCCCAGCACTATGGTTAAAAAAGTGTCCACAAATACTTTCAAGATGTCTGAGTCAAATTGGTAACTAAAGGAAAACATACCCTTTTGTCTCAGAAGTAAATACAAAGGCATTTTCTAAATGGCACAAACTTATGATTATTAAAATGTAGAGACTGCATCCCGGAGGCAACTTTTTCAGGAGAAATATCACTGTCTTGAACATGAACAGGTGAGGTACAAGCTGTTGTAATCACTTTGAGAAGGCAGGGCTGTTTTATAAAATGGACTCTCCTATTGGAATGTTTTCCCAGCCTAAATCCATATAAATATAAATAAACATAAAAAAAGGAAAATCAAAGGTAGTTGGTCATCAACTGTCAGGATTAAAACTGTTAGTAATCTGCATATGGTCTTCAGGGCTGTATTTAAAGGACATCAGTTCTTTGTAAACGGTATGAATAATGGAACGTTCTTCTTTGCTTCTTGCCCTCCTCTTCACCAGAGCCCAATATTCAGGCACAGATGCCAGGGGCCCAAGATATCTGCAGAAGATATCTTTGCTCTATTGAACAACTTATGTTTCAAAGGCTTGGGCTCTCTAGTTTCCATCTAGATTATCACCACAAACAAGAAAGTTGGAGGCAACCAGGCAGATCCTGAAAGTGGGAATAAACACATCACCAGTTTGGAGCCACTATGCTCTCAAGAGAGACCCAAGTTGAGCCCCGTTGACTTCTATCTAGCACAATTTGCCTTGACTGCTAAAGGATCAGATTCTTACAGTCATGGCCGTAAATGTTGGCACCCCTGAAGTTTTTCCAGAAAATGAAGTATTTCTCACAGAAAAGTATTGCAGTAACACATGTTTTGCTATACACATGTTTATTCCCTTTGTGTGTATTGGAACAAAACCAAAAAAGGGAGGGAAAAAAGCAAATTGGACATAATGTCACACAAAACTCCAAAAATGGTCTGGACAAAATCAATGGCACCCTTTACTTAATATTTGGTTGCACACCCTTTGGAATAAATAACTGAAATCAGTCACTTCCGATAACCATCAATAAGCTTCTTACACCTCTCACCCAGAATTTTGGACCACTCTTCCTTTGCAAACTGCTCCAGGTCTCTCTTATTGGAAGGGCGTCTCTTCCCAACAGCAATTTTAAGATCTCTCCACAGGTGTTCAATGGGATTGAGATCTGGATTCATTGCTAGCCACTTCAGAACTCTCCAGTGCTTTGTTGCCATCCATTTCTGGGTGCTTTTTGATGTATGTTTGGGGTCATTGTCCTGCTGGAAGACCCAAGATCTCTGACGCAAACCCAGCTTTCTGACACTGGGCTCTACAGTATGACCCAAAATCCGTTGGTACTCCTCAGATTTCATGATGCCTTGCACACATTCAAGGCACCCAGTGCCAGAGGCAGCAAAACAACCCCAAAACATCAGTGAACCTCCACCATATTTCACTGTAGGTACTGTGTTCTTTTCTTTGTAGGCCTCATTCTGTTTGCGGTAAACAGTAGAATGATGTGCTTTACCAAAAAGCTCTATCTTGGTCTCATCTGTCCACAAGACGTTTGCCCAGAAGGATTTTGGCTTACTCAAGTACATGTTGGCAAACTGTAGTCTTGCTCTTTTATGTCTCTGTGTCATCAGTGGGGTCCTCCTGGGTCTCCTGCCATAGTGTTTCATTTCATTTAATTGTCGACGGATAGTTCGCGCTGACACTGATGCTCCCTGAGCCTGCAGGACAGCTTGAATTGCTTTGGAACTTGTTTGGGGCTGCTTATCCACCATCCGGACTATCCTGCGTTGGCACCTTTCATCAATTTTTCTCTTCTGTCCACGCCCAGGGAGATTAGCTACAGTGCCATGGGTTGCAAACTTCTTGATAATGTTACACACTGTGGACAAAGGCAAATCTAGATCTCTGGAGATGGACTTGTAACCTTGAGATTGGTGATATTTTTCCACAATTTTGGTTCTCGAGTCCTCAGACAGTTCTCTTCTCCTCTTTCTGTTGTCCATGCTTAGTGTGGCACACACAGACACTCAATGAAAAGACTAAGTGAACTTCTCTCCTTTTTATCTGCTTTCAGGTGTGAGTTTTATATTACCCACACCTGTTACTTGCCCCAGGTGAGTTTAAAGGAGCATCACATGCTTGAAACAATCTTATTTATCCACAATTTTGAAAGGGTGCCAATGATTTTGTCCAGCCCATTTTTGGAGTTTTGTGTGACATTATGTCCAATTTGCTTTTTTTCCTCCCTTTTTTGGTTTTGTTCCAATACACACAAAGGGAATAAACATGTGTATAGCAAAACATGTGTTACTGCAATACTTTTCTGTGAGAAATACTTCATTTTCTGGAAAAATTTCAGGGGTGCCAACATTTACAGCCATGACTGTATGTAATAAACTTGAAGCACTTTGAACTCACCTCCTCTTCCTGGTTTCTTGCACTGGACAGGGAAGTGACAATCATGTAGTGATTGGCCTTCAACCAGAAGAATAAAACATGAGCCAATTTCTCTTTGGTCCATGTAAAAAGAATCAATTGCCTACACCATAGCTGGAAGAATAGACCTACTGAATGGTGTCAGCATCCATAGGATACCAAACCTCCTCTTGTAAGTGGCCTCTCTTGCCTAGGCAGAAGGCTCTGGCAAGATAAATAATGGAATTACAGAGCGGTTGAGAGTAGGGGAGCATTTCCTCCCTTGCAGTTGGAGGTGACTGAAATATGAGAAATCTTTATGAAGAAAATTGGAAGTTTATCTTTCTGAGAGCTGAAGATGAAGAGCCAGAAGAAAAATAGTACTCCATTTGGGTTTGTCAAAAATGGTTGTTAATGAAGATAAGACACTGTCAACGGTAGTTTTCATAATAAACATCAAGCTACATTTTTGCTAGTTGAAGTGACTGGCATATGTGCTTGCTCTGGTCAGGACATAGAGATTGACTTGGAGTGTGCTAAGAGTAAATTAAATGGGAAATTACAGTAATTTTCCAACAGGAACATCTTTAGTGCCTTCCTATGAATTTATTCCATTTGCGTGAATTGTTCTTAAAGTGTAATGCCCAGAACTAGATACAATTCAAAGGATGGGTTTTGATTGACATATAGTAATATAGAACTATTATTTTCAATGATTTGACCATGATGCTTCTGTAGATGGAGCCTAAAATTGCATTTTGTTTTCTTTTGTTTTTTTTCAATCATATTACATTGCTAAATCAAAGTCAGTAAGGCTACGCAGATTACTTTTGAGTTTTAAGCAGGGGTGAAATGCTCCCGGTTTGGACCAGATCGCTTGATCCGGTAGCGATAGAGGTGGGTGGTTCGGAGAAGCAGTAGCAAAAATCCCTGTCTCCCCCCCCCCCCAACATGCCCAGCTGAGCCGCACAATCACCAGAGGCTTTTTTTTACTTTTAAAAGCATTTTTTCTACAACCTTTTCGGCCGAAAAAATGCTTTTAAAAGTAAAAAAAAAAGCCTCTGATGATCGCATGGTTTAGCTGGAATCATCAAAGGCTTTTAAAAGAAAAAAATCTTTTTTTTCTTTTAAATGCCTCTGACAATCCCAGCTGAGTTGCCTGATTGGCAGGGGCTTTTTAAAAACATTTTAAAAATGTTAAAAACATTTTTTTCTTTTAAATGCCTCTGACAATCCCAGCTGAGTTGCCTGAT
>WNWU01000032.1:1326364-1358761 GCA_012654045.1 Ptyas mucosa
CCTCTGCCGATCAGGCAACTCAGCTGGGATCGTCAGAGCCTTTTGAAAGCATTTTTTACAACCTTTTCACCAAAGAGGTTGTAGAAAAAATGGTTTTAAAAGTAAAAAAAAAAATTGGCCATGCTCACCCAGTCACATTAACCCCCCCCCCCCCGCAAGCCATGCCCACAGAACCGGCAGTAACAAATTTTAGATTTCACCACTGGTTTTAAGGCTTTAGAGCATGACTGGCTTTAGAATAAGGCTGAGTAGCCATTAGCATAGAGTACCAAAACTTAAAGGGCACCAATCCTGCTGCTTCTTCCAAGTCATTCTAAAAACGAAAAGCTTAGTGGAGGTGGTACCATCATTCAATGTAGCCCAGGGGATCCATATACCCTTGAGCTGGCTTTGGAGAATGGAAGGATATGAGGGTAGTATCCCTCTTCAACTCTTTAAATCAGTTGCGTCTTTTTTCTTGGATCATGTGATCCTTACAGAGGGCAATTGCACAGTGCTAGGAAAATTTTCATCTCTTTAACGGAATTGCTGATGCTGCCATGTTTGCATTCTTATACACTCCAATCGCTTTTTTAATCTTTGAATCGGAGCCTCCGTGGAGCCCTAATTTAATCTGTTATATGAATCAATTTGATGTAATGGTTAACAGTAATGAGCTAGAAATTAGGAGACTGCAAGTTCTAGTCCTATCATGGCATGAAGTCAGATGTATAACTTTGGATCAGTCATACACTCTTCTAGAAAGACAGAAATGGCAAATCACTTCAGAAAAAACCTTGCAAAAAAAAAAACCTTGCATGGATTTGGACATATTGTCACTGGGACAATTCAAAGAGACAAAACTACTACTCCAAAGCAAAAATACATTAGTGTCAGGCAAAAGCAACCAGAACTTGTGAATCACCCAAGATGACATCGTGGTGGGTGGGTGGAGCCTCCCGCCGGTTTTACGACCAGTTCTATAGAACCAGACCGATCCGGGAGCAACCCACCACTCTTGTGAATAGTCTCCAATAGATGTTTTATTGCTGTTCACCTAATGTTCCAAGAATCTCACCAGACTGACTGCTTTCTTTTCAGAACTTGGGGATATTGAAGTATTGCAGGCTAACTCTGCATTGCCACTGCCAGGAGTTTGATCCTGACCGGTTCAAGGTTGATTCAGCCTTCCATCCTTCCAAAGTGGGTAAAATAAGGACCCAATTTGTTGGGGGCAATATGCTGACTCTGTAAACTGCTTACAGAGTGCTGAAGCACTTTGAAGCAGTATATAGTGCTATTGCTATTGTTATTCTCTTGGGAACAGCAAGATAAAGCTTCAAGGATTCTGGGGGAGGGCTGACCTGTGCTGCTTACTGCAATGAAATGACTCTAAACTCAGGCCCCTCTTGACCCCTCTCTCAAGTCTAGCTGGAGATTCCAGCACAATCAGTTACCATCCAAAGTATCCCCTACAGTGGTGGGTTCCAAAATTTTTTACTACCGGTTCTGTGGGTATGGCTTGATGGGCGTGACAGGGGAAGGATACTGTAAAATCTCCATTCCCACCCCAATCCAGGGGAAGGTTACTGCAAAATCCCCATTTCCTCCCGATCAGCTGGGACTCGGGAGGCAGAAAATAGATGGGGGCGGGGCCAGTCAGAATGTTTACTACCAGTTCTCCGAACTACTCAAAATTTCCGCTACCAATTCTCCAGAACTGGTCAGAACCTGCTGAAACCCACCTCTGATCCCCTATCAATAACATACCAAGCTATATAAATTCCATTCTATTTCTGCCTGTTCAATTTTAGTTTCTGAAATGAAGAACATTACATTTTTCATCATTACATTTCATTCTGTTATTTTCATTCCATTTATCTAACCTCTCACAATTATTTTAAATTTCATTTGCACCTTCCATAGTATTAGTTATTCCAAATGCAAATAATATTCCCAACCTCTCCTGTCATTTAGGCCTGAAAGGATCTGTTTTTTGTTTTCATTTTCGTTGCCATGTATTTTGAGAGCCAGAAAAGTCTACAGAGAAGTCTTGCTGCCAGCAGCTGTTAGTTCAATTAATTCGCACTGTTGCCCTAACCAGGGTGCAGCACGAGGAAGATTCCCTGTATAAATGGAGCATAGTATCCTCCCCTCAGTGTGACTGCAGGGTCTCACATCAAACTGTAGATCACACTGTGACCAGCAGCTGTAAGCTGAGGTCATATACCAGTACAGTATCTTTTTAAAATATATATATATAAACGATGCTTGCTTCTATGGTTAGATGGCCTAGACATTGGTATTTGAACATAGATCTTTTTAACATTATATTCTATTATATTTCCCTGATCTGGATGAAATGTTAATATACATTGCTAGTTCATGTATGAAATGCCATACGCTAAATAAATAAATAAAGTTATTCGAATTCATTTTTGTGTCATTTACAGGCATTCAGCTCTTCATCTGGTCAGTGTGAATTTGAGAATAGCAGATTTTCTTTGGGTCACTTTACTTTTCCATGGGAAAGTTTGTTAGTAAGGTAATTCATAAACTTTCTGGAAGGACCATGCTCAGAAGAATTTGTCTTTTAACAGATACTGAAGTAATTAATTTGTATTGATGCATGTTTTTACGAAAATTCTGCAATTAGCTTTGAGAAAATACAGTACCTGCATATTTTCCTTGGCGAGACAGTCAGTAGTAGACTCTGTACCTGTATCACTTTTATGTCACTAAGTTAATTCACTTGATTTTTGAATAAGGAAATATTTGAAACACGAGACTCTTACTATTGTTTCCATTCCTTTGGAACAAATTGTATCTTTTAGTTCTATACTCAGGCATATGAGTCATTTTAAGAGATCTTCATTATATGCATTATATCGTATTTGCCATCCTATATTCGAAGTTCACATTCATCTTGTTTATTACCTACTTGCTGAGCATTAGTGTATAGAAAATAAACACCGGGAACTTTATGATCCAGTGGTTTTTCTGATTTTTCACTGAGTGATTTAAGAGACGCCATTACATTCATAGGTCACCAAGGGATATTATATAGAGAGTCCAGAAAAATGGGCACAAAGTCATATATTGATAATTCTTTGAATATTTCTAATTTAAGCTCTTGGCAGATAGCATGCTTTTTGGGTTTTTAAGACTTATTGGTATGTACTTCTTTTATTACTTGCAGTAATGAGTCACAGTAATTTCTTCCTGCAGGGCGGAGATGCAGTTTTTTTAATGCCCTACAAAGCTCCGTTTCTTTTTTCATAGTATTTGTTTTTCCTTCCCTGAAAACTCAATACCTGTTTCTTCTGGGAAGGCCTAAAACAGTGGCTTTTAGTGCCCTAGAGCAGGGCTGTCAAAATCCCGGCCCACGGGCTGGATGAATCACATGCTGGCCACGCCCACATCCAGTTTAGCGAAGGGGGGAAAAGTCCTAATACATCACGTGATAACGCCGTGACCACATGAGTTTGACACCCCTGCCATAGAGTATCTTCTGCATTTCTTGTTTTTGTTTGTCACTCTCACCCACTAGTCTTCCTTCCTTCCTTCCTTCCTTCCTTCCTTCCTTCCTTCTTTCCTTCCCTCCCTCCCTCCCTCCCTCCCTCCCTCTCAAATTCATTCATTCATTCTTTTTTCGTTCATTCATTCTTTTTTCTTTCTTTTCCTTTTTGAGAGTTGCCTTCTCTGTCAATTTCTGTGGTAGTATCTTCTTTGGTGCAAATTTTGTGAAAAATTGTTTTCAGGCAGAAATATGGAGTTGCTGCAAGCTCTGTAGGTCACAACTGTAGATTAATAATGTCTTCTTGTCTTCACTTTTGTTTCTTATGGGAGTTCTACCAATAGAAAAGCTTGTATTTCTTCTTGTTCCCTTCTTTCATTGTTAGGGTACACTGTGATCTTTATCAAATTGTGTAACTTCTCAGCTTTTATTTGTACTCTGCAAAAGATAATCTTCACTACTCTGAGTATGTATTAGAAGTGGGAATCTATCCCAATTCCTTATGTAGAAGAACCTTCAAAACACTATCAGAAAACATAATTGCACAGCAGTCTTCAACAGATTTTTCTATCAGTTCGCAATATCAGATGCTGGAGTAGCTTCTCTAAATATTTATGGAACTAAGTCTTTAATTTATTTCTGCACAGATAAATTTGCTTGGGGTATATTTTTATTATGCTCACTTAGTATCCCTCTTAGGGTAAATTGAAATGAAGTTGATTTTCTTCTTTCTTGTAAATGTGGATGTTCTTGAATGTGAAAATGCGGATGAATTGTCCTTATTTTCACCTTGGTGTAATATTAGAAGAGGAAGATACACGAGTAAGACCTTTTTCAGCAATGTCCACAAAAACATTAAAGTTTGGTCCTGAGGAAACCCTTGTTCTGAAGGCATTACTTCACATTTGAGTGGAGATCCCTTCATTAGCGCCACTTTCCTATAGTAGATTCACGTACATCTTACATTCTGAAATAGGGCATGACATTATAATGCACATATACAGTAGTACAAACTTGAGGAAGGACACATACACGCACACCCTGAGTCATGAATAAATGTGTAATTCTCTTTCTGTACCTTCTGTGATCCTGGTAATTCTCTCTGCCTTAGAGACAAAGGGGGTGCGGGGAATAGATTGGTTTTTTTAATTAAAAATAATCCTGGATTAAATGTAAAGAAGCATTTAGAATATGTTGAGTTTAACCTTTCAATTTAACTATTTATGCTGAGGACATCTCATGCAAATTTATTATACTGTAAGTTATTTCAAATAGGACAAGGATCTACTTCTGATATTCTGAGTCTAATATCTTTCAGATATTTTCACGCTCCAATATTTAATCAATATTCTGATTAATTGGCCTGCAAGAACCAGCCTAGTTGTCTGTTTCCAGGAACAATTTGGCTTATTGGGTTTATCTTCATAGGCAGTGGTTTTGGTCTGCTTCCTTTCATGGCATCCTGCCGTCTTCCTAAAAGTTGAAGAAAAGATCTTTTTTTCAGATTCAGGTATTGTAATGACAGAAGCATGATGGGCTACTCCAAGCAAAACAACCTGACTGGTGCTCAGATTCACAGTATCAAATTCTTTTAACTATTCTCTTGTTTTCTGCTCATTTCCTGTTCTGGTAATTTTGTCTTTTAGGCTAGATTATGGACAAACCTTATATTTATTATTTTTAATTATTGTAATCTAATCTCAATAATAATATTGCAATGGTTTCCAATGCACAATTGCCTATATTTATATTTATCTGTTTATTCACACATATTTGCACATATTGGCTCCCCTCTGTCTTTTAACTATGGCACTCCATTAATAAATTGCCCATTGAGCAGATTACAGCCTCTTTGTCAATAAATTACTGGAATATTGGAATAAATCATTTTAATGTACAGCCTTGCAATTTGGACTTCCACAGAAGCATGGCTCGGTTTGTGAGCATTTTTGTCCTTTGTGCTGTTTCTTTCAACCAGCAGTCTGTCACAGCCAGGTGCAAAACATTAATGGAATTGCTAGGAAAAGGTTCCCCCCTCCCTTCATCCACACTCAGGCAGTAAATTAAAGGTAATCTATTTCAAGCATCAATAAATCTTGGTCAAAGTGAGCTGCCAGCGGTTACTAGTACACAATGTGAATGCCTGCCATTCACAAGTTATTTAATGTGTAATCTTCTTTTTATACATTGCCTTTGAATAAAATAATGGTTTTGTTGCCAAGCTTAACTGATTATTTTGCTTTGAATGTTATGCTTTATTCAGCTGAATAATACTTCTGGGGGGATGTCCAAATTAGAGTTCACCTTGAAAACCATTTGAAGATTTAGTATTCATAATGGTTAAATTAACACATCATGCCAAGCCAGAATGACTTTGATTTTGGCCTAAGGTATTGTGTGATTATGATCATAAATAAGCATATGTGAACATAGTCATTTGCCATTTATTTAGTGAGTCATACTATGGTGTAAATGGGTGAAACCAGAAAATGTGTTTTGTCACCCTTTCTTTCATTCAGTCTTTTCCAACTTGGTGCCCTTCATAGGCATTGGAAAGCAATTTCTATTATCCCCAACCAGAGAGTTTCTTCTTGAATCCCAATGTAATTTCTGAAGGGTTTTTGGTCACATTTTTGGTTAAAAAAAATCTTACTCTTCTAGCACATAGAGAAAAATTCTCAGTTACTATTATGATTTTTTTTATTCCTGAATATCTTCCAAAGCTGGCCTTAAGCCTCTTTTAAAGATAATGAGGTTTTTTTAGGGGGTGGGCAGATAAAATATATAAGTAAAGGGATAAAAATAGAGCCATTTCAACATTCTATGGCAGATTCCTTTGATGTTTACATACTTTGTTGATCTAAGTAAGCCCACTGAGAAAATGTGAGGAGATCTGTGTTTAATGGTTATGCCTGAGGTAGCTTCAGCTACTTGGAAAGACATACTATTTAGAGATCTCCTTTCATATATGAAATATTACTTAGAATCAGTAATGAATGCCTAAGAGGCACAGTTCTGTCTACTGGTAAAACATGAATGAGCATTACCATTTAATTTATATTTTCAACATTCTGATTAAATCCATAAACTGGTGGAAATGTTTACTGAAAATTTTAACTATATTACAAAGTCACTGAAAAATTAGAAATCAAAACATTTTTGGTTTTAACTTAAACCACTATATTGTATGCATGCATGCATGCACACACACACAAACACACATATACAGGAAAAAAAAGCCCTAAAAATTAAATACGTATGTTAAATAATAATGTAATTTAAATTAACAAACCAGCTCCAATTCCTAATACATTAACATTTTGGAAAATATGACGTTCCTAAATAAGCAGTTCCATGGAGTTGATCCACTCTGCATAAAAATCTTGTTCTTTGCCATTTCTTCTTAAAGATCAAACTTTGGCAGAGAATCCATATAAAATATTCATGACTGTAAATGAACAGAGGAAATGTTTGTTAAATGCTACATAATCATTAGTAATACCATCAATCTTAATATAAAGATAGATTCCATGTACTGTAGTAGAAATAGAACAATATCTAGCATAAAGGAAGTAGTTAAGCTAAAATGTACTTTTTTCTGCAAAACATGGCTGATAAAACAGTTGGTAGTACATTCCCAATCCATATCTAAAGAACATATGAGATGTGGATGTGGGACAAGAAGTAAAGGACAGGAGGGAAATGCATATTTCAACATGACATTGTCAAGCATATATTGCTATTTTGAAGTTGCTGAAATTATTACTGTAGTGCCACAGGGTACAACAGTAATCTGAATGCCATATTATTTCAACAGCAATCTTAATTTACATGAGGAAAAGTTCCAATGCTTTCACACATGAAGTTAATATAAAATTATGAAATCATCACAACAAATGGATACTACCATTTTCAGTATGTGTGTTTAGGTATACATGTGTGTAAGTACATACATACATACATACTGTTGTGGTCCGCCAGCAGCCTGCGGAGCTGGCACAGAGTTGGACAGTGAAGAGGCTGGGAAGGAGCATGGGCAAGTCTGGAGTCTGGGGAAGGCTCAGATGGAGGCTCTGCGTCGGAGGCAGAGATGGGGCCAGGGCCATCTGGGAGGTATGTGCAGACTCCAGAGCCTCCAGAGTTGGACATCAGAGAGGTAGAGGAACAGGGGGAGCCTGTTCCTAGTACACACATGTGCAGAGCTGCCAGAAGGCAAAAACAGTTAAAACAAAAGGGACAACTCAGGAGTAAGGTTTGGAGATGATTGGCCTCTCCCATAAGACATAAAGGAAGAGCAAAGGCACATGGGCCTTTGCAGGAAGCAATGTTGTGGATGGTGTCGGTTTGTACTTTGAAGCTCCGTTTTTGACTCTGTGTTTCCGTGTGGCCTTGCCATGATAATTGCCAATTAGGACTTTGGCAGCATGTCAAAGAAGATAAAGGTGGGTGTTTACCAGCCTTATCTGAAGGACTGTGGCAGACTTCTTTTGGACTATTTATAAACTCTTGGTGATTCAGCACGTGCTGTGAATGAAAAGAATTCACAGCCGTTAAAATAAAAAAAGGGGTTTTGGGGACTAATTGTGTGTGTTTTACTATATCAGGAAGCCTAGATCAGAACACATACATACATTTGATGCTTTGATACCTGGTGTCTTGGGCTATTGAATAATAACTGGTAGATGTTTGATATTTTGCAAAATATATAATAGTTTGTGTTTTACTCATAGTTACAGCATTGCAATAAATTTATTTTGTGAAACCAGTCTGATTCACAGTGTTCATATCTGTTCTAGGGAAGTTTCTTTCACTTTATCCTAGGATTACATTCCTCAAAAGTCTTGCATGAAGTGAATTTGCATAAAGTGAGATACTGAACCCATGGGGAAAAAAGGAATGTGTGAAATCTGTAGTCAAATTTGATAAATGCATTGACAAATATGCTCATAAATTCATAGAACTTAATTTTAAGTGCTACATTATTCAAAACTTGTTTTCTTTCTTGTCTTGTGTTCTATGTACAATGGAAGCATTTTCTCCATCTTTTCTACAGTTGGATTTCTCGCACATGAATATCATGTCAGACAAAGAAGTAGAATACATCATATTCAAAACATTTTTATTAGATTTTTTTTTTTGCTTATAAGAGATTCATTCAGGTTAAAAGTTTGTTCTAGAGGTAAGGATCCTTCACTAGTTTTCGTGTTATTCCAATTTTGTTTCTAACTTAAGAGAGATCCTTTTCAAAAAAATATTGGATAAAGGAGTTGGACAGAAATTCATAGTCTTTTAGTCCTTATGGTAACAGTTGTTGCTAATTCAAGTACAGAAGTACTATAAGCGGGAGACACAACACGTAGAATACCAATACAACACAACAGTAAATTGTGAGGACAAAAAGGGGGTGTTGGCAGAAAAATCTTCAAGCTTTTTTTTTTTTTGGAAAAAATAATTGACATGTTTTCAGTGATTTGATACAATTTGACATAAAGTGAATTTGCCTAAAGCAAGGGAAATCTGTACATCAGGGAAACTTATTTGATATTTTTTTCCTGCATCTGACCTTATTTGCATATTCAACATTAAAATGAAAAATGGTTAACTTTCTGTATGTGCCATAGTGAACCTTGCTGGCTTTTGTTCTCTGGCAAGACAGATTTGTGAGTGGAATCATCACTAGGTGCTAGATCCGAATTGGTGTAATCTTTCTGAAGAAAGGAGATTGTTGAGATTATCCAGATTCATGAGTAGACCACAGAAACTATTGGTTTTTGATCGCCATATGAGGGAAGTGACAGAGTTGGGATTTAAACCAAGCCAACCCACAAAACAACCTTTATGGACACAATGCTCAACCGAGCCTTATATCTTAACTACATTTTTGGATTATTTTCTTTATTATTTGCATATTGCATATTTCAACTGGTAAGAATCTACTGTTTTCATTGGATGTGTTTTCCTTAAAAGACCCTAAAAATCTATATACTAATCACCCTTTTGCTACATGATAAAAAAAACCCTCATATTTTTGGAACCTTAAAAGTAAAAAGTATATAGATTTTGGAAAATTAATAACAGTTTAAGAGGCCAGAGGGATTTGGAATTATAGCTTTGAATTATTTAGAAGATACTTTATCACCAGAGAATGGAGATTATTATTATTTTTTATGATTAGGAGACCTTGAGGGCTGCAGACTAGATCCAGAGAATAAAGAAAATGGAGAAGAAAGTGTAAAGTTTTTTATACCCTTTAGTTGAGTTTTTGGACAGAATGGATGAGATGCTTGATAAAATTGAAAAAGCATTTTTTTATGAAGTTGTAAAACAAGAATGAACTCTGGTGGATATTTATGAAACTAATTTGAAGACTCACTTAAATGTAATACAAATGGATCTGATGGATGGCTTATTCTGTATACTACATGAACAGATGTTAAATCAGGAAATTGATTTGGATCCCCCCCCCCCCGGGATATATTGTAAAAGAACTCTGCTAAGATTTGGAAGGACTTTTTTAGAAGTTACAAACAAAGGATAAATTTTACTAATTGATACAAGAGAAATCTGTTAAAATTCTGAAGGATTTTTATTTTGAAACACAGATGAGTAGTAATCTACTTCTAGGACTTTTCTTTGAAGGGGTCAAAGAATATCTTTAAAAATCAGAGATGATTTATGAGATTGGCTTGTTTAACCAGGGTTAAAAGAAGAAAATAATTATATCTGATTGCCCTTATTGGATTTTCATTGATAAAGATAGACTGGCATAGCATTTTGTTTTTGTTTTTCCTACCTAAGAGATAAGCTCTGGGGACAAGAGAGATAATGTTTTATTTAGAGTTGGTGATTAGCTGTTAAAATTGTTTTTACCTGCTGGAATGAAGGGAGAAGTTACTTCTTTTTTTCTTTTTCTTTTTTCTTTCTTTTTCTTTTTCACCTTTTTCCCATTTTGTAAATTTTTTTTGTAGTTTATATTGACTTTCATTCTTTATATGTATAATTCTTAATATTATTATTTTATACATTTTTATATGTATAATTCTTAATATTATTATTTTAAAATGTTTAAGAATAATGGTTAATTTTTTATAGGTTATAATAATCAGAAGTACAGATGACCCGAAGAACAATATTAGCATGGATCTGGTATGGGTATATATAACTATATTCTATAGTTTTAAGATAGATAGGTGGGCAGCCATTGCTGGAATAACAGCAAAATAAGTTTTGCTAGCCTGTGAGAGTCAGGGATAGCAATTCAGTGTTGTTGTTTTTGCCTCACTTTTTCAATAACTGTGGAAGTGGAATCTCATGTTGATTATTCTGGTCTTGAGACTGATTTTAGTAAATTGGGACTTGAAATGTGACATTTCCATGCCAAATGAAGCTTTCACAGATGGGCTGGTAGACATACACCATATTGATAAATAAGAATCAAAATCTCATTTATGCTACTTCTGGCACAGGGTAAGCTGCATTCATGAGGCAACTCCTTACGTAACCAAAGAGGGGTTCCCTCTCCCCACAATTGCCTCAATAGAAGAGGATAAGAAGTGGTTGTCCAGTTTTGCTAATCTGTGAAACAAAATAAGAGGATGTAACTTTCTTCAAACCCATCGCCTGAAGAACTGCAGGCCCATGTTTGCAGTTCAGTGCCCCATGCTGGCTATCAGGATAAATGCTTCTTCGAGGCACCTTGAAGGGTTGAAATGAGAAGTGTCACATTCTTGTAGTAAAATCTCAGCAGATGTAAATGACACTGGTGGTTACCATGGGAACAGGAGGTACTGTAGCAGAGACACACATAGCTGTTTCATTTGAATGCGGACCTTAAAGTGAAGTGGTGATGAAATGATAGTGATGTTGGATAGACACAAGACTTCAAAGTGCCGACAATACCATGAATAAGACGCATGTGTAAAGATTCATACATATGTTCATGCACCACTGGCAGCAAAGGAATGCGTGTATGGGAGCTTTTCTAAATGGTAACTGGAAGCTGCGTATTTTATAGGATTGTCACTCTGCTGAGAGAAAAACACAAGCCATTATCTTACTGCATATGTTCTCATTAAAGTTACATTTTATGTGCATATAAAATGACTTCTTGCTACTCTAAATGGATAAATGGCCATCAAATCAAGTCATGCTGTTTGAGCAGGTTTTGCTACTTGTGGGTTGCCAAAAGAGGCAGATTGTTTTGCTGGAAAAAGGACATTGCAGTGGCCAGACCACTAATCTGATCCAGCAAAATAATTCTTCATTAAGGGCTGTCTCCTACATCTTTGCACATAAAAAGTCTTTTTTCTTTGTTGGTGTTATGAATCAGCCTGACGACTCATCAGGAGGCATCACCAAACGATTTGTGATCAGTTGATCATTGGGGGAAGGCAGCAGCTCAGCCTGGCCTGCATCGGATCCAGTGGAAGAATTTGGAACTTGAAGATCCCTGTGTGGGGGACATTCACCAAAATCTCTGTTGTCATTGTTGAGCAGGATTTGTGAGAATACTGGAATGCTGTCCTTAACTGAAAACAATTGGCATGGAGGCGTAAGCCATAGAAATCCCTAGTGTAAATATAATTGAATGGTAAATTATTCTTCAGCAGAAGCATTTCAGGTGTCTTCTTGTATCTCTAATGCAGGGATGGGTAACTGTTGCAATCAAATGACCTGTAGACTTCAACTCCCAGAATTCCTGAGCCAGAATGGCTGGCTCAGGAATTCCAGGAATTGAAGTCCAATGGTCATAAGGTTGCCCTAATTAGCCACCTCTGCTCTTATGTGTCTTATGTCTTAAACCAGAAATGAGGAAATAGGAACCAGAATCTAGCTGTTAATTTTTACATATTCTCTGAAACTTGTCTTTTTGCCCAATGGCCTTGTCTCTGGCCAGATAAATAATGTCTCCCTGGATGGGTTTCTTGGTAAGCAAATTACAGACATATGGTCTTTCTGCATAAGAGGTACCAAAAAGGAGCTATTATGGACTGTTGTTAATTAGATAGTGTATTATGGATGCGAAGTGCCAAACTGATCTGGACTGAGCTCTTAAATTGCCAGTGGGTCATTATATAAGATATCATCTAAAACTGCCTCCTACTTTACATAATTGGTTTATTTTAGGGTGTAGAAGAATAGCTCTACCACAGCAGGTAATATGGTGAAATTCTGTGTAGTGGCATGTAAAGTAAGACAATTTTTGGCTCCTAGAATATGTTAGCAATAGCTGTTTTTCTTCTTGGGTTGCCCTTTTTTTTAAAAAAAAAAAACCCAGTCTAATAGAGATTTTTGTTGTTTATTTCTTTCCCTTTTGGGGTTGGTGAGTAAAGCTTTGCATAATCGTCTGTTTTATGCACTGATATTTTCCTGTTTTATGCAGGCTCTAATATATTTTAGAAAGATAATTTTATAGTGGTTTAATTCCAGCGGTGAAATCTGGCCGGATCTATCCAGCTCGTGCGAACCGGTAGCGCCGGCAGTGGGAGGCTCCGTCCACCCGCTGGGACGTCATTACGTCCCATTTTAGACCACCTGCGCATGCGCAGAAGAGGCGCATGTGCATAGCGCATGTGCCCTCCTGCATGCTCCCGTTCCCAAACCGGTAGCGAAGGTAAGTGGAATTCATCACTATTTAATTCACACACACACACACACACACACACACACACACCGTACATTATGCAATTTAAAGTTTGAATTGCATATTATATATTTTACGATTTTGATCCTTTTTATTATTCCAGCTTTTGGTACCTGCTGTGGTGGTCTTCACTATACTGTGACTGTTGCTTTTTTTATATATAATTTCTGTTCCTCCTATTATTTCTTACATTTTATATTGTATTGTTCCCTGCAGGTTTTTGGCCGTATCAGATTTTGCCCTTGAACTCTGACTCTGTTTTGCTATTTGTTCTGATGTTCAGATTGCTAATTCTATAACTCAAACTCAACTCCTTGATGTTGCCTTTCAGTGATTAGATTAAGGGTCTAGAGCTTGATTTTGATCCAATTATAAGCAACTGTGAGTTGACTCCGTCTCCTGAATTTATTAACCATGGGAAATATTTTAAGCAGAGTAATTGCCATTAGTAGATCTTTGCTATATGATTAGACATGAAAGTATCATCTTTCTCTCTCCCTCTCTCCCTCCATACCCCCGCTCTGTTTTTGAATAAATAGAAAAAAGAATGAATTAACTCCATTCACTACTAATAAAGCAAAACTAATTGACCTCAAATAAAATAACTGAAAGTAATTTAAAAAGCCATGGCTTAAGTCCAGATTTTACATAACTTTTACTCATTATATATTGTTGATTTCTGTAAACAAGCAGCCCTGGTGAGATGGGCACAGAAAAAAGAGAGTCTCTGTTAAAAGATCATTCATTTCTACCAACACTCTTGCCCACTTAATAGTTATATTCTTTGACTTTAACAATATTATGCTCTTGAGAATAATAAGATGCTGAACTGTTTTTGATAGGAAGTCTATTACTGAAAACTATAGAGCTATTATGGAATTTGCATGAGAGATTTGGAGGATTGATTTCTCCAATTTTTTTTTCTGCTTAAACTGTAACTGGTTTAATGCTTCTGAATTATTGCTCGGAATTTCTCATTTGGTTTCATTTTAACCTTGAGCAATTCATTGGAAGGACTTGGACTAATGGCCATTTAAATCTTAACCACAATGAGAATCCTGAAATACCCCGATAAGTAGACTAGAACTGTACCACATATTATTTTAATGTTATTCTATGAAATCTTAGTTATAATACCATTATCATTTTTCATATCCTGAATCGCTGTCTTTTGTCATTTTTACCCTATTTTCCCCATTTCTACAAAATGCATTTCTCTGTCAGGGGTAATTTAATGAACAGGCATTGACCTCCATTTTTATGTTTCTCCCACTGTGAGAAGAAATTGAAGATGAAACATATAGTGAGGGAATAGCTGTGTAGCTTTAACTAGTCTAGCAAATACAAAGAGTATAGCCAAAGACACAGTTAAATATTACAACTGTACCCAAAATAATTTCTGATGTAACCTTTAACATCTAAGAAGTTACTATATTATGCAGCTTTAATTGAAAAGCTTTCTTTCTTTTTATTTTTAAATAATTAATTATTGAATAAAATTTCTTAATAGTATTTTGAGGAAAGCTAAGTAGTTGTGAAGAAAGATCCTTTCTTCTGTCTATTTGTACAACTGCCTGACAACATTTTATTTAATGATTACTAGTAGTTTATCTTTATTTAATATGCACTTAAGTCTAAGAGCAGTATGAGATCCATTTTTTTCACAACAAGCGTATGATTGAGTTCAGGGGTGGGTTCTAAATTTTTTTACTACTGGTTCTGTGGGCGTGGCTTATTTTGTGGGCGTGGCTTGATGATCATGTGACAATTCTTTAGGATTTAGCAGAGGTCCTGGTCTACCAGGCTTTTAACTGCTTGCAGAGCTGTATTGGTCTACCCATTTGTTTTTGGAGGCACCGGTCTACCCATTTATTTTTGCAGGCACTGGTCTACCCATTTATTTTTGCAGGCACTGGTCTACTCATTTGTTTTCTTTTAACACTGATCAGCTGTAGGGCGGCCCTTTGAAGCCCCGCGGCAAGAGTTTAAACAGTTTTTTCCCCGCTAGCCAATAGCCAGATAGGCGGAACCGGGAGGAACCCACCACTGATTGACCTAAGAGAAAATCATAGGCTCAAAATCACCCAGTGAGCTTTCATGGCTGAAAACATACTACAGTACAGGTAGTCCTTGACATACGGCCACAGTTGAGCCCAACATTTCTGTTGCTAAGCAAGATAGTTAAGTGAGTTTGCCTCATTTTATAACCTTTCTTGCCACAGTTGTTAAGTGAATCTCTGCAGTTATTAAGTTCATACTATGGTTGTTAAATGAATCTGGCTTCTCCATTGACTTTGCTTGTCAGAAGGTCACAAAAGATGATCACATGAACTCGGGAATCTGCAACTATCATACATGCCAGTTGCCAAGCATCCAAATTTTGATCACATGACAACAAGGATGATCATAAATGTGAAAAATGATCATAAGTCATTTTTTTCAGTGCCGTTACAATTTTGAATGGTCACTAAATGAATGATTATAAGTCGAGGATTATCTGTAGAGATATTTCTAGATTGAATTCAATGCCTACCTCATTTCATTAGCTCTAGAGAGTGATGTATTTTTAAAATAATATTAAATATACAAATTTTGTCAAGCGTAGTGAAGGATGGCTAGATGGGTTAAATAAGGAATTGCAATGTGAAATGTTTGTGTTGCAAGAGAAATGTTGATTTTATTAAATAGAAATATTTTCTGAAAAGGCTAGGAATATTTAAAAAAAATATTTGGAAGTGTTTTCGATCACATGCGTTATTCATTAAAACATTCCATGCAAGCCTGGAGAAAGTTGCTGCTACTTTAATGAATCAAATAATTAAAGCAGCATATATATTTTTCACACATAAAAAAACCCCAGACAGGTGTGCATTCATCACTGCATTAGTTATGAAGCAATTTTGAAGTATATATGGCCCTGTTTTGTTTTCTGCTCAGGTTCTGAACAGAACAGAAATGTTCAATTCACTGGCATTACATTATCAGCTATGTAATCACATTTGTATCTTATGCGACTGGTAGTAGAGTACATTTCTGCACACCTTAGAATAGTTATGCTAATCTGTAAGTTAGCATTCCCAATGTCTTTTCAATGTGTGTGTTTGTGTGTGTGCATGCATATGCGCATGTGAGGTTTGGAAAATCGCTTCTGACTTGAATCTCTGACCAAGTATATCTGATATTAGTCAAACAACTGTGTCTAATATGTTGCTTTTATTTTGAAAGGGAAAAAAAGTAAAAGTGAGATTGCAAACTAGAATTACATTTGTTTTTGTTACAGATTGCTTCCTACCAAGCTATTTGCCGTTTATATGTTATTTGCAATAAGTAGCACCTTCAGGGAAAAACGTCCACCAGAAATGAATGATTAGCATCTTTGGTTTGGGTTGCTACTTATCAAACATGGGATATTTTTTAAAGATAGGACTGCCAGCATCAGTAGTGTTCGGAGACACTACTGTTGATTATCTCTCAAAGGAAATGAATAACTTCTTACCAGCACCTTGTAGTTAGTTAAAAGTTATGCCATCCTTTTGTAAGGGGTTACAGAACCCTAATCCTAACCTATCTGTTGGATCTCTGTGTCTTCCTCCCCTAACTGCCTCTAAAATAATTGGGAAGAAGAAATCTGAAATCAGCGGATCTCCAGAATTATCCACAATACTCAAGTTTTTCATGTCCTGCAGTATTGTTCCAAGGTTGGATCACAGTGAAGAATTTTGTAATATACATTATGAACACATAAAAGTTGGTACATTTTATTGCCATGTTTCCCTGAAAATAACACTGGCTTTTATATTAATCTTTGCTCCAAAAGATGCATTAGGGCTTATTTTCTGGTTAGGGCTTATTTTTTAGGAAAATATGGTACTAAATGCATCCAGTCTGGTTGATGATCTTAACTGGGCCTTATTTTTGGGGTAGGGCTTATATTACAAACTCCTAAAAATCATGCTAGGACTTATTTTCAGGGAAACACATTATCACTGCAAGTGTAGAAGGGTAGCAAAATTAAGAGTGAATCCCAACATTACAGTGTTACCTTTTCTGATTTTAAACATCTTGAAATTCACTGGTTCTAAGAATACTTCAGGTCTCAGGCAGGTAAAAGGATGATCCGTAATTAATTTTTGATATAATCAAATAAAATTCTCTGAAATCATAGTGGCTTTTACAAAATTTTCTCTACTGAACCACGTGAATTTAATGAAATATTTACCCTGCTTTCTAAATGAACCAGTACACTACAGTGATCTGTGGAAAAATAAAGAGCAATCCAAACATAAATAGCATAATAAAATATTAAAAGCATAATTACTTCAAGCAATTTAAAGCAACAGATTATTTTAAAAGCACTCAATACAGCAACAGAGAAACCTGATACTGATTAATAAGTTCCATTGCCTCTACAGTTTTTTGTAGCCACCCCGCTCCCGCAGAAGGGAAGAAGGACCTGTTTGATTGGCCCATCCAAGGCACTAATGGACCTTGTGCTGATTCAGAGTGATTATTTCTGAAGTTCTGGTGCATGGTTTGGCTGAGACCCTAGTTTCAGTTTGGAATGAACATGCAACTAGAACCCTGGATCGGATCACACTTATATGGACTTTCTGTGTTCATGAATACCATAAAGTTCCCTGGTTTATGGGGGCACTGCAAATGATCTAAATAGAACAGAATAACAGAAGGAACCTTGTAAGTCATCTAGTCCAATCCCCTGCCCAAGGAGGAGACCCTACTCCACTTCTGACAGATCACAGTCCAGTCTCTTCTTGAAAGCTTCCAGTGCTGAAGCTCCCACAACTTCTGAAGACAAGCTATTCCATTGGTTGATGGTTCTTACCCTCAGAAAATTTCTCCTTATATCTAGGTCGAATGTCTCCTTGACCAGTTTCCATCCATTATTCCTTGTCTGGATTTCAGGTGCTTTGGAAAATAGGTTGAGAGCCCCTCAAATATTGGAGAAGTGCTATCATGTCTTCCCTGGTCCTTTTCTTCACTAGATTAACCATTCCCAGTTCCTGTAACTATTCTTGATACGTTTCAGCCTCCAGTTCCCTAATCATCTTTGTTGCTCTTCTCTGCACTCTTTCTAGAGTCCCAACATCTTTTTTTTAATAGGATGGTGACCAAAACTGGATGCAGTATTCTAGGTGTAGTCTTACTAGGGCTTTATATAGTGGTATTAGTATCTCACTTGATCTTGATTGAATCCGTCTGTTAATGCAATTTAGGATTGCATTGGCTTTTTTTGGCTGCCGCTACAACTGTTGTTTCATATTTAATTGGTTGTCCACTAAGACTCCAAGATCCCTCTCACAGTTACTGCTATTAAGCCTGGTTTCTCCCAATCTATATGTGTACTTTTGGTTTTTCTGGCCTAAGTGTAAGACTTTTCTCTACATTGAATTTCATTTTGTTAGATAGGGCCCAGTGTTCAAGTCTATCAAGAGCCATCTGGATCTTGAGCCTATCATCTAGGGTGTTGACTATTCCTGCCAGTTTAGTATCATCTGCAAATTTGATAAATTCCCCTTTTATTCCCTTATCTAAGTAGTTTATGAAACAATACAAAATACATTTAGAGTACTGCTGGACAAAAATGATGAATTTAGTTGACCATAGGTAAGAAACTTTATTAGGACTTACTTTATGGAGATAAGAGCCATGAAGAAAGCATACTTCCCTGCTCTTACTACATGTACAGATAGCTGACCCGTGGTCCTGTTTCAGTTTACCAGACCCCTCCTTGGTGACTAGGAAGAGGAGAATCCTTCCAGGGCTATTGTGAGAATTATTTTAGGCATTTGTTAGATAAAGCTACTTGGATTTGCTCTGAGTTGGATTCTGGTTGAGCAGGTCCTATGGAAGCAATTGAATATTTATTTTTCCTCCATTATCAAAATCAGAGGTTCAGCTGGAGAAATCAATAGGCTCTTTATAGTTATGGACAGTCTTGCCAATATGTCCTGGACTTATGCTCCTCCTGGCCTGTAATGGCTTCCTGGGAGGTAGTATGTGATTGGATTCAAACAATATATAATGCCTCTTTGTAGTAGAGGGTGGCTCTTCCTGTGTTGAAGGAGGCAGTGATTTCCCCTCTTCTCAGATCTTTGGATTTGACCATGTTGGACAACTTTTGAATGGTCTCCAATCTTCCTTTTTAGGCATTACAATTCTAAAGCTTTCTGGAAAAAGTAAATCTAGAGTTGTCAACTTTAACTCTCAGAAGAGTAGTATTCTCCCAGAAACAACAGGCAACTTGGAAGTCTTTCTGTCCTCCCAGCTCCTGAGAAGCAGGTGGCAGATGTGGCCTGGGGATTAATTGAACAAATTAATCTTGTGTGATAACTCAACCATTCCTGAACCAGGAAACCCTGCTCGAGGTCACTCAGTTCCTCCAAGGCAATCCAACAAATAGGCAACCATATTCGATAGGATCATAAATCCTCCTGACCCAATGTCTGTGAGAAAACACAGTCTTTAAAACTTATGAAGAACAGGTAGGCTACCTGGGACAGTGTGGAGGATAGCAATAGCTCTTAGATTTATATACTACTTTACAGTGCTTTACAGCCATCTGTAAGCGGTTTACAGAGTCAGCCTATTGCCCCCAACAATCTGGGTCTTCATTTTACCCACCTTGAAAGGATGGAAGGATGAGTCAACCTTGAGCCTGGTGAGATTTGAACTGCCAAATTGCAGTCAGCCGGCAGTCAGCAGAAGTAGCTTGCAGTACTGCACTCTAACCACTGTGCCATCGTGGTTATTCAATAGGCCAGGTGTAGCATTGTTTAAGAGATGGAACTCAGTGTGTGCTTATCCAGTTGGATCTTATTCAGTAGACATAATTTATTTATCTGATTATTTGGTTGATTTTATTCCACCTAGCTGGTAGAATGTGATGAAGTACCTAGGACAATCAACAGAGTTGTACAGATGGTTCTATGTATATTAAGTAGACAAGTAAATTATTTCATTTTCAAAGCAAAGCCAAAGGCCAGGTTTAGATGGATTTAAGCAGTTTCATTCTCAAATTCTGAAGCTAAAATACCCCCTGTACATGAACGCAAACATAAATTCCACTTGTAGTACATTCCCTTTACTTACTTGCTTACTGGAGGTATAACTACTTCTAAAATTGGTTCTAAAACTGACGTCTATGAAGCCATAGCTTTGGAGTGCATGGTTGAAATCATCCTGGTACCATTCAAAAGCCACACCACTGCCTCCAGGTTTTTACCATCTATATTATTCATATCTGTGATCATGTTTTATCTATTTATCATTCTAACCCAATGAGACTTAAACATTCATGCATGTTTTGAGTACATAACCTTTAAAGATACTAATATACTAAGACTGATTGTACTGCTGTAATTTCCTGACATTTCTATTAATTCAAGAAAGGCAAGGTTTTGCAGTGAAAATTTGTTAAGTGGCACAAATTCTGGAAGAAAGAAAAGGGAATGGCATCACCTAATGCAAATAGCTTTGCTGAATAGAGGTGGATGATAAACAGAATAGGTAAACACATAATAATATATTTGCTGGCCATTGACTGAGATAATTGAAAAAAACATTTATCCCTCTAAAATAATATTTAAACATAAATGTCTTCAGTGGGCCTAAATACAGCACAGACATATTATAAAGTCACAGTTTGTTAGACTAATTTCCATTCTGTATCAAAAAAATGTATTCTTTTATCTGAGAAATGTCAGGCAAATCTATCTTTTCCCCTTTGCTTCAGTAGGCAGCTGACCTTAAAACACAAGTCAAATGATTGCTGTCATTATGCCTTTTTTATGATCTTGCTAATGAAGTCCACAGTTTATGCTTCTTGTCTGATTAATAATGCTGGAGAATTAACGAAGCAGCGATAATGTATTAGGCTGAGCACAGTTCTTGGCAAGGATATTGTTTTGTTTTTCATTAGTTTCAGAAAAATAATATGGGGAATATTCTTGCCTATGCTTATCTGTGTGACATTGATGGAAAGATTTGAGACTCTGAACATATTTTAATGGATAATCAAATGTTGTGTAATAAAAAAAGAAAAGAAATTAAACAGTGAAAACCTTGGAAGAAAAGTTAGAAATGAAAATGCTGAAAACACAGGGTTGAAGTATTTTTATTTATTTTTGTATTTTATTTATATGCCGCCCTTCTCCGGAGACTCAGGGCAGCTTACAATGCATTAAGCAATAGCCTTCATACTTTTGTATATTTTTATACAAAGTCAGTTTATTGCTCCCACAACCGGGTTCTCATTTTACCCACCTTAGAAAGGATGGAAAGCTGAGTCGACCTTGAGCCTGGTGAGAATTGAACTCGCAGTAATTGCAGGCAGCTGGATGTTAAATGCTTAGTAGGAACATTAGCCTCCTACGCCACTCAGGCTCTGAGTGTATTAATGTTGATCTGTTTCATAAAATACACTGTGATACAAATTTTAAAAACTTTCTAAAGATTAACATTTTTCTTCCAGTTGGGGTTCATTTAACATACATATAAAATATATAGGCAGAATTAAAAAATATATGAGTAAAAATAGAATATTTATTACAAAATACACATAGAACAATCAGTCTAATGCATACGGGCAGTTAGAGGTCAGCTGTTAAAAATAAAAAAGCACTACAGATTGCATATGTGTAGGGCAGGTGCTACTGGAATAAGGATCTATTTAAGGCTAATCTAAATACATCTGTTATGTCATTGTGAGATGAACCAGAGGAAAAAGCCAATTGTAAAATATCTAAAGGGGTACCCAACAAATTTTCAAAACTCTACAGCAGGGGTGTCAAACTCACAGCATCACTTTTTCATCACTTGACATATTGTAACTCTCCCCACCCCTTGCTAAAACGGGTGGGCGTGGCTGGCACATGATGCATCCGGCCCATGGGCCATGAGTTTGATACCCCTGCTCTAGTGGCTACTATTTTGACAAACTAGACCTTATTTTCTCAACCTCAATCTCCTCAGAAGTGATGGTACTTTTATTTCTGGAATTTTCAACCAATATGATAAAACAATGTGATGGTTGACATGCTGAGAGTTTGTAGACCCCATATTTGACTTACCTGGAATTTATTTTTTTTTTAAATTTCAGAGAAAAGAAAATATCACACCCATCTCCTTATTCAATACCACCCCTTTGAGAATGGATTGGCTAATACTTAACAGTATAACCTTCACACATTTCTTGCAATCTTTAACATGGAGGTTAGGATGCAAAAAAAATCAAGATTCCAGGCAGTTCAAATGAATATAAAGGTTTATTGCAAGCTTAAGCTCTCTACAAGAATCTGAACTATTAACAATAAAAGCAAATTGGTGGTAAATAAGAGTCAATGGAATTCAAGGTGCACTGGTCTTAGATCTCTTGTGGGTGCAAATGGATTTGAGACTGATGAGGCGTTTGACCCTTCCCCCAGGCTCAGCCTGGTCATCTCCTACAGCATGTGTCATTTGCACCTGGTGTCAAACTATTGCTTATAGAAAACAAAAGGTTTTAGTATTTGCTTCTACAAGTGGTACTAGCTAACACTTTAAAAATAGTTTCCCATTATTTATACATGTTTACTAAATTGGTTCTACATCCATCTGCCTATTCATGTGGAAACAATACCACAGCTAAGATAAAAACAAAAGCAAACACAATTCTAAGCAACCCCTTATGTCAATTTTAATCAAAACAATAATGCATTTATTCAAAGCAGGAAAGGAAACATGTTTTTAAGGCACAGCTGCTTCTTGTTCTGATTTGCAGATTCTGTTTCACTTCTTCCCTCACTTCCATTCCCATGGTTTTTGTTCTTCACCAAGCTTTTAAAGACACTGCATATGGAGGGGTGGGGGGAAATTGAAACCCTCAGATTAGAAAGCACCGGAAGTGGAAGAAGATGGTGAAGTGGTAGTTTTACAGTAGACCCCTTTTGCTACCAGCATGCTCATTATTGACAGAATATTACCTTTCATCCATCAGAAAGGTCTTAAAAGTTTTCATTTGCTGGTTTCTACAGCAGAACTGAGATGGACCTTATGAATCAGTACTTAGTGATGAAAATTCACTTATCTGCTTCTTATGAAATTTACTGGGTATATCCACACTCCACATTTGTTTCTTATCATCTGATGTAATATGAATAGCAATAGCATTTAGACTTTTTTTAAAAAAATAATCTTTATTTACATTTTCCATTAAAATCACACATACACCATATAACAAAAAACACAGAAAACACACAAACGTTACATATAACACACATGTGGTAGGTACTGATAGTACCTCACTCTATCTATATACAATATGGTATTATATTCCAGGGGAGTCAAAGCAATTCATTTCTCTATTCATTGTCCTTAGGTCGACCCGACCTCACTTTACTAGTATAACATAGAGTTCTCTCTATTAAGCTTTTCAGTTTAGTTTAATTTATATCTTAATTTATAATTTCCTCTTTTCTAGCCAAATATGTACTTTATCCCAGGATAAACATGCTTGCGTTTGATCTCTATCTTTTAATTTTTTGGTCAGCTTGTCCGCTTCTGCACAGTCCAAAATCTTTTTTATGATTGTTTCCTCTGGTGGGGTATTTTGATTTTTCCAAAATTGCGCATAAGTCAATCTCACCGCTGTGATAATATGGGTCGCCAAATACCATAGGTCTTTCTTGATATTATCCGGTTTGGCTCCGAGCAAGTATGCTTCTGGAGGCCAGTCAATTTCAACGTTTAGTACCTCATTTAACCATTTTTTAATAATATCCCAGAATTTCACTGCTTTGGGGCACGTCCACCATTGATGATAGTAGGTGCCTTTCTCAAGCCCACATTTCCAGCATACCGCTGATTGACCTGTATACATTTTCGCCAATCTGTCAGGAGATAGGTGCCACCTATATATCATTTTATATATATTTTCCTTATACGCTATAGAAACTACTGCTTTCATGTTCTCCCACCATATCCCCTGCCATTTATCTAAGTGAATTGAGTACCCAAAATTCTTCCCCCAAACAATCATCGTATCCTTAATTATTTCATCCCCTATCTCTAATCTCATTAATAATTTGTAATTTTTGGACATCATTCCTTTTTCTTGTCCCATCAAAATTTTGTCTAATTCTTGTGGTTCCACGTAAATACCTCTCCCATCTCTATCTTTTTTGTATTTAGACTGAATCTGTAAGTATGTCCACCAATCTAGTTGTATACCTATTGAATTTAATTCTTGTTTGGATTTGAGTTTTCCCTGTGCGTTCACTACCTCTTTATATGTTAATTTCTTTGTTGGGTTGTATAGTTTGGGATATGTTACCGCTTCTATTGGGGATATCCAGCACGGTGTTTTGTTATAGTATTTTTTGCTAATCTTGTCCCAATTTCGAATTAAAATATTCCTTATATAGTGTTTGGTAAACCATTTACTTTGTGGGGTGTTGTTTCACCAGAGTGCCATATGCCAACCCTGTTGTAGGTTGTGCCCCTCTAATTTAAGAAGCCGATTATTATCTAAGGCAGTGATGGCTAAGCTTTTTGCCATCGTGTGCCAGGAGAGGGGGGGCGGGGGCGGGTCATGCACGCACGTGCCCACACGCATGCACGCGCAACCCCCTCCCCCCCACTCCTGGCACATGAGGGCCTGGTAGGCCCGTTTTTCTTTCTTACTTGGCTCTAGATCCTGTCTATTTATCTGGGAAGAGCGAAAAAAGCCTTTCCCACTCCCTTGGAGGCCCTACGGAGGCTGAAAGGGCCCATTTCCTGACTCCCAGTAGGACAGGAAGTGACTTTTTTGCTGTCCCCAGCCTCCAGAACCTCTCTAGGAGTCTCTAGGAGCCTCTCTAGGAATCTCTAGGAGCCTCTCTAGGAGTCTTTGGAGGCCAGGGACAGCAAAAAACGTCATTTCCTGTCCCACCGGGAGTCAGGAAATGGGCCCTTTCAGCCTCCGTAGGGCCTCCAAGGGAGTGGAAAAGGCTGTTTTCACCCTTCCCAGATAAATAGGCAGGATCTGGAGCCAGGTAAGAAAGAAAAACGGGCCTTCCCCACCCACCCACCCCGTCCCTCCACAGGCAAGAAACAGCTTGTTTCCCTACTTCTGGTGGGCCCAGAAGGCCCGAAAATCAGCTGAGCTGGCATGCCCACTAATATGGCTCCGCGTGCCATCTGTGGCATGCGTGCCATAGGTTCGCCATCACGGATCTAAGGTGATCCACTCTTTTACCCACACTAACAAAGCTGCTGAATGGTAGTTCTCCCAATTTGGTAAACCCAGACCTCCTCTTTCTCTTACTTCTTGCATCATCTTTTTTTTAATGCGTGGTTTCTTTCCCTGCCAAATAAATTTTGTTACTGTTTGATTCAATTCCATGAAGAATTTTTTGGATAAATTCACTGGAGCAGTTTGAAATAAAAAGTTGAATTTTGGTAAAATGTAGGATTTAATTGTTGTTACTCGGCCTAACAATGAAAGCTGTATTTTGCCCCATTTATCTAGATCTTTCCTTGTTTGCTTTAATAATTTGTTGTAATTATCTTCCTGTATACTCGAACATCTACTCGATAGCCAGATTCCTAAATACTTAGTTTTATTAACTATCTTCAACCCGGTTACTTCCTGTAATTCCTTTTTATCCTCCTCTGACATGTTTTTTGTTAGTAAGTTAGTTTTCTTTTTGTTAATCAATAATCCTGCTACTGTCCCAAATTCTTCAATCGTCTTCAATAAATATGTGCCAGATTTTATTGGTTCCTCCAAGATGAAGGCCATATCGTCTGCGAAAGCCTGGGTTTTATATATCTGCTGTCCAATTCTAAGGCCTTTTATTTTAACTTCATTTCTTATTTTACGTAAGAGAGTCTCTAAAGATAAGATAAAAAGTAAGGGGGAAAGAGGACAGCCTTGTCTTGTACCCTTATTGATATGGAATTCTTCTGTTAAGTCCCCATTTATCAACAGTCTGGCCGTTTGTTTAGAATAAATTGCTTTTATAGCATTGGTGAATCTCTGTCCAAAACCCATATGGTCTAATTGTATTAATAAAAATTCCTAATTAACTCTATCAAAGGCCTTCTGGGCGTCTATGAAAACTAATGCTACTTGTTTACCTGGGTATTCTTCGTAATATTCCAATATGTTTAACATGACCCTCAGGTTATCTTTTAATTGACGAGTTGGTAGGAACCCTTTCTGATCCTTATGTATAAAGTCGTTCAAAAATCCTTTTAATCTACTTGCCAGAATTGTCGTGAAAATTTTATAGTCAGAGTTCAAGAGAGATATTGGTCTGTAATTTTTTATGTCTGGTGAGGGGCGGTCTTCTTTGGGAATTAGACTAATATTTGCCTCTTTCCACGAATGGGGAATTTCTGCCTTTTCCAGGACTTCGTTAAAAAGATCTCTCATGTGTTCTCCCAATACATCAAATATTCTTTTGTATAATTCGGCTGGTAATCCATCTATACCCGGTGTTTTCAGATTCCCTTGTTTCTTAACTGCTCTTTCAATTTCCGTTAGGGTGATTTCCTCTTCTAATATTTCTCTTGTCAGATTGGATATTTTAGGTAAGTCCAAATTTTCTATATAGTTTTTTATCACGCCTGCTACAATCTCTTCTTTTTTATACAATTCTTTATAAAAGTCCACTGCAATTTTTTCCTTTCCTTTTTTGTCTCTTTATCTTCCAATTGCTCAATTCGTCTATTCTGTTTTTCCTTTTTGAGTCTATATGTCAGCCACCTTCCTAATTTATTAGCTGACTCAAAATATTTTTGTCTTGCTATTTTTACCTTGTCTTTTAGTTTATCCAACTCTAAGAGATTAAGTCTATGTTTTAAAACTATTATCCGTTCTTTTGCCTCAATAAATAGTGGATTGTCTTGTAATTGTTCCTCAGCTTTAGCCAATTTATTCATTATTTCACCCCTTTCCTGTTCTTTTTTATATTTGATGGCTGTCTGTTTTATAATAAGACCTCTTATGAAAGCCTTGGCAGTATCTCAAATTGTTTGTAATGGCATTCCTGGTGTCTTATTGTCCTGAAAAAAGAGTGATATTTCTGTCTTTAATTTTTGTATAAATTCCTTTTCCTGTAAAATTTCTGTTCTCATCATCCATCTCCTTCTATTTTTCCCCTCTTCCTTCAAAATTGTCAAAACTGGATTATGGTCTGCCCAATCATTTGGTAAAATTCTAATTTCTGCCACCTGAGAATTAATTTCTTGTGTCATCCAAACCATATCCAATCTGGACCATGAGCCATGTCTGGGGGAATAATATGTAAATTGTTCTCTAGTCTGATTGTATTCTCGCCATGTATCTTTCAATTCCAGGTCCTCACTCATTTCTTCAAAAATAGCTGGTAAAATCCTCCTATCTTGGCCTTTATTCCCTCTCTTTGCGTTTTTCCCTGTTTTATAATCTTGTGTTCTATTGACAATCGCATTAAAATCCCCCCTAATACATACTTGCTCGTATTCCCGTTCTCTTATTTCTTTCCGAATTCTTTGAAAAAATGAAGATTGCTTGGTATTAGGCGCATAAATTCCAATAAGGAGTATCTTTTTTTGTAATAATTCTACTTCTAATATCAGTATTCTTCCCTCTTTGTCTGCAAACAATTGGTTCGGCGAGAGATATTCTTTGACAAATATGGCTACCCCTCTCTTCCTCTCTTCTGAAGCTGCTACAAATAGTTTCCCCGCCTTGGGGCATTTTAATAGATTAGATTGTGATAATTTAATATGTGTTTCTTGCAAACATGTTATATCCATTTTGGCTTTAATTATTTTTGCTAAAATGCGTCTAAAAAGCAATAGCATTTAGACTTATATACCAGTGATGGCTAACCTTTTTGCCATTGCATGCCAAAAGCATGGGGGAGCGTGGAGGGTCGAGTGCGCGCATGCCAACACCCATAATTCAATGTGCCCTGCCCCCCATGCATGCACGTGCGACCCCCCCCTGCGCTTCCCCTGCTTTCAGCACATGATGGCACAGTGGGTCCGGTAGGCCTGTTTTTTGCCCTCCCCAGGTTCCATAGGCTTTCTAGGAGCCTGGGAAAGGCGATAACGGTCTTCCCCACGCCCCTGGAGGCCAGAAACGGCCTGTTTCCCAATTTCTGGTGGGCTCAAAAGGCCTGAAAATCAGCTGGCTGGGGTACGCATGCATACTGGAGCTGAGCTAGGGCAATGCTCGCGTGCCCATAGATATGGCTCCGCATGCCACCTGTGGCACTCGTGCCATAGGTTCGCCATCACGGTTATATACCGTCCTATGGTGCCACATTATTTGTGTGGTTTACATTGTCAGCATATTGTTCCCAACAATCTGGGTCCTCATTTTACTGATCCTGGAAAGATAAAAGGCTAAGTCAACTTGAGCTCCATCAGGATCGAACTCCTGGCAGTGATAGAATTTGCCTGCAATACTGCATTCTAACCATTAAATGCCATTACCAGGAAGCTGGCTTTATGCCTTCTGAGCTTCCTATTTGGCCAAATCAATCCTCACAAACAGTTCTGATAGACACTGTGTCATGGGTTTTAATAGGCCTGTTCGTATCCTTTGAAAATGGTGCTTTAAAATCCACAAAGTATCTTTTTATTAAAAAAAAAAAAGTTAAACCAAATGGAACTTTTTCCAAAGTGGTTAGGCATGTTCATGCATGCAAAGGCAGATGGGAACAGCTTTCAAAATAGTTGTGCAAAAGATGTAGCTGCTAAATTAATGAAATTTATTAAATTAATAAAGCATGTTTCAAACATGTTCCTGCATATTCCAAAGTTCCTCATTCAACAGCTTAGCACAGTTCTGATGCTGTTCCTGAGCACTGGCCGCCCATTATTGAGTTGATTTAAAGCCTATTCTCACTATTGTTATTTCTTTACGTGATCCTAGAACATATTATAAATCACTATTCTATTGGAACAATAAATAAACATTAAACCTTGACTATATCACAGTTACTGCTTAATTTTGGAAACTCTCTATTTTAAAAAAACCCTTCCAAATCAATTAAATACTTTTCTTGTTCCATATGCCGATGGATTTCTTGTGTCCAGGTCCAACATTGCTTTGATTGCTAACCTCCCCAAGATTTTTCCTGTAAGAGGAAGGGTTTATGTCAGAAAGAATCATCAGCATAGTGTTGAAGCCACCAAAGCATCTTGTGAACGTCCTGACCCCAGCAGGCAATATGATTCCTTTATGCGGCTGATGCAAAGAAAGTCATTGGAATTAATGAAATAATCTTGGATAAAAGCCAATGTCAGAGGTCAGTCAGAGTTTACAGACACCTTTGCCTGACATTCCTATCGTGCTAGGCAGCTCGGGAATTCTTCAGATATTTACTCTGAGCTGGCTAATGTTAAAACCAAGGGAATGCCCCCAAGCCGCTAGAGGCCAAAGATTCTTGTGTCTGTTCCAACTTCAGCTAAAATCTTGGGACTTTAAAACACAAGCTCCTTGTGATTCCTGAATGGTCATGTGAATGAATTACCCATGTTTCTATATAATATTTAATTCTTTATTCTTTTAAGCATGTGATGCCTGAGTTGTATAATTCTTGGAAACAAATTATGAAGTAACTAGAGTTTGAGATATGAATAACTATGAATAGGTGGGGAAGTGGGGAAAGAAAGAATAATATATATATATATTAGTGACTGACTGCTTGGTTGTGCTGGCAAACTCAAAAGTAGAATGGTCCTAATATCACTTTTGCAGTTCTTTGACTTTCCCTGTTTGTCTCCTGTTCTATAAAGTCTTCCTCAGCTAAGCTTGCTTCCAAGTGACTTCATCAACTTTTTTGGCAATGAGAAAGAAGAGATTTGCCACAGTTTTCTTGGAGGATGACTTTCAACTTCCCTTCTTTCCTACATGGTTATTTCTACCCAAATACTAACCTAGTCTGACTATGCTTAGTTTCCAAATTCTAACAAGGTCAACCAGGTACATCTCTGCTTCATAAACCAAGGGTGGGTTCTACTCAGGTGTGGGTTCTACTTACCTTTACTACCAGTTTGCAGTGAAGCCGTGCACGTGCGCTCACTTTGCTTGCGCATATGCTTTTCTGCGCATGCGCAGAAGCATTTTGATGACGTCGGGGTCAGTGGACGCAGCCTCCCGCTGGTCTTACTACCGGTTCGATAGAACCGGTGCGAACTGGGGGCAACTCACCACTGGTTCTACTTACCTTTACTACAGGTTTGCAATGGGATCATGCGCACCAATGACGACATCCGGGGCAATGGGCGGGGCCTCCTGCCGGTTTTACTACCGGTTCTTGCAAACCGGTCCGAACTGGGGGCAACCCACCACTGCCATAAACCATAGGAAGATTAAGAAATAGAATACATGTGAGGTTACCATGAAGATATAAATCATTCTGTGTATGTATGTACAGTATGTGTGATATGAATCTAAGCTCTCAACATTTTTTTAAGACCTAATTTTCTGGAAAAGAAGCTAGCTTCTATATTTCTTGTTCTATTCTTGTGTATCAGAAATAGTGAAGTTGTCACTATCGTTCAATAAGTTCTAACTTTTTACAAAGTTAATACATGCAGAGATGGAAAAATATACAAGAAATACAATGCCACTTGTAAAAGGGTTACTTAATATTTTTAATTATTGCATTATTAATAGGCAAAAGGTTAAATAGCATAATACTTTAGTTTGAAAAATAAGTCTCACATGTATGTGGCAATCAAAATATCGGTTTCAAAAAACAAGTCAGATCTCTATTGTACCTGATTTCTGGCCTAGTTTTACATTATAATAGTTCAAGGCAAAGACTTGTAAGTTTGCTGATGATTATCCAGTTATTCAATACAATGGTCACGTTTACATTAGAACCAGGGCCTAAAGTGAGTTTTAAATCATTGACCCAGTCTCTTTACAACCTAAATCTATATTTAAATAACAATTATTCTATAGTTGTATAGTCTCCAGTTACATTGATGAGATTAAAGTGAAAACAAAAATACAGATGATATCTCAGTGGATGCCACAAACATTTCCAGTTTTGATTCCATGAATGCCAAAAGAACTGGAATTAAATATATGCCCCAGCCCAGAATATGAAGAACAAAGAAACATTTAAGTGCTTTCTGGTCTCCCTTAAAGAATATAATTCTTATCAGCGTAATTGAAACCTTCATGCATACATAGCTTTCCTGTGTATTAACGTTTTATAAAATGCTGAAGGCAGATATTACCATGAATGCTTATATTATCTGCTAATGTAGTTACTTAGCAATTTACAATCTGGTGAAATTTGCAACTCAAGTAACTTCAAAGTAGTTCTGTAGTGTGCTATTTTCTCCTAAAACATCTGACGTCTAATATTAACATACTTATTATCAGACTTTTGTGACTTATACCACCTGACAAAGTTCATTATGATCTGAAAAAGTTTTTCTGGAAATAAATTTCTTTGGTGTTATTATTGCAAAAGCCTAAGATGGTGTGAGTGAGTGAATAAGTGCTTTCATGTCAGGATTGATTTTTGGCAACTGCCTAAACCTGCCTGGATCCTGTGTTAGGCCTTCTGGTCCTAAGAAATGTTACTTAGTAGATCTCTGGATGTGTGCCTTTCCTGTTGTGGTACCCATTCTACAGGATGTTATTCCTTTGTAGAACAGCGATCCCAACCTTGTTGGCTTTCATAGGTCCTAAAAACCTGATTCTGTGCCCAGGATTGGAAACCTGAGTGTGTGCAAAGACCAATTTCTTGGTTGTATTATTAACTATGTGATATGATATTTTCTTGGCTGCTGTGCTGTTTAATTGTAGTTTTATTGCAAATGTTTTTCATTTTGTTTGCTGCCCAAAGCCATTGACTGAGATGGGCAGTTATGCAAACTGAATTAATCAATAAACAACAATTTTCTTGGCACGATTTCAGATGTGGTTTGCCCTTCCCTTCTTCCTAGGGCTAAGAGAACTGTCTCAAGCTCACCTGGTTGACTTTGTGCCTAACGCAGGACCAGAACTCATGGTTTACCAGTTTCTAGCCCAGTGTCTTAAACTCTACACCAAAGTGGGTCTCATCTGGATGATTATGCATCTGGAAACACAAACAGCCTTCAGTTGAAATTAATAGCATTAGTACATCACTCAGAATATGAGCAATGGGATAATGATAGGCAAAGGCAGGGGTGGGTTCCAAAATTTTTTACTACCGGTTCTGTGGGCATAGCTTATTTTGTGGGTGTGGCTTGATGGTCATGTGACAATTATTTAGGA
>WNWU01000032.1:1363057-1415507 GCA_012654045.1 Ptyas mucosa
AGGGAGAGAGGGAGAGAGAGAGGGAGAGAGGGAGAGAGAGAGGGAGATCTTTTTCGTTAGAGAGAAGTTGGAATTGATTCAGTGAAATGTGATGGAGAAACGCGATTGGAGTTGGGCTTGGGTGACTGCATGTGTGCCCACAGAGAGGGCTCTGCATGCCACATCTGGCACATGTGCCATAGTTCACCATCACGGATCTAGATGGTTAGCTTCCTTAGATATTGAATTATAACATTTATCCCATTGCAATTCTATGGCTCCATATTATGGTGATTTTATTGTGGTTTTATCTTAATTTTATATATTATCTCCTATATTGTATTGTCCACATATATTGTGCATATGTATGTGTGTGTTATTTAAACTAAATTTGTATATCACTGATTGCATAACCTCTGTAGATGCCATACGCTACATAAATAAAATAAATAACCTTGGATTTCAGTAAGTCATTTGATAAGCCTAATTAGACTGCAGCCTAATTCTGCAATGTTAAACATTGATAAAACAATGTTCTATCTTACCACTCTCGGCATGGAGTCCTTAATAGGATTACATCTATATGGAGGAAAACATGCAGTTGGATCCTCAAGATTCTGTCTCGGGCCCAGTGCTTTTCATCATCTTCATCATCGGGCCGGTTCGCTCGCACAAAGAGGGCCTTCTCAGGGTGCCGTCGGCCAGACAATGCCGGCTGGCGACCCCCAGGGGGAGGGCCTTCTCTGTGGCAGCGCCTGCCCTCTGGAACGACCTACCCCCTGAGATACGCACGATATCAGACCTCTGGACTTTTTGTCGGGCCCTAAAAATGCACTTATTCCATCTAGCTGGGCTGGCCTGATCCCATCCTCTCAGTTTTAACTGAATTCAGTTTTAATTGGGTTGTTTTAAATTGCTGGGCCGAAATTGTTTAATGTTTTTAAATTGTTTTTAAATTTTATATTTTATGTTTTATCTCGGCTGTGCACCGCCCTGAGTCCCGAAGGAGAAGGGCGGTATAAAAAATTAATAAATAATAAATAAATAATAAATGATCTAGAAGAGGGGATAGAAGGGGAACCCATCAAATTTGCAGACGACACCAAACTGGGTAGAATTGCCAATACTTTGGAAATGGACTCAAGTTTCAGAAGGATCTTGACAGAGTTGAATGTGCATAGGTATAATAATAGGCAGTACCTGGTTCAATAGTAGTACCTTTGACCATCCCAGTGGACCATCACTTATGTAGGGGCCAGCAGTGTGCAAAAAAGCCAGTGCAGTCCTAGGCTACATTAACAGAGGGATAGCATCAAGATTATGAGAAGTGATAATACTCTATACTGCGCTAGTGAGGCCACACTTGCCTGCAACTCTTCAACTAGGAGGTACAGTATTTGAATATGACACATATTCCCAATACCTTTTTTATTTTGGTTTCTGATTGTGGAGCAAATTTGAATTCAAATTATATCACAATCAATATTCAGAAATGTCACCGAACTAAATCTTTTATACATTCAGAATTTTCAGCATGGGCAAATAGGTTGTTAGAGTAATGACAGCGGTAATGATTAAAGCATATTATTTTATGAGTTTCTTGTTTTAATCGGACATTATGCTAATTATACTGTATTCCATTTTTCAATAAAAGGTCAACAGTGCACTGTTTGTTCAGAATATGCAATTTAAACTTCACGTCTGTCATTAGAGATAATCTAGGCTTGTTGTATCTTGTGGGGTTGTCATAGTAACTAGACCTGAGATCTCTGTTTACAGCCTTCAGAGAATAAACATTTTGCCTTTCTTTTTTTGGGGGGAAGAAAAATACTCAAACAATTAAATGTGGTCTGAAAACAAAACCATAATAGCTTAGAAAGAGAGATGTCATTTGTCAAAAATCAATATAAATGATGCAGTTGGTGCAAGTCAAAACACTCAAGCAAGTGATTGACAGCTATACTGAAATATTTCCCCAGGGATGAAGGAAGTAACTGATAATGTATCACAATGCCTTGAAGCAGAATTCATTTAGCTTTGCTAATGGGCTTTGTTCCAGTTATTATCACTTTGAAGAATATTTGCTTAAATTTCTTTAAAGTCAGCTAAAACATTTGTTCATTCATAATAGCACAAAGGGACTTCATTTTTACTTTCTGTAAGGCTCCTTGCTTTCATCCCGAAGAGTACATACAAGGGTATCCATACTTGCTGTGGTTTCACGTCATCTTTAATGCTTTTTCTTTTTTAATCTCACCATCACACAAACGCAGGTGCAAAAGGGTGATATCCTGTAGCTTCTGATAATACACAGTGGTGTAGTAGAACACTTAAGTAACTGCCAGGCTGCATCTTGACAAAAGATTTCCAACATCTGATGTCAAATTTATTGACATGCTCGGTAAAGTGCCTGCATAAAGGTGTAGAATGCCCTCAGCTGAAAAAAACCAAACAAACCCATTTAATAATTACTGGGTATACTCAAACACAGCTGAAAGTATGATGGGTTCTGCCTTAGTAACAGATTCCAAGGAAAGTCCAAAGGTGCTTTTTCAGGAGGCAACTGGACTTTCTTGAGGGTTTTTTTGGGAGACGTTTCGCTTGTCGTTCAAGAACCTTCTTCAGCTCTGACAGGATAGTGGGAGAGGAAGGATTTATATTCCTTGCAGACAGCTGGTAATCTGCATCCTTTTAGAGGATCGTTGAGTTTATCTGTGTCCTCAGGATCACCTGAGCAGTGCTTCTGGTTCCTGTAGTCTGCAATTTTTTTTCTTCTGGAAATCTTCTGGAATATAAATTTTTCTATTCCCCACTATCCTATGAGAGCTGAAGAAGGTTCTTGGATGAGAAGCGAAATGTCTTCAAAAAACAAACAAACAAGGAAGTCCAGTTGCCTTCTAAAAAAGCACATTTGAGACAAACATGACCTGGATGACTGAGAATCTCTACAGACTTTTAGCTATACAATTTGGGATGAACACCTGTTCTGTCCCCCTTCCCCACATAGGCAAACACACAACCAGGTACGCCTGCTAAGATTTTATTAAGCAATCAGACTAGAAACCCTTGCAGGTAAGAGTTTTGGCAGTAAACTGTGTAATGCCTGCCAAGTCAGTTTTCACTCACGCGGCAATGGGGATTTGAACCACTGAACTGCCAACTTTCTGATCGACAAGCTCAGCATCTTAGCCACTGAGCCACCAAATCTCTTTTAAATCTAATTATGTAAATAACATACCGTGGACTCTATTATCTGGCAGGAGAATCCATGCTACTAGTTAACATTTATGAGGAAAAAAACCATTCTGAAAGGTGATGTGGGAGAGGGATCCCACTTTCTATGACCATGTATGTGAACTTGACTATCACATTTCCACACTGTATTTTGTTTTACAAGTTGAACATCCCAAGATACTTCAGCCAATCCTCATTAGGCATGTTCTCAAGCCCCTGTATCATCTTTCTGACCCTCCTTTTAACTCTAATTCATTAATATTCTGCTCAAAATGTGATGGCCGTAATCATATACACTATTCCAGGCATAGTTTCACTATTACTAAATAAAGAGAATGTGTTCTGTCCCCCTTCCCCACACAGGCAAACACACAACCAGGCACGCCTGCCAAGTTTTAATTAAGCAATCAGACTAGAAACACTTGCAGATAAGAGTTTTGGCAGTAAACTGCATAATGCCTGCCAGGTCAGTTTTCACTCACAGTAAGCAAGAGAGAATTTATCCTCAGTCCGGTCCAGTAGCAAAAAGTAATCCACGAAGCAAGAGTTAGCCAAGGTCCAATCCAAATATGTACAAGCCAGATTCCAGGTAACGTGATGTGACTCTCAGGTTTTTAACTTTGACCGTAACGAAGCCTAAAGAGCAATCACACCCACTTTTATTCCTTGTGGGGTGTGGCTCAGCTCAATCTCTGGCCCTCCCATGCCTCTTTCGTTGCTGCGCACGCTTCTCCCTCCGACGCTGCCTGGGATCAAGCCAGAATTCATCCTCCTCGCTCCCTATCTGTTGTTGTTCCAATATGCTTTCCTCCTGGCATATCCCAGGCTGTTCCTCTTGGCCTTCGGATGAAACCTGAGGCATTGCCAGAGAGGAGGATCCTGGAGAAGGAGGCCTTGTCAGTTCCTCCCCATCACATGCTGAGTCCTCTTCCTCTGTTAGGACAGGCTCGGGAGTCGGGGTCACAACACTACCCTTTGAATGGTGTGGGATAGGAATGAATTTCCAGGTGGGGGGGAATTGCAGATACAGGAACCAGGAGCACTATTCAGGTGATTCTGTGGACACAGATAAACCTCCAGATGACCTTAACGAGGTCTCTAAAAGGATGCAAATGACCAGCTGTCTGCAAGGAGTATAAATCCTTTCATTCCCCACCATCCAGTCAGGGCTGAAGAAGCTTCTTGGATGAGAAGCGAAATGTCTTCAAAAGAAAAAACAAGAAAGTCCAGTTGCCTCCTGAAAAAGTACCTTTGGGACAACCATGATCTGGATGACTGAGACTCTACAGATTCCAAGGAGAGCATTTGTCAGATAGGTTTTAGTTTGGGATCTGTAGCAAATAATTTTCATCTCATCTATCTATTTCTATGGGTCTTTAAAAGCCAGTTAATGATGAGCAATGAATGCTAGATGCTGAATACTTTGATTCACTTGTCAAGGCTTCTTAATTAAGAGGCACAGGAATTTAGTTCTCTCTGATGTTTAATAACATGTAAAATATTCTTACCTTTCGGTTTGCCAATATTGTGGTTCCATCTCTATGCAAGCAAGGCAGGTTATACTCTCAACATTAGTGCCAATCACAGGTAGTCCTCAACTTATGACAATTGAGCCCAAAATTTCTAATTTCTAATGCTGCTAAGTGAGACATTTGTTAAGTGAATTTTGCCTCATCTTACGATCTTTCTTGTCACAGTTGTTAAGTGAATTGCTGTAGTTGATAAGTTAGTCACCCGGTTGTTAAGTGAATCCGCTTTCCCCATCAACTTTGCTGGTCAGAAGGTTGCGACCTTGGGTCACAGCAATGGTCATAAGTATGAATCAATTGCCCAGCATCTGAATTTTGATCACATAATCACGGAGATGCTGCAAAGGTTGTAACTGTGAAAAATAGTCATAAGACACCTTTTTCAGTGCTGTTGTAATGTTGAATGCTCACTAAGTGAACTGTTGTAAGTTGAGGACTACCTGTACTTTGTGCTAGTATTTCCTTGCTGTCTTTATGTCCAAACTGCACTGATTCCAAATATTATAGGTTTCTTGGTTCTTGGTGATTTGTACAGGTAGTCCTCAACTTAAAACAATTCATTTAGTGACTATTAAATACAACGTCAATGAAAAAAGTGACTTACGACCATTTTTTCACAGTTACCACCTTTGTAGCATCCCCATGATCATGTGATCAAAATTCAGATGCTTGGCAACTGGTTCATACTTATGACCGTTGCTCTGTCCCAAAGTTATGTGATTCTCTTTTGCAACCTTTTGACAAGCAAAGTCAATGGGAAAGTCAGATTCATTTAACAACCTTGTTGCTAATTTAACAACTGCAGTGATTCACTTAACAACTGTGGCAAGAAAGGTTTTAAAATGGGGCAAACTCCCTATTTAACCAATGTCTCACTTAACAATTTTGGGCTCAATTGTGGTTGTAAGTCGAGGACAACCTGTATTACTAATAGAAATGCTTAAAGTAATAATAATGACCATTCATCTATTCGCCTTGTGAAAGAAGGAAAGGCCATTTTGCTGCTGATGGGAAACTTGCTAGATACTGACCCAAATGAGTTAGGGAAAGCATGCAAAGAACAATTCCAAGAATCTGTTCCACCTCTTAATGGTTCATTAAGGAGAGAGGTTAGAATGGAGGAGCTGGCAACATTTTAAGCCATCATCTGTTTTTTATAGGGATGAATTGGGGGCAGTCTCAAAGATGTTTTCCCTCTACAGTCCCCAGCCAGTTTTTACCATTTATAGAGCTGATCTTCCTTTTACAGGCTTCTCTCCTCACAAGAAATTTGATCATGTTCTACTCCACTGGTTCTCAACTTTTTCTTCATCACAGACCCCCTTTTGTGGCCACAGACCATGGCCACAGACCACCAAGACTTAACTCAAGATTTAAAGCATTAGACTGCATCAAGCCTTCGCAGACCCCTGCAGATCACAGGTTGAGAACCATTGTTCTACTTTGTTTCTGAGAAGTTAGCCTGCTGATGGAAAGACAAAGTCTGGTGTCCTTGGGAGTGCCACCAATTCCACCACAGAGGTAAAAACTATAATTGACAATGTCTATGGAGATTCTCAGTCATCCAGGTGATGATTATCCCAAAGGTGCTTTTTCAAGAGGCAACCGGACTTTCTGGTTTTTCTTTGAAGACGTTAGGGTTAGGGTCAAAGCGGCCATCTATGTCAAAATTGAACAGCCTTCTATCAACAGAGGGGGAGGGGTACAATACATCATCTATCTCCTGTCAACAACACAGTCCGTTCAACAGTTCCAAGAAGGCTCCAAACTCATTTGTATCACTCAGATGACCCTGATGACACAGATAAACCTCCAGGTAAAAGAATGCAAATGACCAGCTGTCTGCAAGGAGTATAAATCCTTCCATTCCCCATCATTCCACCGTCAGAGCTGAAGAAGCTTCTTAGATGAGAAGTGAAAGGTCTTCAAAGAAAAAACAGAAAGTCCAGTTGCCTCTTGAAAAAGCACCTTTGGGATATAATTGACAATCAGTGGGGGAATGAGAGGACAAAAAATAGGAGGGGGACTTCTCTCAGGAGGTATTTTGTTTAATGGTAGTTCTAAACCAGGGGTCGGCAACCTGTGGCTCCAGAGCTGCATGAGGCTCTTTGGGCCCTTTGCTGTGACTCCCTGTCAGGTGATCTCACTGCTGGCTGGCCGTGTCCCCACCCTCCCCTCCCAGTCACTGCTTGCTTGGTCTGAGAAGGTAAGTGTGATAGCTAGGGATAGAGAAGCGGCCAGGGAAGAGACAGAGAGATACAGAGAGAGGGGGACAGACAGAAACATAGAGAGATACAGAGCGAGAGGGAGAGGGGGGGTGGAAAGAGAGATATGTCGAAAGGATTTTGTGGTTCCCAGTGTTTTTTAACAACTGGTTCTCTGTCCTAATGACCAGCTGGGTAGGCGTGGCTAGGGGGGTGTCATGTGACTGGTGGAAGTGAGTGACATTGAGTTGGCCATGCCCACCCAGGTTTTGTGGCTCCCGGTGTTTTCTTTTCTGTGGGAAATGGGTCCAAATGGCTCTTTGAGTATTTAAGGTTGCAGACCCCTGTTCTAAACAAAAGGCAATTATACCACAGGGAAATTAATCCGAATAGGTGAAATGTCCTAATGCTACAATTGAGGATAGGAGGACCATATAAAAGGCTAGGTAACTGTGCCTTGTTTGAAGCACCTGTTGAAGGATTGTGCTGAAATATGAATATGAATAATCCATCCATGTTCTTGAGCTGGATTTTATGACATTTGGTTGGTGAGCATAGACAACCATTTAGACATGGATGTGATTTTCCATGTGAAGTCTAGTTTCCCTCAAGGTGTTCAATATGGAACATGTGAGTGGAATACAGTTATCTAAACTAGTGTGTCATCAAGGCTTTGCCATCTCTCATGAGGAAATGCTTCAGGCCACATTGAGAAAAGCAGTTAGGAAAAAGCATCAGACGGTCTCTTCGCATGTTAAAATACCTTGTGAAAACTTGTCCAGTGTGTTTTCAGTTCATCTTTAGCAAAGACGTCACAAATTCTGTATCACTTAAACAGCTGTTTTAGCTAATTCAGTGTTCTGGTTTAGAGAAACAAACTTGAGCCATTGAGTTATAGAGAAGATTCTCTTCTTGGGTTTGAAATATTTCTGCCATAGTGAAATTAATTATGATAATTATCTGCTCCATTTATAGAGCTTGACCTTGCCTGCATTTATAACATAAGGTAAAAAAAAAAGGGGGGGGGAGATGATTTTGCTGTTTTGACTACTTCTGAATATGGGTAGAGGACCTGAATGTCAGCAGTACCAATCCACTGATAACAGCTCTCTTGCCCTGCTAATTTAATTTCATTCAGGATTTTTTGGATTAGTATCCTATTTGAAGACTTTTTACATAATTTCTTTATAACAGTCTATCAGTTGGAAATATAAAAAGTTGTGATTCTAAAGCAGGGGTGTCACACTCATGTCATCACGGCGATGTCACGTGATGTATCGTGACGTTTTTCCCCCCTTCATTAAACCAGGCGTGGCTGTGGCCAGCACGTGGTGCATCTGGCCCGTGGGTCATGAGTTTGGCACCCCTTTTCTAAAGAAATGTAGATAGGGGCAATCATGACATTATGTACTAGAATAACATGGAGGACTTTGAGGCATCTTTTTAACCAATTTACATAGTTTTATCCTCCTCAGTTTAATTTCACAATAACTACCTGAGGATACTTACAGCATGAAGGTAGGCTATAAATCAGGGGTGAAATGTAAAATTTGTTACTACCGGTTCTGTGGGCGTGGCTTGGTGGGAGGGAGTAATGTGACTGGGTGGGCGTGGCCAACTTTTTTTTTTTAAATTTTCAAAGCATTTTTTCTAATGCTTTGAAAAGTCTCTGCCGATCAGGCAACTCAGCTGGGATCGTCAGAGAGGCTTTTTAAAAAATGCCTCTTTGCTGATCAGGCAACTCAGCTGGGATCGTCAGAGAAGCTTTTTAAAAAATGCTTTGAAAAGCCTCTATGCCAATCAGGCAACTCAGTTGGGATCGTCAGAGACTTTTCAAAGCATTTTTTTTACCACCTCTTCGGCCAAGAGGTAGAAAAAAATGCTTTTAAAAGTAAAAAAAAAAGCCTCTGATTATAGTGCAGCTCAGCTGGGCATGGGGGGGGGGGGTGCAGGGATTTTTGCTACCGGTTCTACGAACCACCCGCCACCATCGCTACCAGATCTGGCAATCCGGTCCGAACTGGGAGCATTTCACCCCTGCTATAAATGTAGGGAGGAATAGAAAATATTGAAAGGGCAAAAAATTGTTTTAGACCATTCTGTTAATGAATAATTTATACACATATGATGGGCTATCAGCTAAAATGAAAGCTATGGCATGCACTTGAAAGAAAACTGGAATGCCTGTAATTGTTGAGTCTGTCTGGCAAGAATAAAGAATGTTTATTCACAGAGAATATGCAAGTGTGGTTAGAGGACTATAACAGTAACAAAGAGTTAGACATCCTGCATACCTCAGCTAGAAGTTGGGAATAGGGATGGGCTTGGAGCAAATAGAATGTGTATTAGATAACTCCTGGAATATTCATTAGCCAAAGTTTAGAAATAGGGATGGCTAGAAATTAATAGGACAATTGTCAGATCAATACTAAAATGTTTATTAGATGATTTGTTTTATGTATCCTGCCGCCATCCGCTTTAGTGAAAATATATAAAGCTTTCCTTAATTCTATTGTTCGGGGTTCCTTGGCATTTTCTAGCTGGGACCCTTTTTCTTGGAGCGCTTCAATCAAAGGAAACCAAACCTGCATTGTGTCTCTGTGGTGTTCTTCGTCGGCTTCGGCACCATGTTCATACCTGACCTGGGGACAACAAATTATCTAAATTTTTGAAGGCCAGCAGGATAAGTCTCTGAAAAGGCCAGCAGGATAAGACTCTGAGCCTGGTGGCGTGGCAGACTAAGCACTATAATTAACATTCAGCTGCCTGCAATTACTGCAAGTTCAAATCTCACCAGGCTCAAGGTTGACTCAGCCTTCCATCCTTACTAAGGTAGGGAAAATGGGGACCCAGATTGTGGGGGCAATAAGCTGACTTTGTATAAATATACAAAAAGTATGAAGGCTACTGCTTAACGCCTCGTAAGCCGCCCTGAGTTTCTGGAGAAGGGCGGCATATAAATCAAATAAAAAAAAAAATGAACAGAACAGCTGATGTAGGGGGAAAAGCCACAAAAGAAAGAGCAAATTTGCAAATGAGCCAGGTGCAGCTGGAGTTGCAAAAAAAAAAAAAAAATTCCAGAAAAAAATAACAAATACACCCCTATGGCAAAGGCACCTGGATAGTGATTTGAAATGTTGCTGAGTCCTCCATTCCATACCCGTCTCTGCCACTCACATGACCTAGAACAGGGGTGTCAAACTGAATTTCATTGAGGGCGACATCAGGATTGGGTTTGACCTTGGAGGGCCGGGTGGGGTCGGTGGGATGGGTGTGGCCATGGTGGGTATGGCCATGGTGGGCGTGACATGGAACTGCACCCCCGCAGACATGATTTTATAAACTTATAAAAATAGGGAGGTGTACATTTCTGTGATTTTGTTTTTTTAATACTTACTTGATCTACTTGATCACCATATGAGAGAGAGAGAGACCAGATCAAGAAACTGACTCCATAGGAAGTCTAGAACTATAAATTATTGACATAGGCGAGGAGCAGAATCCTGCAAGCCTGAAAGGTAAAATATTTTATTTTTTCTCCCTTTTATAACCACCTTGGGCCTGGAAGGCCTCCTGGACCACTCCTGAGGCCCCATTTTGGGCCTGGAAGGTCTCCTGGAGGCCAAAAGTGGTTGGGGGGGGCGCACATGCCCCGCCCTGCCCGCACCCCATTTTTGCTAGCAGAGGCACTGCGGGCCAGTCCTTTGCTATTTCCAGACCAGGTCCAAGGGCCAGATCTATGCACCCCCAGGCCGGATGCGGGCCACAGGCCTATAGTTTGACACCCCTGACCTAGAACAATTGTATTTAATGGCTGGAATATTTTACTTATCTTGTTTAATTACTAACAAAGGGTCTTCTTCCTTCTTTTCAGTAATTGAAAATAGAATTATTGGTGAAGTTGGTAGAAGGTGGCAATAATAATAATTATCACATTCTAGTAAATTTCTAAATCAATGCAGTTAGCTAAGAGCAAAGAACAGAGGTTGGCCACCAGTAGAGCTAAAAGCGAAAGAGAGAGGTAAAGGCTGCACACCAATCAGTTATTAAATGTTTTAGGTGTTATTTTATTGGAGGCTGCTCTCCACTTACAGAGAAAGAAGACTACAGGGACTGGGATGCTGCTTGTATGTTTTAACTTCTCATTCATCGAGTGGTATTGTTCAAAATGGGAACATACAGGAGGAGAGGACTAATGTAGGCAGTTTCCCATGGGTTTTTTAGAAGAGGACAAAAGAAGCTGAATCTCTGCAGGTAGCTCACTTTTCGTCAGTGAAGAAGCTTTTACAATAGAAATGATGTTGAAGAGGACTGGGAAGGGGAAAGAACAGAAAATGTGAATAAAGTGCCATTGACTTCTAATGCAGTTACTTTATATTGCTCATTTCTACCACACTAAGATGCATATTTAATCTGTTGCACCGTGAACATAATGTCTTTTTGTTTGCTTGGCTGCTGTTTTTGAAAAAGAAATGCATCAAACTACAGTTATCCAATCCAACTGTCTTGATAAAAGCTTAGAGATACAGTAAGGAAACACTGCCCTGTCGTATTTGAAAATGATAAATAGCACTTAACGGAGTATTAACAATAACAAATCTTAACATTTTCCCTTCTGGGTGGCAAGACTGAGAAGTTAAAGTTGTGTTTTGTCTGATTGTTTTTAGATGTTAGTGATGACCCTGTGTCACGCATGAGCAGAAGAAAAAATCAGAAAAGTTAAAATAGCACTGAGGCGATGGTGCAGTTTAATACGTCTGACAGCAGGAAACCAAAACTATTAGAAGGTGAGTTTCTACTTGATTGGAAATACCAGATGAGTACCATTTCTAAAATTGATTTTATATGATTTGACTTAAATATCTATTGCCATTGTTAATAATAATAAATCCAACAATTGCTTATCAGTTTTGTGATTTCATATTATTTTCCTCCTCATACTTTGCACCAAAGTTCTTCACTGGTACTAGATCTCAATGCCTGATTTGTATTCCTACACAGAGATTTACTGGGAAAGGACATGATACGGGGAAAGTCTACATTTCTGTATGTGGGGATCTTTTAAGCTCATCTTCACCCTGTAGCATTTGCCAATTGTCTAATTGGGTAATTTAAAACATAAAGGAAACCAGGAGACAAAATACCCATTTAAAAGGACATTTATGGAGACTACATTTTTTGATAATTTCTGAATTAAGATTCATTATACTCTATCAATATACTTCTAATTAATCTGACTAGCTTTTTCCCCTCTGAATTTTTTCGGTGGAGTCCCCGATGTGCTCTGAATTTACATATTTGCAGATGTTTCATTACCCAACTAAGTGACATCATCAGTAATAGTTTTCCTCTCATTTCGAGAAAAGCTCGTTCCTCAAATTGCATTTTTGAAGGTACAGTTTTACTTTGGGATTCTTGGCAAGTGGGGCAAGGGATTTAAAAGATCATTTGAGTTTATATATCATTGGTAGAGTTGATTTCTTCCTTGTGGCATACTACTAATTACAAAAGGCAAATGAAACCTAAAAAAAAGTGTATAGCATAAATCATGGGTGTCAAACTCGTGGCATCATGTTGCCTTCATGTGACGTTTCATGACTTTTTCCCCTTCGGGGAGCCAGGGTGGGCGTGGCCTGAGCATCATGCATCCAGCCCATGGGCCGCCAGGATGAATGAATGAGGGAAAGATTTAGCCCTTTGCAGCATATCTTGTTTTCATAACTAGCTTCCTCAAACTAGATCTGGAAACAATCTCCTTCCTTTTTTTTGCAGTCATAGATTTAGTTTGCTATGGGATCAAGAAAGAGAGGGTGGTGATCAGTCACAGCATGGTATCAGAGGTATTCTTACTGCAAGCAGACATCACAATCAGGCACTGAATTAAAAAAATGCATGGAGAGAAGATGGAGATAAGTGCTGCAGTCCATTGCCTCAATTTCTCCTGTATTCATTGGCCATGTTGCATTTGCTGAACATGATAAAAGGGGAATTGTGGTTGAAGTCCATAATGCTAAACAGGCAGCAGATTGATAAAGGCTGATGCACACCAAGAAAGGAATGCTCTTCTAGAGCGTAGTACAATAGATACTCTAAGTTAGGGTGGCCTGCCTATGCTTTATGTTCATCAACAAAGGGTTAGTAAAATGAAATGCATTTCATTGCACATGGCCTTAAAAAATCCAGATATTTAATGAAAAGTGAAGAACTGTGCTATGTAGGTGAAGAGATGGAAGGTCAGAACACTGCATTAGACAGTGTAAATGAAAGGCAGGCAGAGAGATCAGAAATTGTTAAACCAATTATGGACTATAGATGATGAAAGAAGCACATGAAATTCAACCCGATATAGATCAAAAGTGCTACAATTAATGAAACAGCATTTGCCTTACTGTAATTATAATCAACCCACCATTTTGGTGCATGGAAGCTGGGTAGAAATTACACCATGCCACTGGGGAAATATCTTATTTCTCAGTTGTTGCAAAATCTGTTTCAGAACATTAGTAGAGTCTAGCTCATGATGAGTGTAAATGGCTTATTTTTTTCAGTGAGAAACAGTCCCTGGCTTACTATCAAATTCCCAGCCATGATCAAAAGACATTCACAGTGTGTGGATACATTCCACAAAGCTGCTGTAAAATTCTGTTTTTAATAAGAGCACAAGGTGACAAGCAACCTCTGTGTGGTGAAAGAGTAATCACCTTTTAAACAAGGATTATGCTCAGGATATCAGATGAATCTTATCAGCCAGATGAAATGGTAAGGAAACCCGAGAGGGAAACAAGTATAATTGAATGTGGCTTTGGATGGTTGATAAAGGTAGGTTATTTGGCTGATAAAGGGCTCCAAATTCTCTCTTTCCTTTCCTAACAGGGATTGATTTTATTTGATTCTTTCATTTGCAAGGTTTACAAGCTGTTCCAATCAGAATTAATTCTCTGCAGTGCACAATTCCTAGCTTTGTAAACTCAGAGCAACATGTAAAATAAAGTATGGAATTCATATAAATTCATGAAATTGCATCTATAGGACCATCATAAATTAAAACATTGCTAGAAGTGCTAATCATATCATTACAACTTCCAAGGATTTAAAGGGCATGAATACACCAGTCATATAGGACAGGCTAATTGCTAAATCGATCGCCATCTTGCTATGGGCAATATGTATAATAATAATAGTAATAATAATAATAATAATAATAATAATGATGATGCTGCAGTTGCAAGACAATAGCTCAGACTGACTACAAACAACGTCATAACACAGTTGCTCAGATGGTCCACTGGAACTTGTGTCACAACTACCATCTGCCTGTAGCAAAGAACTGGTGGGATCATAAGCCTGAAAAAGTGGTCGAAAATGAGCATGCAAAACTACTGTGGGACTTTCGAATACAGACTGACAAAGTTTTGGAACACAATACCCCGGGTATCACAATTGTGGAGAAGAAAAAAGTGTGGATCGTCAACATTGCCATACCTGGTGACAGCAGAATCGACAAGAAACAACTTGAAAAAGTCACCAGATATCAGGACTTGAGAATCGAACTGCAGAGACTCTGGCATAAACCAGTGCAGGTGGTTCCAGTGGTACTCAGCACACTGGGTGCTGTGCCTAAAGACCTAGGCAAGCACTTAAAAACAATTGGCGCTGACGAGATCACCATTGGTCAGCTGCAGAAGGCCACCTTACTGGGATCTGCTCTCATAATTCACCGATACATTACGCAGTCCTAAATGCTTGGGAAGTGTTCGAGTAGTGATTTGGGTTACGAAATCCAGCATGGTCATCTCGTTTGCTGTGTATACTGTCATATTATTATTATTATTATTATTATTATTATTATTATTATTATTCTCAGACCTTTAGATTTACTGATATTACTATACTGAAAATTCTCAGCCAGTGTGGAGCCATATTCCCAACCATGTACAGAGCACCAGTTTTATTAGAGATAAACATGTGTGGAAAATCCACCTTACTTTCATTCCATGTGGTTGTAATATTCAGGCATGGTCCCAGATGGTGAAGATAAAATAAACAAATCTCATTTTGTAACTTTTGAATATATTTATTCATGAATCACCCAAATCCCATTTCGACATTAATTTGCAAATTGGTAAAAAAAAAAAAGGAATACAAATTCATATTTAAATAAAGCACGTCTTATGGTCGAAACATCTGGTCTAATTTTTAGATTTGTTTTGCTTCATATGATCCTCTATTTTTATAACAATTGGACTGATTAAAAATTTCAGATTCAAAAGTGTGCCTGCTATTTTGTGTCATTTTGCTTGGCTTGATAAAGTACCCAGTTAAAAATTGTGATATTTAAATATGAATATATAGTGTACATACAAATATATACCTATAAGCATACTGTTTCTTAACATCATACATTTCTGACATTATGACAAAACAATGTTTGGTCTAAGAACTATCTCAGAAGTTTTGGGAAGCATAAACATCTCATGGATAGTTACAGGTACATTTTGTTATGTAGATTGCCTAGGTGTTTGCATCCTGTTGGTTTGTATCAAAGATACAATAATCCTTGTGTAATATAATTATTAACTGAATAGCCTACCCATTGTTGGTGCTGCAGGTATGTATGAGGCTTGTTCATGAAGCAGGGGAGAGAATGCAGACAGAGTCTCCCATTACAGTGCTACTGGCATCCATGTTGATATTATTGAGTGTGATACACAATATTTATTAAGACATTCAACTGCTTCAGCCTCTTTATAACCCAATGGATATCATTTTGCCAGGAATGTTAGTCGGTAACTGTTTCTTTCATATGGGGCAGTTTGTCTGAAATTGATAATGCTTAGGAAAATACCTTGCTAGTGTATTAGTTTGAGATTGATGGTGCCACGTAAGTATTTTTCTAGCAAAATGGCTTGCTAGACATTGTCAGTCTCAAATTGTCTGTCCTTGTGCAAACAATCCTTTCCTCCACATTCAGAATTGCTGGGGAAGAACTGAGTGCTATTTATGTACCAGGTAAGAGAATAAGCTGTTTAATCAGTCCTAATGGTAGTAACGGAGAACCCACTCTCTTCCAATTCTTCCGTATATTTTGCATTGGACTAACCTTGAAATTGTTTCAGTTGACCCTCACCAAGCTGTCACCAAGGTATAAATTGAAGGAGAGCTAATTAACTGTCAAAACTTAGGGCAAAAGATTATACACTTTTGCCTCACCTTGTAGTCCTCCCTTTGATGTGACAAGCTGTCCTCTGTTCATTTTGCAAACAACTTAGCACACAGAGGAAATGCAGTATACCATCGAGCAATCACTTATCAGCGACAGCAAATCAACATGAAGAATGGGCCTTGGAACTCTAACAGACAATGATCAGAGAGCCTTCTTTTTTATCCTAAATCATTATATTTAGCAGTCGGCCGAAGCATAGTAAGTTATTTATAAATGTCTTTGCTTGTTAAGAGATGGATGAGATTTTTTTCCCAGAGAGATAAACAAATTGTTTTTAATCAGATGATAAATGTAGGCTTGCTACATTAAAAAAAACAAGCCCAAATTCCTTTCATTCCCTGCTTATAACCATCCATGGCTATGGATGAGTATAATTCCAGATAAATAAATTTTGATAAATGCCAGATTATGGGTCATGGCTCTATTTATCTAATAGAGGGGTTGAAGAGAAAGGAAATTATCAACGTTTCCAAAGTAGAAGAGACATTTGTTTTTCTCTGTTTTAGGTACAATTGGGAGATTTAGAGCAGTTTTTTCTCAATCCCAGTGACTTTAAAATGTATGGACTTCAATTTCCAGAATTCCCTAGCTATAGTGCTGCTAGAGAATTCTGGTAGTTAAAGTCCACACATCTTAAAGTTGCTGAAGTTGAGAAACACTGATTTAAAGCAATTTTTAATGTGTTTTCTTCCATTGGAATTAATTTGTAATGATCTGCTGAGATAAATATCTTTGGGGGACACTGATTATTTTAATTTGTCATTTAATTTGTTATATTGTAAGTCTATAGTTTTTGGAAGGGAGGATTTTTAATGCAATTGAAAACCTTGCAAATCTTATAGTATAATCACAATTACAAATGTACAGTTGACAATTGACAAGATTTAGTGTTTTATTTACATTCCACTCTCAGTAATGAAAACATTAAATATACAATGTGCCATACAGCTAGCCAATATATCTTGAAGGTGCCAGATTAGGAAAGGCTGAATTTGCCCAACTCTAGCAATCTTTGAACTTCACCTATGGAGATGAAAACCCTGAAGTGATCATACATGTTTTTCAATATTTTTAAATCCCAAATGATTTGTCAGACACATCAAGTTCTAGTCACAGAATGGCTTTGTTTTGCTTTTCTCAGTTAGCCAAGAGGGAGAGGAGAAGAGAGGAGGGACCTTGGAGGTCTTCTAGTCCAACCCCCTGCTCAGGCAGGAAACCCTATACCATTTCAAACAAATGGTTGTCCAATCTCTCCTTAAAAGAGAAAGATTGTGTTGGAGAATTCAGAACTTCTGGAGGCAAGTTATTCCACTGATTAATTGTTCTAACTGTCAGGAAATTTCTCCTGAGTTCTAGGTTGCTTCTCTCCTTGATTAGTTTCCTCCCATTGCTTCTTGTCCTGCCCTCAGGTGCTTTGGAGAATAGCTTAAGTCCTTCTTCTTTGTGGCAACTTCTGAGATATTGGAACACTGCTATCATATCATCTCTAGTCCTTCTTTTCATCACATTCTATGATGTGATGATTGCATTTTTACCTGCCTTTCATTCTGCTTCTTTTAATTTTATTTTTAATTGAATTCTTTCCATGAAGAAAATAAAATAAAGAGCATGTATTAAGAAATGGGTGTATTTAGAAAAAAGGGTGGAAGTAATTCAGATTTGTAACTACAATCTGACTAGTTCTTCTCCTTGTCCATACTATGCACAGAGTATAGAACAAGGGTATTCAAACTTTTGGCTTACCTGGGTTGTATTGAGTGAAGAGGAATGGCTTTAGGCCATTAATATAGTTAATATATAATTAATAGTTACAGTAATATATAAATATTAAAATCACATAATATTATTAAAAGTTTACAATCTTGTAGGGCTGCATTACTAGCTGTCCAGGATTGCATGCAACTTATGGGCTGTAGGTTGGACATGACTTCTATAGAGCCAATGCAGACTAAAAGGACCCATAAAATGAGATTGTCACGATGGTAGGGAGAACTGCATGCTAAGCTATCTATTTTTGGCTTTCAACTCTGAGCATAAATCTTGAGGTTTTCCATCAAGGATAGACAATGGAGACATGAGAGCTATCCTTGCTATTTTGGGGGATGCTAAAGGCTACTGTAGGTAGGGAGATAAAGCAAAAAAACAACAACAAAATGAAATCAGCAAAGCCATATCAAGAACAAGGGATCAGGATCTTCTGTTTTTGTCCTTAATTTGGAAAGAATTGGGTATGGGGGTGCAGGGGAGTCGTTGAAAGTGATATTGTTATACAGTGTTGAGATACAAACTACATGAGCTATTATCGATAAGGGTTAATCGGTCAAATTAAGTGATAGTAATCAACCAATCTGGACAGAACTTTCAGCTAAGAGAAGGTGAGGAAGCAGAAGGCAAGAATGCTTTTTGCCTGTTGCAAAAAGAGCAGAGCAGTATCTATTCTCCACTCCCAATTTCTGGGCATATGAGGATAACTGCTCCATTAACTGATACATGTTGTCTTATTGCAGCATACTAAAAAAAGATATGTGAAACCATTCCCCCTTCTCCCAAAAATGCTGTCATGCCTCACCAGAAAGTTAAAAGTTATCCTGCCTTTTTTTTAAACAGCCGTGGATGGTGGTACTATTTGATGATGAATGTCCTCTGGGGTATAAGTTTGCCTAACTTGGTTTAAAATCTTTCCTGAAAATAAGCTTTTCTATTCCTTTCCCAGAGTTGGCACCCAAATCAACAAGCAACATTATATTGGTATCTTTCATAATTGGGCATCCTTGCTTGACCTAAATGGCAAAAACGATCTTACAAGAGGTATCCGTTGCAAAATGTTGCAGCATACAGAGCTCCTGCCCTTTCCAGAACATGCTTTTCTATTTCTTCTCCTCCTGGCTTCTTGTTCTCTGTCCCAATGGACATTCAGTATTCTGCGCACACCATTGAGCCCATCTTACAGATCTCTCCCTCTTACAAGGTGCCACTTTGACTTTATAAGGATGGGAAATGGGCTATATTTAATATAAATGCTAGTTTGGGCATCTGGAAACAAGAAATGAATAATTGTAAATATTTATAATCTCAGATTGAAATTTCTGCCTCTTTAATTTTCTGCATCAGCACAGTGAGGAAGGTGATAGCATTAAAAGAAGGAAGTTGATAGAATGTAAAATGTCCCCCTTCACTCTTCGCTGTGGTGTTTCACACATCCTCTTAAAAATGTAAGAGCAGCTTTTTCCAGTTCTTGCCCCTTCCTCTCCTTTCTCATGGGCTGTCCAACCTCATTTTATTCTTTCAATGGGAGTCGAAAAAGAACTAGAGGGTTGTGGAGAGGAAATAAATAGCTGCGGTAAACAGCCTATTTTTCATACTATTTCATTTTTGACAGTGTTCAGCCTTGCTTGACCTCTTCTCTTTGCAATTTGTCTCCTTTTTGTACTTCTCCATCAGGTTGCCGCAATGCAGACTTGGCTGAGCAGTGCAAGAATGTCCTGTATGAATTTTGTAGATATGCATACAGGTGTTTGTGAGTTCACCATGGTTCATGAGCCGTGGTGGCGCAGTGGTTAGAATGCAGTACTGCAGGCTACTTCTGCTGACTGCTGGCTTCCAGCACTTCAGCTGTTCAATTCTCACCGGCTCAAGGTTGACTCAGCCTTCCATCCTTTCGAGGTTGGTAAAATGAAAACCCAGATTTTTGGGGCAATATGCTGACCCTTTAAACTGCTTAGAGAGGACTGTAAAGCACTGTGAAGTGGTATATAAATCTAAGTGCTATTGTTATTTAAAAGTGAAGTCCTAAGCTTGATCATTTGATTATGACAGTTTGGGTTCTTAGTAGCCTTCTACAGTCTTGTACATAGGACTTTAGTCTCTGTAATGTTGCTGTAATGTACCTGCTTTACAATACAGCTCTGTCTTTAGAAGGATTCCAATACTTTTAAAGGTTCTGTAAATCTGTATCACTTTATATTAAAAGATTAAGTCATTAATGTTTCTTTTCTCTTATGATGTCACTGCTTTCTTCCACCAACCAGGACAATAATAGAATCTTTACATTTTGCAATTTTTGAAAGTACTTTTCTAGCCACCATTTTGATAAAAATATTTCTAAGGGAACATAATAAAATTATGAGTGTGCCCTCCATCATGTAGTGCTACCTGTATTTATGATAGTGATGATTATCATAATGGACAATTACATACAACCAGACTATATATATATCAGAGAAACCAGGCACTTAGATAGCCCAATTGGTTACAGATTATTGGTCTTATGCTGAGAGTAATGTTGGTTTTTTTTTTTGCTTAATTCACTGCATAGGAATGCTGCAAATGCAAATGTGGAATGTACTGCCTTGGGAAAACCTAGGAGATAAAATACAGTAGAGAAGGTTGAGAAGGTAGGCAATGGCAAACAATAAAATGTGCGTGGCAACATTGTAATACAAGCTCCAATGCAAATAAAAACGGCAGAATTTGTGTTGTGAAGCTGCGACGCATGTTTCCACAGGTCTTCATCCTCACATTCGTGGTCTCAGCAGCTAATGGGAGGAGTGTTTTGTCAATACCCTCAGAAAGGACAAAAGAAAATGCTGGTGACATTGCCATTAACACCTACCTATCAGGGTCCCTTTATTTTTAAAAAATATTTGTTTAAATCAATAGAAGAGCAACGTGCTGAAAAGCAAAAGACCAGCCTCCAGCATACGGGATAGTCTCAACTTACAACAGTTCATTTAATGATTCTTCAAAGTTATAGCAGCACTGAAAAGAGTGACTTATGACCATTTTCATACTTATGACTGTTGCAGCATCCCCCATGATCACATGATCAAAATTCAAATGCTTTGCAACTGGTTTATATTTATGAGAGTTGCAGTGCCCCGGGGTCAGGTGATCAGCTTCGCAGGAATTTTTTTCATCAAGTAGGAAAATGTATACATTTGAACTAGACTGTGATGTTTGTCATATATGTTTATGTATGTGGTATATGCATAATGGTTATATTTTGACAACTGAATGCAATGAAATTTAATTTTAAAGTATGCTGATTAATACATTTAAGTGACAGTAAAATTCTATTCTATTCTATTCTATTCTATTCTATTCTATTCTATTCTATTCTATTCTATTCTATTCTATTCTATTCTATTCTGCTTTTGCATCTCTCTGACAAGCAATGTCAATCCAGATTCACTTAACAACCATGTTACTAGCTTAACAAGTGCAATGATCCACTTAACAATTGTGGCAAGAAAAATTGTAAAATGGGGCAGACTCACTTAACAAATGTTTCACTTAGTAACACAAATTTTGGGCTCAATCGTGGTGGTAACTTGAGGACTACCTGTAATAACAACAAGAATATTATTTGAAGTACCATCTTTTCCCAGTTACATCTACCTGACCCAGTAGAGTGGCAAGGCAGGTTATGTTATAAATAAGAACAATTATAATGCTGTCCTGGCTCTACATAGACGTTTTTAAAAAATAAAAATAATAAGCAAATACAGTCCAGAGCTTTATTTGAAGGTGGGTCCCTTTCTCAAAAATATACTTGGGGATAGAGAGTGTTTTTGTCATGAAACTGCCATCCTTTGGAAAGTATTTTGTGAAAACATCCATCCCAGGGGTGAAATCTAAAATTTGTTACTACCGGTTCTGTGGGTGTGGCTTGGTGGGGGGTAATGTGACTGGGTGGGTGTGGCCAATTATTTTTTTTTTACTTTTAAAACCATTTTTTGCATGTAAAACCATGTAAAAAAAATGCTTTCAAAAGGCTCTGACGATCCCAGCTGAGTTGCCTGCTAATCAGGCAACTCAGCTTGGATCGCCAGAGCCATTTAAAAGAAAAAAACTTTTTTCCTTTTAAATGGCTCTGACGATCCAAGCTCTGACGATCCCAGCTGAGTTGCCTGCCGATCAGGATCGTCAGATCCATTTAAAAGAGAAAAAAAAAGGCTCTGATGATCGTGCGGCTCAGCTGGGCATGGGGGGCGGGGACAGGGATTTTTGCTACCGGTTCTCCGAACTGCCCACCGCCATCGCTACCTACTCGCCCAAGCCGGTCCAAACCGGGAGCATTTCACCCCTGATCTTTCCCCTAATCTTGAATTTTCGAATGTGCCCATTAATCCAAAATGATTACCCACCAAGCTTCATGGATTTTTTGTTCTTTTTTAATACACAATGAATAGATATATTCTTATGCATATAACTCTTCAGTTCTTTTCAGACAATTAAAAATGATCTTGAACCAGCACTGCCTGAGAAAGTTAAATTATGGTGTCACTACCCTAGAGTAAACAAGCATCTTTATATTTTGCTTTATGTATGAAAAAACTAATTACTTTAGTGCTTACTCAAGTATTCGTTGTGAATGACCCAGAGATAGAAATTTAATTTTGTTTCCACCCTGTTGTAATCCCATCCAGAACTCACATCTCATAGTTACAGGAGGCATTAATCAAGAAAGAGGCTCTTAATCTATCTTTTTGTTTTAATGAAACCCTGTAAAAAATACCTTTCACCAATGGATGTCAAATATCAGTTATACATTAATTAACATGCTTCTGTGACAGCTTTACCATTGTATTCTATACAAGTCATTCAGCAACCTAATTTAAATTGTCAAGAGGCAAACAAGTACAAAGACAGCATTCTTGCTCTTAGTGATATTACAATAGATAAGTTGTTTCTCTATAAACAGGCTATTTCTGAACATAATACTTCTCTTGCATGGTAAAAGGATGGACATTACATATGAGAACAAACTTAGTTTGCCCTTCTCCTATAACAAAGCAATATTTGTGTTTAAAATCCATTTAAAATGGAATTTTAAAAATCGGCCACCAAAATGTATATTAACTGAAAATACATTTCAGAATGGTGGGGACTGAAAATAAACAGACTTGTTGGCTTGATAAGACTATAAACACAATGGGAGATCCACATTCATAGTTGCTAATAAGTTACTTACATGTCATCTCCCAGTTGTTGGGATAAGTCAATTTACCAATTACTGATCCTATGATTAGGAATAGTGATGATTTCAAAATAAAATTGGTTCAGGAATTGGTTCTTATGTCTAAATACTGTAGAGTCTGCCTTTTTCACCACTGCTTTGAAAGCTGAAATTAAAACTTTCAATAAAAGCTTTGTTAGTTTGAAAGGAATGCAGTTTATCTTTTCATCTTTTTCCAGTCCAATCTAACACGACTCCTTTATATTAGTTCTGAATCTCCCAACAGGCTACAGCCGAGGCCAGGCATAATCTTATTTCTGAAATATGAGACTGAGAGGCCAAACCTTTCAAGAAAAGTTGGTTTATTTTTAGCTTTTTTGCAAGCTGAACTCTTGAAAATACAACAATTCCCTACTGGCTTGTGGAATTAAATAGAGGGGAAAATGGATTTCTAGAGAATACATTGCTATCCATGTTAGTAAGACTATTCTGTATGAGATACACATGAACAAAAATTGAAAAAGAAAACAATTTGTAGCTTTATATCATTTTGAAAAAAATAAAACACATTTTTGTGTTCTGTAGAGAACAATATCAATAACTCTGTACTGTAGTTATTCTTTTAGTGACACATTTTTATGACATGCTTCTTCCAAATAATTCAGTGTTCTGTGTAATTCTGTTTGTACCTTCATTTAATTTCACAGCAATTGTATTGAATTGAACCTATGTTTCCTGATCTGGGGGTCCTATAGCTACATTGAATTAGGTGGTCAATGGAATTTGAAGCTGAATTTTATCAATTTGAATCTGATGCTATCCACCACTCACTTCCATCTTGACGCTGTGATTGTTAGGTTATTTTCACTCATACTTTACATACTGATCTCATATTGATCACAATGTGATCAATAAGTTAAAAAGTATGGGAGATAAAATTATATTATTAAATAATATAGGCTTGTGTGGAATGTCCTTGAAGTACAGAAGGAAGAGCCACAACTAAGTTGCAGTGATCAGATAAAAGTGGCCTGAACCCAGGTCAAGAGAGTAACTTGAGAAACTGTCTCAGACAGCCAATTCTTAATTCAAACGGTGAGAGGAAAGCACCTTCATTATTATGGTCTCCCTTAGCTTCTCTACACTTACATGAACTTCTATGCATAAATTATACACTTATATGGGCTAAGTTAAAGTTAAGTAGCACTAGCCCAGGGTGTGAAAGATTAGGTGGCACCAATGTGGTCTCTCCTTCTAAATTATTCTTAAAGCAAACATTTTTGCATAGTGGGCAGTGACAACATTGGTCAATGTGGCCTAGGGGCATCGTAAACCTGGCATTGGGCTGAGCTTTAAAAATGGTTTTAGGAACTATTCCCTGAATATTGTTCTCACTGGACGTAACCACTAGTTATCATTAAGACAGCCTTTCCCCCATCTTTGGAACACATATCCCAACACAACAGAATGCATAGGTGAATTCATTTCTGTTATTGAAACACCAGGTTAAGACCTTTTTATTTTTAAGTTTTAAATATTTTGAATAGCTTATTAGTTATAGCATAACTGATGTGGATTTACTGATGGTGAATGTTACTCACCTTTATTGAGGTGTGTGTGTGTGTGTGTGTGTGTATGTAATTTCTTTCTAGCCAGGTTCTACCTATGTAAGCTAAGATGTTCCTCAGCCCTGGTTCTGTGAAATCTCATTCACAACTTCTGGGCTTTTTGCTGCAACTCTGTGTTGGCCAGAAGCAAAAAATTATTTTTTGGCTCAAATTTTATTATAGCAGCTAATTTGCCAGATAGTTGTAAACAAGCTAATGTTGCAATAAGAAGCTATTGATTATCTGACCTCATGACAAAATAGAAGAGAGGGTTCTTAATGCCTACATTATTTCATAATGTAAATATTGTTTTTCAGAATCTTCAACAAATTATGTTTAGCTTGATGATTCTTGTGAATGAATGTTTTGTAGACATAATTGATCAAATGATCCACATGGGTCTGTACTATTTTAAGTACGTTACAGAAAACTCCTGAATTATTTGTATAATAGCTTTTCAGTGGACCTTGTCTCTTTTTGAATCTCTCTCTGTCTCTCCTCCCTCTCTCTCTCATGATTGCTTGTATATGGATTGATCAAAAAACAACAACCCTATTCCTTTCACTGAAAATAGGCAGCTTTGGAAAATATTTGCTCACTGAAGGAAAAAGAGGCCTGTGGAATATGTTAATCAGGCCAACTATTATAAGGCATAATGGATAAAAATAAGGATCTGAAATCCAGATTAGCTTCATATCAGTATTGTACTGTGTATTTATAATAATTAGAACAAAGACCATGCTTAGCTAGATGTATTAAAAATATTTTTGAATCTTGATCATACACTAAACAAACAAAAAAATCAGCTATGGGATACTAGATTTATATATATATATATCCTTAAACAACTCCTGTCCTGTATTCATGCCAGCTTGACTCCAAGATGGTTTAAGAAAAACTTATATTAAAATGCTTTGGCAGCAGCTAACAAAATATATTCAGTCTGTACTACATCTTTCATATAGATATATTCTATACTATTATAAGAATAACAGCAATAATTTATTACTATTACTACTGATATTAATAATAATGATCCCACCATCGGATTACCTACTTTTCTGAATAAAAGCATCTTTATTCAGATGCTGTGATATGGCTATACCAGCAAAGATCGGAATTGTGCAGGTAACGTAACACTCTTTGTGACACTCATTAAGAGAAAAAGAAAAAGCAGGATGAAAAGAGTATTGATGCTTTTAAACTTTTGTGTTGGAAAAGACTCCTGAGAATACCGCAGACAGCCAAGAAAGCAAAACAAATGGATGACTGAACAAATCAATTCAGAGTTCTCACTCCAGGCACAATGACCAGACTGAAATTATTCTACTTTGGAGACATTATATAAAGACTTAGGTCTCTGGAGAAAGTTGCAATGATGGGAAATGTGGAAAGAAGATAAGAAAAGGACAACCAGCAGCAAGGTGGAGGTATTCCATGACAGCGGTGGTGAGTGTAGTGTTAGAAGACCTGAAGGTAGTCTGGTGACATAGAGAAAGTCAACCTGTGTGATCACTAAAAGTCAACACGAAGTTAATATAATTTAAAATGCCACCAAGGATTAAATGTTTTGTGAGCAATCCATCTTTATTACTATGGAGCTAGACAAAAAGTTAAACCAACTTCACCTGGTCATCACCTTGATATCTACGCTATGTTCTCAATAACCCATGTAATCCAGAGGGCAAATGGGATTTATTTTTGTTGAATATGCAGATATAAACTTAAAACAGGAAGATATGAATATGTTTATTTTGATTTCTTGAAACAGACTAGGAAGAAAGTTATTATCTTATTTCAGGAAAACAATAACATGTGAATTTTAGACAGAGTTCCATCTAAGTTCTAAGAATTAAAAAAAAGTGTTAAACCAAATAACCCTAACATTATGTTTTATTTACTTAGCAAGTGTCCCACTCCAGATTCAGATGTGAAAGGACAAACGGGATTGCTTCCAGACCTCCTTTCCTACTGACCTGATATGTCAACTTCAATTATTTTCTGTGCACTACCAAACATTCAGTAGATTGAGAAATAAGCTTGGGCAAGAGAAAAGGCGCCGATACTTTGTCTGGAGAGTAGAAAATTTGCAAGAAACGATAGCAACTTTAATTTAACTAGTCTCTCTTCCTTTGGCCACAAGGAATGCTTGTGTCCTTTGGAAAGTCACCTCTCAACAAGGTGACAGGGTATTGGTTCCGTCCAGGACCCATTTGTCCTCTTGCTCAGTTCTGGCTCAGTTCTGGCTTAGATTAAGGAATAATCAAGAACCACTTCTTAATATAATGTGGCTTCTCTTTTAGAAAACGTTAACTTGTTTTTAAAGCAGGCTGCTCTTGATATATGAAACCCAGAGATATGTCCAAACTCCCTTTTTTGAAATCAAGCCACTCTGTCCTTTCTACCATGTTTCCTAAATTTCGTCTTCACACACCCACAAACCTTCTGTCTCATACTCAGGGCAATTCTCTTTATCAGTTTCTAGAACATGGATATCTTTCCCAGAAGGGAGGATGGACAGATATATTTGTTTTGCATGGAATAATTAATTTAAATATAGAGACGTTTGATTTTGCCTATCAATTAGCTCTGGATGGAAATGGTGCCTGCTAAACTAGCTAGTTTTGCTCCATTTCCAACTGAATATTTTCCATCCTATGTTATTACAAGATACTAAATATAAGGAATATACTATGTCTGGGACCTATGGCCAAATGTTTGTACAACTTTATTCTGGTTCTACCTGTCTCCAAACATGAAGTAATTGGAAGATACTTTCAAGGAAGCATAAGAATATAAGAAAAGACAGGCAGAATTCAACTAAATATCTATTTAATTCAGCATTTTGTTTCCAAACTGTCCACAAATATACCTATGAGATGCTTGGGACTATCATAGCATCCCCCAATTTATGTAGTGTTGAAAAATATATGTGTATTGAGACATATACTGCTATTGTTCCTGGATATATACATATCTGTACAATATAAGCACAACAGTCTTATTCTTTATGTATGTGTTGATCACCTTTTAAAGGAGTCTCAATGTAGCATGAAGACTTCATGTGATAGCAAATTCCATATTTGAGTTCCATATTTTAAATTCTTATTGATTCTAGCAATGAGGAGAGCATTAGGTTGGCCTTCTCTGGACTGATCTGTCACAGCCACCTTGAAATATCAAGTTGGCTATCTTGCTGTTTATTCATAACTCATTAACAAACTAATTACATCCTTAATATGGTTGGTTACAGTTTCAAAGAAATTTGTAAGTTTTGAAAGGCAGTAATTCAGAAACCAAGACCGTCTTTTTCATATGTTTGATAGGTTTTATTTAATAATACTTTTCCTCAATTTAGCAAAAAGAATATTTTAAACTAAATTATCTGTAATTTCATTGTTCTTCTTCAATCCCCTTTAAAAATTAACATTAAAATACCAAGCTTCCATTCTTATGATAACAGGGGCTTATCTTAAAGATAGGTAGCACTTTTTAAAGAGAACCAACAATTTATAGAACTTTAAAACCACTTGGATATCTCATCTTTTGAAATTTCCTTCCTAAAAATATCAGTTCAGGCTTAATTATCTGCCCTACATCTTCTGCATCAAAGAAGGCTGAACATTTATTCAGATTGTTAGTAGTTATTTTTAAACTTCTCTATACGTTTCCTGCTTCTGATATATTTAAGTACTTTTCTACTTTTGGTTTAAATGCTAGTAGCATTATACTCCTTCCCTCTCAACAAATACCTCTTTGACATTATTATTATCTTTTATTTCATCTGTGCGCATTTGTCTTCATTCGCCTCTTTGGGGTAAGAGTTCTCATTTTTCTGAAGAAACCTTTCTAGTCTCTAAAAATGCTTCCTTCAGAAAATGAGACATCTTACCCAAATAGGGAGAGAGTGAAAATAGAACTCATGACCTTGACATTGCTACTTAATCACATTATGATCTTTTGGACTTAGTCATTCATGTTTTGACCTAATTATACTTGTACTATTATACTTTGGATTAATCCACATACTCTAAAGGAATATTTGACTCTGTGATTTTCAAATTTCTTTTTTTAAATCATTCATTTTTCCCCTCCAGTTTTATTTTTGAAAGTCAAATGTGACTGGTTAGAGTTGTGTGGTAATTTTCTATCAATCAATTTAGTTTGATAGTACTATGGTCATGCTTTCCAATCAATTTAACAACACTCACCTCTCTCATTAGGTTACTAAATTCAAGGTTACCTTCCCTGTGGATAGGTTTATGAACAGCTGTCCTAAGGCAAAATTATTTAGAGTTTCTAGACATTTCGTCTTTTTGTCATGATTGGATCATGCATCTGTCTACTATATGTGGTAATCCAGTTTGTATGACCTTGTCTTCCTGAATGACTCATTGTTTTCAGCTTTCCCTTTCAAAGATTTGGGGACTATGAGTATTGTATTTAAAGATGGAGACTCAAATGTGCTTTTTCAAAGAGGCAGCTGGACTTTCTGTTTTTTCTTTGAAGATATTTTGCTTCTCATCCAAGAATCTTCTTCAGAGCTGAAGAAGTTTCTTGGATGAGAAACAAAACTCCTTCAAAGAAAAACCAGAAAGTCCAGTTGCCTCATGAAAAAGCAGCTTTGGAATAACGGTGACCTGGATGACTGAGAATCTCCATAGACATTTAAAGGTGGCGAGATTCTTCTTGGAAAACTGGAGCTTTGTGTTAGATCAACACCCACCATAAATTGACAAAGAATCTCAACATACTTTGGTGGCTCAAGAAAAAAATGCATCAGTACTTTAAGTTTTATGTGTACACTCAGACATATCATTGCTAAATCTCTGGTAAATTTGTTCCAGAGTTTAGCATGCCAAAGTCATTAGAAAAGAAAGCAATAATTATTTAGGAACGTAATCATCATGCTGTCATTTTTTCGAACCCCAGTTATGTATTTACCAGCCTCAGCTTGTAGGATCAATAGGGAGAGCATAACTTCAGTATATTATTTGGTTGTCATCTTATCATGGTTATAAATGGTGCAGCCAGATAGCCTCTGACTGGAAGTGTTTGCAATCAATCTAAGCTTAACTTTGTGTATACAAAAATATATTTGAACTTGAAAGCAGTTTTTCATGCCTTTCTTGGCTATGACATGATACTATAAAAGGAAAGATGTCTTAAAGCATAGCCACACAAAGGATCGCATTGCCTTTTGTGAGGTGCAACAATTGCTAATGTAAAAAAACTTCTCATGGATGAAGCCCATGACTAACTAGTGACCTTTGAGAAAAGGAGAGTAGTCCTTGAAGAATATCCAAAATGGCCTTGTATAAGTATAATTAGCAAAGAGAAGGTTTATCAGTGGTGTAGTTTTAGAAGTGTGTTAAGACAAACTTTTTGTTTGCATTTGAGCTTTTATGGGAGTGCTAACTAAGGTTACCCCTAAAGGGAATTATTTGTTAATTAAAGCAATGCATGCTAATCCATGTTACTAGGAAACTCTCATGTTTCCACTGTAAATTTTAGAAAGGAGTCAAGCATCCCTAATGGGGAAAAGAGAAGCTTTAGGACTTACTGCTGGTGTTATGATTAGATGTGTCACAGGGGCACTCATGGGGCCAAGCCAATGTGAAATTAAGTGACAAAAACGTGCCTGGAATAATCTAGCTTGCATTACTTTCTGAGATAACAGCAATTCTATTATTTGGTTGAGCGTCAGTTTTAGAATATAAAGCAAGTACAATAATCTAATAATTTTTCTGAGCTAGCAGCATATTTTCTGTTTTCCTTTTGTGCAATATTCTTGTTATGCATTTAATCCCCTTGTTAGGTAGAGCTTCTAAAAAAAATAGAATGTAATTATCTCACTCAAACTCTAAAAAGCATAAATTTATAATTACCTACTGAACTTTAAAATGGAAGAAAAACATGTAAAAGAGACTATGATAGTATGGGCCAAAAATTTTGGATACAATATATAACTAGACAATTGGCAAAAAATTTAGGAAAGAGATTACAAACTAACGATGTCAACAGCATACAAACCTTTACAAAAAGTTCTACAGATGGCATTTGCCACCAGCAAGAATGGCAAAGATGTTCCAAAATATATTGCCAGAGTGCTGGAAATGTAAACAAACACAGGATCCTATTACCATATGTGGTGGACTTGTCCAATGGCAAAAAAATATTGGTTAAAGATAAAAAGGTGGTTAGAAGAAATGATGGCACAACAAATAGATTTAAAACCAGAACTGTTCTTACTAGATATACTACCGGGGAAATACAATAAAATAATTATATATTTAATATTACATGTAATAACAGCAGCAAGAATTATGTATGCACAAAACTGGAAAAATGAAAGTATACCTATAGATGAAAATGTAATAAAGAAAATATTAGACTGTGCTGAAATCGACAGGTTAATGATGAAAATTAAGGATAAAGAGGAAATAGATTATTATTTAACATGGGACCTATTTTATAAATGATTAAAAAACAGAAGCAGAAGTTAGTAAATTTATAATTAAGAATGATTAATAAAATAGAGATAAGTGTGTGTGTGTGTGTATAAGCATAACACTATAAGCAATATTATTATTGGATTACATTTGATTACAGATTAAATTGTATAGAGTGATGAGAAGTGAATATTACATTGTATATATTATGAGAATAATGGCTATAATTAGAGTGTATAATATTATGTGTACTCAAAAGAGATTTGATACAGATAGTACACTGTTGTTGCAGAAATGGAAACGTGACTTATAACATAGAAAAATGTATAATAAAAAATAATATTTAAAAAACCCTCTGAAAAGCATGTTAACTGAATTAATATCTAGCAATAAAAGTGTTAGTGAAAAAGAATAAAATTTTTGATGGAGCAGTTATATAATAAGGTGAGCCTTTTCTAGATAGTCTTACCTAATGAATGAGACCATCCAAACACCTTTGAAAGGACTCATGTAACATACTGCTGCTCCTTTTTTACTTACATTTTGGCCTTAATACTCTGTACCTGGAAAATCAAATCCCTCTTAAAGACTTGTCTGAGCTTGCTTGTTTTCTTGCAGACGATTCGTTACCCTAACTAGGTAGCATCATCAGTGCTACCATAGTAAGGAGTGTCGTTTGCTGTCAGTTTATATTTTGGTGTCTTGCCTGTGAGTGGGGGCGGTCTTAGAGATTCTTTGGTTGGTCTGTTTATGATGGCTCTTCGGCAGTTTCTTGATTGGGATATTGCTTACCTGATTACTCCAAATTGACTTATATCTGATCTTAGTGCTGATTACTGGTGGAAAGATGCTGGAGTCTTTTTCTCTTTGGGGCTGGTTGATTGTCTCTTTTGCATAGTCTATAGATGTAGTTAATGTCTATGTGTCTATTGATGACTGATTTGTCAGAGTGCCAGGCTTCTATGTAATAATAATAATTGATATTCTCAATTTGCATTCCTGATTTCCTTTACTTACACCAAAAATTATGCTCCTCTCCCATCATTTTATAAAGATTTTGGCTTCAAATGAATATCCGTTTCTCTGATTGCTATAGTATCAACTTTACTTAGGAAATTATATTTTTTAATACAACTATGAAGTCAAGTTAGATTGTAAATCAGTTTAAAAGTCTTAATGATATAAAATCAGTTCTGGCTTGAAAGAAGAGCAGTAACCTAAGATCCTTTGGATGCTTTGAACTAAATTTCCCATAAGTCTTTGCCATGAACAGCTCTGGTTGGAGGATATGATAATTCATATCCAGAACATCTAAAGGATAAGTTGTCTGCTTGGCTGACAATATCAGGATGATCCTACTTTCAGTTTGCAGCAGATTTGTATTTTTGCTTTCAGAATTTAGGTCTCCATGGAACTGATAAAAAGATAAAAAGCTTGAAACATAATGCAGGCATTTCAATCAAGTTGCATTTAAATTCAAATTCATAACAAATACTTTGAATAAATTTTGTTTTGAAGGCACTTTTAGAGGAATTTAATCCATGAGAGTTGTGTATTTACATAAATTTATGATGCATCTCTGCAATACAAAATATGTCTATTTTGCATTGGCTTTTACCAATGCTGTAACAATGCTGCATATGTGATATTTATACTGCATAATATTTAGGGATTTGCAACTTTTTATACAGTTTGCATTTTTAAAAATAAGAACAAGACATAATTACCTTGATCTTCATGCTCTACCTTTATCTCTATGTAGTCACCTTTTCTTAAATAGTTTCTCAACTTTTTTTTTACTTTACTATTGGATATTGATGATTAGATTGTTGGAGGCTAAAGTTGTTGTTATTAAAAGTCCATTTGTAATAATACCATGCTCTTCAGAGTCACCTGAATCATGAGATGGGCAGCCAATAAATTTGATAAACAAATAAATTTGATAAATTTATTATTTAATAAATGACTAGATTCTGCACAAGCAGGTAGATCTGGTGTGTGTTATTAAGACCAAGATGGATAATATCTCACCTTTTTGGAAATTTGTCTTTCTGGATTTCAGGGTTTGCAGCAGTATTGAGGTGAAACCCAGGGAAAGGGAGGGGGGAGTGTGCTTGAGAGACAATGTGTGACCAGTATCGTTGCTCCCAAGGTGTTAGAGTGCCTACATATTAAGTTGGATGTAAGAACAAACCAGGGTATCAATAAGAGGCCATACATAGAGAGCCATTCATCTAGGGATTAAGGCACCAGGCTAGAAGGAGAGAGACTGTGAGTTCTAATCCTGTCTGAGCCACAAAAGCCAGCTGGGTGACTTTGAGACAATTACTCAAATAGGAGGAAGGCGGCGTGTTGGATATGTTTACCACTTTGAGTTATTTGTAAAAACAATCCTGTAAAGGTGGGGTACAAATAAATAAATTAAGTAATTAGACCTGATGTTTGCTTTGGAACAATTGTTTGATGATGTTGGAACATATGTTGTGGTTCTTCTTGCTCCAATTAAGATTAATTGCCACCTGGCTCTGTCCAGATTGTTGTATCTAGATGATTTCCAGATGATGCTTGGAGAATTTCTCCAATGTTCTGATGATCTGTTCTGACTGGCTTGTTAGTCTCTGACTACAGGAGGTGACCTTAGTTCTTGACATGCATTGTTCCTGAATGGCTTTTTCTGTACACTAATCATAGAGCATACCCTAAGTCTCTGAGGAACTTTGGAAGATGAAGATGAGAAACTATGCCTAGAGCATGGTAGAAAAAGACAAAAATAAATTGGATTAAACATAGGTCTAAGGTTACACAATGCAATAAGAGAAGTGAAGCAGTACAAATTCTTCCATTATTGTAGTGCCAAACTATTGTTCGCTACTACTCGCAACTTATGATTGAGTTGTTTACAGATATAGATGAACAATTATGATGAAATGTGGTTATTCTTTAATTAAACCATATAGTCTAAAATTATATGTAATGCGCGCACACACACACACACATATGTATGTATACATACATACATGTATACATACACAGCTGTTTCTTCTTTGGTGACTGCAGATAAGATGGTAAATATTTTTAAAATCATTTTCCTTACTATTGTGCACATTTACAATGAAATTTTATGCACCTCACGACAATGCGCCAACAAATCACTAAGATTCATTCAAGCCTTCAATCTTCTCGGGCAACATCGGATATGGTGACAGAGGCATTATATATCTTTGTATTCTGTGTCTTCTTTTGTCCTGTAGACTCTGAGACTTTTTGGCATGACCACCATCACCATTTGTGAGCTTGACTCTTGACCTGAGTGGAGCTGAGGAAGTCTTCCCGGTGCCCTATGTGGGTGATGTAAGGATGGCTGAGGCTAAAAAGTAAAGTGTTTTAACTGTGATATCTTATGTTTTGGAACATATGGTGGTGCAGCAGACTAAAGTGCTGTTAAGTAGCACTTAGCTTCCAGCTGCCTGCAATTACTGCGAGTTCAAATCTCACCAGGCTCAAGGTTGACTCAGCCTTCCATCCTTCTGAGGTAGGTAAAATGAGGACCCGGATTGTGGGGGCAATAAGCTGACTTTGTATAAAAAAGAACACCGCTTTGGGTGGAAGGGGCAAAAGCCCTACTAACCAGGTATATACAAAAGTATGAAGGCTATTGCTTAATGCATTGTAAGTCGCCCTGAGTCTCCGGAGAAGGGTGGCATATAAATCGAACCAATAAATAAACAATAAATAAATATGCCCCCCCTCCTGAAATTAAATGGGCACCCTCAGGTTTGGCCTTCTGGAAGTTAGTAAAGATGAATTTGTTGGATTTGTTTTAAAATTTCTACTATTATTGTTGGTTTTTACTTTACTAGCTGTTGGTGGTATTAGATTGTGGGCTAGAGCCTTTGCTTGTTGTTGTTTTCCTTACTGAGGATATTGTGTTGTAATTCTTTTCTGTCTATAGACATTTTATTATATTTTGTTTTGTTTTAAACTGTTTGAGTAGTGACGGTCCTTTGGAGGTGTATAAATAACAATAGCTATTATTATATAGACAAAAATGTTAAATCACATCTGCCAGTTCTTTAGCTGGTATTGGCCTTTATAATAAATAGAATGACTGTGGCAAAAGAAAGAAGAAATGGTACCAATAGTAATAGGTGCCTTGGGTGCAGTCACAAAACTATCTGCATTGAAAACTCACCATCAGTCAATTGCAAAAGGCAGCTTTACTCGGAATAGATTGCCTTCTACAATGATAATTCTAACACCATCAAACATCAAAATCCCAGGACCTTAGGAAAGATTCAGTAAGTGAATAAAAGTGCCAAATTCAGTATGAACATCTGGCTGACTGTGTAACCAACCACAATAATAATATTTATGACTTTCGCATGAGTAGTAAAATGAGTGGGGATAGCACAATATGCTCACTGGGTTATAAAATGAAGATTCTTTTTCTCAGCTCTTCATCCTCTATTTGTCTGATTGGATTCTAATGTCTTGGAAACCATAATTTAAACCTCAACTCTGCTATGAAATAGGATGAAGTGGGAGTCAGTGAATGAACCCAAATCGCACTCCATGAATCATGGTTGAGTTGAGATTGGGCTCTAGATTTTGGGGACTACTTTATTCTGAACGCTTCTGTATTCAGAATATTGTGCAATGTCCTAGGGCTTTTTTTTTTTTAAAGTTGCCTATCTCTTCTTTAAAGGAACTACAACTTGATCACAACCTTTTCAGTCTTCAGCCAAAGATAGCCAAACAAACAATATAAACATATAAACATATTATTGTGCTTACCTCTCCCTGCCTGATGATGGATGCTTTCTTAACCTGCAAGCATGGGTAAGGATTCTTTCCTGAATCAAAAAGCTTTAATATTTATTTCTTTGTTCTTGTGTTATCTGTAGCAACAGATTTTTTTTCCTTAGAACTGCAGGATTGTAATAGTGTAACATGGTAGCATGGAAATATTGTGAGTTAAATTTTCCTCACTGTGGTTTATGCTGATAAAAGCTTCTGAAAACCCCTTTTGTTTCCCCATTTTATGACTGCAAAATACATGAAGGAGAAAAAGCATCTGTCAGTTTAAACAACATCTACAATTACTCTACTCTGGTGTTTTTAAGCACAAAAGAGAAAAATGAATAAATTCTATCGTCAAGTAAATATATGCATACCCATCCTGAAGTCATTTGCTAAATGCAAGTTATGCATGCTTCTGGCTCTTTGCATTATGAATGTATCACCTGTTTCAGCAACATGGATGTAAAGATGAGCTGTTGTTAGGTAAGATTTATAGCTTGACTAAATTAAATATTTGTGCTGCTGCTCTCTTGCTTATTGCTTGACTAGCACTTTAGAGAATAGCCTCTCCTAAGCCTGCCACAAACTGGTATTTTAGGAAATTTAATAGGAAGACAGATGTTATTCAAAATGTTATAAGAGATATTAAGTTTTCTTGGGTTCCTTGGCAGAGGAAAGTAGATGGAAATGTTGCTGGAATATAAAAAAAAATGTGGTAAAAGAATTTGAGACTAAAATGCATAACTTGGAGAAGAACTTCATATCAAATATAGCTTGATAGAAAGAGATGCAATTGCAACATGGTACAGCTACAGGAGAATATTTTTGGACTCTGTATTTGGTGCTAGAGTAAGGAAGAACCAAAGTATGTTTTAATTAATGTATAACAGTCATCCATTCCAATAACTTAACAGCCAGTTCTCAGAGCCAATACTTCATAAAGTGTTGAAGGTAAGAAACAGAAAAATGGATTACTAGTCAGACATTATAACTACTTCAGTGCACTGAATAGCAGGGCCGAATGTTTTTTTTTATCTTATGGTTCACTTTTGACAGGAATGTGAAACTTTTTCCAAGCCAAAGTTTGCATTTAGTTTTTGAGTGACATGCTGGATAAGAGAGTGGATGGTCAAAAAAGTAAATGGTTCCAAGACAATGACTACATTTTTAAAATGTATTTGATAAATTCCAATATTTCTTTTGAATAAAAATACATTGTGAGACAGTTAATAGTTATAAGGTGCAATAATAGAAATATATTGAAACAGTCTTAAAATTCATTTAAAAGGTGATTTAAAAAACAAAGAATTAATAGCATGATTATTCTGCATGCATTTAATAATTTTATTATTTTGTTACATTATATGTAATTGCATGACAGTTTGAGAGCTGCACTTAATGATGTTGGTTTGGGGTGCAAGTTGTAGGCCACAGAGGGTAAGAAAAGATCCTAAAGCTAAACAAAGATAAGTTTTTAAAGCTTTTTTAAATGTCATGATTGAAGTTCATAGGTAATTATGAGCTAGAAGAGGAGTCTGCAAGGTGTGCTAAAAATTATGGACATGATAGTGCAACTCACATAAAAAACAGTTTCATTTCACTATCATGGGCACCATTGTGGCATTTCTTATCAGATCCTTTGAGTTCCCCTCTACTTAACTGTGGGAAAGTATTTTGAGAAATCCTTGTATTAAATGCTCATTAACTCGACTGTTTTCCTTAGTGGGTGCAGCAGTTTTAATGCAGATTTTCAGTTAGAGGCAAAACAGAAGGATGTACACAATCTTTAAGGTAGCCGCAGTAGTGGGATTCAGCCAGCTCGCACTACTTCGGGAGAACCGGTTGTTAACTTTCTGAGCAGTTTGGCAAACTGGTTGTTGGAAGAAATCATTAGGGCAGAGAACTGGTTGTTAAATTACTTGAATCCCACCATTGGGTAGCCTTGTCCTATAAGAAAGTTTGACGAATCAGGGTCACACTTTAAGTTCCAGTTAAGAAGATCTATTGCTTAAGTCTACAAGTATATACAATAAAATCTAATCCATTAATAATCAGCACTAAATTGGTACTAGAAAAGAATTAACAGAAGAGGACTTGATCAGTTGTGGGAACATAGTGACTCCAGATTGATCCCTTTCTTGACTCTGCCCCACTGCCTTTTATTCTCCTAAAGTTTGCATGTAAAAGCAATAACAAAGTACAAATCAATCTGAAAAAAAAATCTACTAATAAAAAAGTGGATAATCTTATAGGAGTCCTGGATTAAAAAATAATTGAAAGAAAACTTCCAGTCTATTTTAGAGAATTTTCTCCTCTTTCAGTAATCAATTATTCTATGAATAAGAAAACTATCAGCTCAAAATAATTTTTTTTCAGTAGGATAATGAGGATTTTTCTTGAAGGGGCTAATTCTCTGAAATATGTTGGACATTTTTAAAAATAAATATTTGTCTGGATTTTGATATGTAAAGTGAATTCTTTGCTTTAAATTACTTGAAAAGAGGGGGGACGCAAATGGAGTAAAATGAATTAATTAAACAAAGCACATTCCAAATTGAACTACATAAATACAAACATCCTATTACTACTGGAAATTAAACCAGGTAGTTAAATAAACAACTTAATTTTGACAAATGATGTTTATTCACAGTCATAGAAGTGAAGGAGGAAAGAAAAGAATGGAAAAGAAATCTGCATTTTTAATAGGAATCAAAGTTAGAACAAAGTTGACAATTTGTATTGTTTTAACTTTAAGTGGAATATATATATGTGGGTGTGTGTGTGTGTGTGTGTGTGTGTGTGTGTGTGTATTTTCTGAGGTTTTCGCGGGTATTTGTATGTAGGTCTTTGGTTATTCGGGTTTTCTCCCGCGTAAAATTGGAAGTGTCTTGGCAACGTTTCGATGAAGTCTCATTCGTCATCTTCAGGCTGGTGTTCTCGGCTTCGTGCTTCCACCCGAATAACCAAAGACCTACATATATATGTATATATATATACACATATAGCTTTTCAATAAACCCCTATACTATATATCAAGCTATTAAAATTATCTTTATTTTAATTATCTGAGCTTTTCAAACTTCCTAGTAATTTTTATTTTCCCTAAAGATATTTATGTTAGACTGAAAAAGAAAAATGCTACATGACTATAAATGGTTTGTTTTGTTGTGATGATGGTTGCTTCCTCTTATATCTTCATTGTATGTGTTTCCTTAGTTTTTCTGAAAAATGGAATGAAAAATCTAACTATCACGCTGAGTTGTGTTCCTGTGTTTTTTAAAAGGAAATATAAAAGAACTTTGGCTAATAAACATCACAACATGGTTATTCAAAACTTTTCTCGGGCTCTGGAAAACAGCTTCTCGAATAACAGAAATTCTTTCTTTTGAATCCAAAGTAACTCAATCCATTCAGATCACAAGTGGACTCCAAAAACAAGATCCTTATTTTTCTCTAATTGAAAGGTTCCCATGCCTTTTTGACTGCATCTAAGAACTCTTTACAGTATGACACTTGTTCAATACTAAAAGTTACCCTTTCAATAACAAAGAGTTCAGGATTTGATTTCTGTCCTTGAAGCTTGCCAACACTAGATGTTTGGATATTTTAATCACTGACCATATAAATGAACACTGAAGGGTACTTTTCCAGTCATGAGTAACAGATTTCACCCTGATGAAAATGTTGCAACTTGAGTAAACATTACACAACTTTGTCTAATATATCAATTGTGGTGTCATTTTTTCTGGCCTTAATTATAAAGCAGCAACATTTTAAAACCACCTGTTGTTTGTAACTGAGAGCGTTTGAGGTTCAATTAACTTATTTCTATAGAGCTGAAGGCTTTTCCCTCCCTTTCTCCTTCTAATGAAAAAGCAGTACGGCATGCTATTTTAATATTAGTTCTGACACCACATGCATTTTGCCTCTGAAGTGCAAGAAGAAAGATCCTATTAACTAGATATCCATAATTTAATATATTTGATACTGAAAGCAGTATTATCTATATCTAAATCAAGAAATACATCTGAAAATTGAAAGCCTGAAGTTAAAGTCAATGAAAAGTTGCAATCAACTTTAATTGCTTGCATGGGTACTTCCACAGTGCAGTGCTAAGCAGCTTGATTCTTGTGCCGAAATGGCCTGGAAATGATTGAATGTCAATCCTTTTGTCCTCTTTGATCATGGCCAGAGTTTTTGTTGAACCATGTTTATCATGGCCCATAGCTGATTTCCTCTGTTTCTGTACCTGTCTCACCCATGCAGGAAAGCAAAAAAAGAACAGACTTGCTAGATTCCGGATCTCAAAGTCATTTAGGGATTAAACTGCTCCTAGAACACAACTATGGATACCATTATGCTATCATATTCTAGTTAGTAGCTTAGATCCAGATTTTCCACTATTTGAAACTTCCACATGTTCAACAGTAAGCACATAAAAATGCTTTGTTCATCTACTCTCTTGATTACTCTATCATATCACATGTTTTTGAAGATCATTTTGAAATTGCAGTTGGTTCCAAACACAAATGCTACTTTACTGTCTGAATGGTCCTTCAAAAATAAAACCAGGTGTCTGTCAGTTTCCAGTCAGAATTCAAAATCTTGGTGCTCAGCACCAAAAGTATAGATACTTGAGAAAGCAAGTTCAGCCAAATGCGTGTACCTACAATTAAGGCAAGGGCAGTTCTTGTCACAGATTTTTGTGCTCACTTAGATGTTGCAACTGTTGACTTTCTCTTCCTGTTCCTTGTCTCGTGACCCAGAAATTTATCCTGACACTTAAGAAGGGAAAGGCAAGCAGTAACAATTGGTTCCAACATCACTGGAACCACTGCATTCAAAGTTGGAAGCTAATTATCTAGGTATCAGTTTAGATGGGCAAAAGTCCTTTGACTGGCTGCCTCCTAGTCAAAATAATGAAGACAGCATCATTATTAAGCTTGGTGAGATCTTTGGACAGATGCTTTGATTCCTCAAAAGTACAAGAAGCTGCCTTTTGAAGCAAGGAGGCCTTTTTGCTTTTAAGAGTAAAGCAACTACATTGCTTCACCTGCCTCACCTAGTACTTTCAATTGCTGGAGGAGGCTATTCTAAGGGGTAATTTATTTCTTCAGAAGGAAAAAATTGCTGCCAAATTTGGGAACACCAAGAAGTTCCACTGCTGTTTTCTTTCTAACTTTTTTGTAGGTAGTTTCTATGCCTCAGATAATGCAAATGGAAGCCCCAGTGTTTTATTAAGGATACTTTGAAAATATCTTCTTGCATTTCTTACAATATCTTGTAAGGTTACAATAGGAACATTTTTGAGGACTTAGTTACCCTAAGGAGAAGAAGCTCATGAATCCTAGTTTCAATATTTAAAGCTCTACATCGGTGTTTATCTTTAAGCAAGTGTTAGAAAAACATAGAAAATAATTCCATAAACCTCAATTCCCTATGTTTTTAATCTCTACTTGATAGGAGTTAATGTTTTTCAACAAATAAGGCAATAGCTATGATTAACTTTAACTTTAACTATATGCTCCCTCTCCATTTTACAGGGCTTTTAAAATGAAATTTTGTGTAAACATTAATAGAACATATATTTATCATTTGAATAAAATCATATTTCAAAAATATTCTGTAAAGCAATCCTGGGTACTAATTTGCTGCTAAAGAATATTTTTGAGTAGAATATCTGAGCACTAATATCCTAGGTGGAATAGATCTCCGGCTTAGTGAAATCCTCTTTTTAGACATTCATCTCAATATCGTCTACTTTTCCTTGTGTTTTTTTATGTAAGGTCACCGTTTCATTTAGCAGAAGACATATGGATTCACAGGCAGTAATTGCATGCAGGGCCTATTCACTATTGCCAATTTTCTGAATTTTAGTGTTGACATTGCTACTTTTATTATCACTGGCATATTTTTGTAAGCCAATTTTCAGCCACTGATCCATTTTTTGCAAACCAACTATCTGGTGGTAAATGCTATATCGCACAGGTGTCAAACTCACTGCGTCACATTGCTGGCATGTGACGTATCAACATTTTCTCCCCTCACAGAGCTGGGGTGAGTGTGGCCTGGGTGTGACATATCTGGCCTGTGGGCCGCCCATTTGACACCCTTCGAGGAAAGTGAGGCTAAGGCCGAAAATGAGCTACGGTATATGTTATGTCCAAATAAGGACATCCATCCGGGGATTGGTTAATCCACCGGCGGGAAGTTTAAATAACTGTCATTGGACAGCTGGTCTGCCGGAGCGCTATAAGAAGGGCTCCGGCAGCACAGCCATTCGTCTTGTTCTTTGAGCTGAATAAAGTCACTGACTTGACCTGAGCTGGTCGTATCTTCTTTCTCCTGCACCGATCTTACACTGGCGACGAAGGATTCAAGAACCAGAGCCGACCCTCGCGACACGAAGCAAATCGACTGAATGAAGCACTGGAGCGAAGTCACTCACCGAACAGCGCAACAATGGCAAACCCAGAGTCCGCATTGTTGACGCTGACTCCCTTCCAGCCAGGAAGGGAGATATGGCCACACTATATGGTCAGATTCCGACAATTCCTGAAAGGCAACAACATCAGGAACGCCGACGACAAACGACAGAGGGGCATGTTCCTGGCGCACTGCGGCCCCGAGGTCCTTGCGATGGCGATCAACCTCGTGTCACCCAGGGACATCGAAGATCTACCATGAGCCGACCTCCAACGCATCCTGCAAGACCACTATGCGCCGACGGAAACACCGGTGGCCAACCGTTTCAACTTCCAACAGAAGATGCAGAAGGAAGGTGAGACGATCAAAGAATTTGTAGCATCCCTCCGCCAGCTAGCGGTCAGCTGTGATTTTGATAACGTGGACAATGCAATTGCTGACCGCATAGTTTTTGGTATGAGGGACAGGGTGCTCCAAAAGAAATTCCTGGGCAAAAAGAAACTCGTGCTCAAGGAAGTAATTGAGGAAGCCACGGCTGCGGAAACGTTGGAGAAAGCCGCAGCCGTGTTACACTGGGCCAAGGGCATTCACAAGATTCGGAATGCCCAGACATCGTCCACCGAAGACTCCACAGCTGGATCGGAGTCAGAGGAGGAATCAAAAGTGCATAAGGTTTCCAAACCCCCGGGGCGAGAGACCTTGAAAAAATTGGACCGGAGGGAGCGTTGTGGCAGCTGCAAAGGGGACCATCCCAGAGCAAAATGCAGATGGAGAGATGCCACCTGCAGACGCTGCAACAAGAGGGGGCACATCGCAGAGGCCTGCAAAGCACCAGATCCTGACCCTGAACCATACAGCTACCGTAGTAGCGAAAATTGGGAAGACAACGCGAGGTCATCTAGACGGTCCTCGTACCAACCTAGACGTGGAGGAAACGAGGGAAACCGGAGAAGAGCGGTGCACCAGACGACAATACATTTCTCAGATGAGGATGAGTCCACCTCCAAGTGCTTGGTGACCGTGCACGTGGAGGGGACTCCCTGCCAAATGGAGGTAGACTCAGGCTCGATCTACTCCATTATGGACTGGAAATGTTTGAAGAGCCTGAAGCCCTGCATACAGAAGAAGGACCTAAAGCCCTTACGCTCAAGACTAATTGATTTTGGGGGGAACACCATTGGAGTACTGGGAAGAACCTCCATCCACGTCTCCTACAGAGCATTCCAGGGTGAACTTCCCATCACAGTCGTCGACCACAACCGCCCAACCCTGCTAGGCATGGAATGGTTCCAGCCCCTAGGATTAAGAATTCAAGGGGTCAATCAAATTAGAAGGGACGAACTCGACTCACTCCTCGAAGAGTTCCAGGAAGTCTTCGACGGTAAGCTGGGGAAATTTGTGGGGAAACCAATTTCCTTCAATTTAGATAAGGGGATTACACCAATTAGGCACAAGCCCCGCAGGGTTCCATTTGCCTTGAGGCCTAAAGTAGATGCTCAGATAGATAAGCTGATTGCCCAAGGCGTGTTGGAGCCAATCGATCATGCGACGTGGGCGACACCCATTGTGACCCCCATGAAGCATGATGGATCTCTGCGCATCTGCGCTGATTACAAAATTACCATAAATAAAGCTTTACAGCAGAGTGCATATCTGGTCCCAGTGGTACAACATCTGTTGCATTCACTTGGGAACGGATCACTATTCGCCAAACTGGACCTGGCCCAGGCTTACCAGCAGCTGCCAGTCGATGAAAAAACAGCAGAGGCGCAGACAATAGTCACCCATAGGGGCGCATTTAAATGCAACCGGCTCCAATTTGGAGTCAGTGCAGCCCCTGGAATATTTCAATCGATGATGGAACGCCTTCTGCAAGGCATTCCAGGGGTGGTGCCGTACTTCGATGATGTCCTCATCTCTGGGCACTCTAAAACCCAATTGCTTGAGCGTCTGAGACAGGTTTTGAAGCGCTTTAAGGAAAAGGGTTTAAGAGTAAGGAGAGATAAGTGTATCATCGGGGTCCAGGATCTTACAGTATAGCTGGCGGATTGGCAGAAAATACAGTGAGGTGGAGCCCAGGGTGGAAGCCAGGTTCTTGCTGCCTTATGAATAGTGAATAAAATGAAGCTGTGGTGGGCCACTAGTTAGAATGACAGTTTTGAGAGCTTTCCACTGATTTCTAAAATGTGGACTTCTCCAATAAAGCCTTTTTAAAAAAAATTACCTTTAGAACTTTTAAAGAGAATTTACAAGTCTATTCTGTGTATGAGAGCCATTATAATTGTCCTATCTTCTGATCTATAAAATGTTTTATTGGCTATGGAGTTTCCTCTCAATCTAATTTTGATTAAAAATGACCAGCAAATATTTTTCTATTTTAAGTATCCTTTTTTATGCCTCTGACAGAGCTAGATTGCAGTTCATGGCATATCTGTTGAAAGACTTCATTAGATCACCATTAGTTGCTAATAATACATCATAATTATTCTTACAGAGTTAAGCTCATCTATTTCCTCTTCCACCTGCCTTGCAGAGATAACCTCTAAAGAACACGCTGAAGGACTATCAGTCTCTCTTTCAAAGGCTTTTGCACTGCCTGGATTTCTAAACAATTCATTACCTACAAAAGATTTGTGTGAGTATAAAGATAGAGACCCTAATTTCTTGAATTTATGTTCTTACGTAACTATACTGAGTACAGTGGTCCAAAGCTGGAAGATTTTAATTTATTTCTGGTAATATGAGGCAAAGGTAGTCTATATATTCAGCTTCAGACTTGCTTTGCATGTAGCTGCATAAATCCACCAAACCATAAGTACAGAATTTGCCCATAATAGTAAGCTTATTAAAAATTTTAAAGATCCAAAATTTCTTTCAAATAATAACCAGGCAGAATTTTTCTTATACAGTAGTAGAAATCAACTGATGCTACCGTAGTTTTCTGTAGGTGTATGTTAAGGTTCCATTTTTGTTTGTAATTCAGTAATGATTTTAAAAAGGAGAATAGAGAATTCAGGTGTTGAATGTATTTTCTACATCTACTTGGAAAAATAAAGAAATTGCTGGTACCTTGAAGATTAAATAATAAATAGTGTTATAAGCTTTCTTATGACCAGAATCCACTGAATCAATATATGATGGTGTGGATGAAGTTTTTCCTGTTTTTAAAGTACATCTGTAACTCCCAGAATTCCTGACCTAGGATTTTGGGGCTCAGGAATTATGGAAGTTGAAGTCCACAAGTCATAAAGGGGACATGGTTGCCCATTTCTGGCATAGGTAGAGCTTCCTGGCACCATCATAGGTGTCATCTTGACTTTTCTTAAAGCTACATTTTTCAGACTTCCCTGTGGCATATTCAACTAATAATAAACGTTGTGTGGGATTATAGTTACTAGGTAACAAGCTTATAAAATGACACTTGACAACATTGTCACTCTTTAATGATACAGTCCTTTCTCAAGTGACAGGTTAAAGAACTTTCCCATCTAATAATCAATTTTATTGACTGTTAATCAATAGTGCATTAGTGAACAGGTGAATTATATTTATTTGGCAAGCCAAATGCAGCTTGAAATGAAACTAGTTTTGAGCTCGGTGGACTTTTGAAAAAGAATATCAAAATTAAGAGGTCAATAAAATAAACAGGTGGTGGAGTAGGAAGAGGGACAGAAAAATAAGCAGTGAGATATTTTGGCGCTTTCCATAGCCAATAGCCTAGTATGTTTCATAGCTAATAAGTACCAGTAATGAATATAATCACAGCTCACCACCTGCCTACCATTTATTTTTGAAACAGAATGTTTTATTACATTTTAATCTCCAATTAAACCATTGCATGCTGCTAATCATTGTTAATTCTACCATTACTTATGGCTAGAGGTTACATCCCAGGGCTGTTTGTTACATATAAAATCATATTTAGATTAATTCATTGAGGGGAGAATACAACCTATCTCACCCTAATTCCTTTCTTGTGATTACAAAGATCTATTTTACATACGCCTAGTGATCACTTGAAGTATTCAGCATGCTGTGCATTGATTGGCTTTCCTTATGCAAGAACTTTCAGAAATTAAGTGATAATGGAAAAAACAGGTGTATCATCTCAAACGTACAGTTTTTCAGAGGCCATTAATAATCTGCTGCAGTCCTTTGTGGTACATTAGCCACATCATGTAAAATCAATGTGTGAATTCATCTGTTTTTAAACATATTCTCAAATTCTGCTGTTACTGTGTTCCTGGTATTATTTGAGAAACATGGCTATCCAATCTCACATTCGTAATGTATGTAATCCAGGAGTGAAATGCTACTGGTTCGGGCCGGTTCATCAGAACCGGTAGTAAAAAAATGTGAACCGGTAGTAAAAAAAAATGCTTAAAAAAGTAAAAAAAAAAGTTGCAACGATCACACATCACACAGCTGATCATTGGAACTTTTTTTCTTTTACTTTTTAAGCATTTTTTTACTACCAGTTCTCTGGAATCGCTGGTAAAAAAATGCTTTAAAAAGTTTTTTTAAAAGTTCCGAAGATCAGCTGTGCTGCAATCAGCTGTGCCGCACGATTTATATTTGCTAGAAAGCAGGAAATCCTGCTTTCTAGCGAATATAAATCGTGCGGCACAGCTGTTCCCCCCCCCCGCTCTTCTACTTGTCTTTGCAGACTCAGAAAAGGTTTCTTAGCGCCTGCGGTGTGCATGCGCACAAAGTGTGAGTTTGGTGCGCATGCAAAGTGAACCAGTAGCAGACTTCAGAGCATTTCACCCCGATGTGATCTTAAACAAGGAAGAGTGTGTGTACAATGGCACCACCATAAATTCTGCTAATCAGAAATAAAGTTAATTTGCGTGAAATGTCCTGAACAGAATAATAACTCTCTTTTTTATGCTACAAGTATTTGAATGATTTCTATTCATTCTGTCTTAGAGGTACACAGCTTTTTTTAATTATATCCAATAGGTTCATGCTTGGTTGCATGCAGGTGCCAGAACAAATGCTGAATTTGACTCAATTTAAATGTAATTAAATTACACTAATTATACTATTAACAAGTATTTAATAATGTATATATTAAAAGTATCCCTCCAAATATTTAATAACCTATCATTTTTGTTACATTAAAAGTTGCAAATTTTTGAAATATTCTACGGCTGCAACTGAGGCTTTCAAGGCAGATAGTCCTGGCTTTAGACCAGACATTTTTATCCCAGATCAGCTCTATCCATTGGTCTGGACTGGAGTTCTGAGATTCTATATTCCCTTCAGTTAACATCACAGCTCACCTCCGTGTCAATAACTTAGATCTTCTTCCTGACATCAACTTTGGTCTTCTGCAAAATTTGAATTGCGTTGCCCTGGATTCCATAAAGGTCTATATTCTCCTGATTGCTGCACACCGTGATGTTTCAGGCTGATTTTTCCAACTTTGCTCCTTGGAATTTTTTTTGTACTTAGTATTTTTTTTCTTCTTATCTCACTAAATGCCTTCAGATTTTTGGTTTACCTTAACAACTGAACCTGGATGGTTATCATTAGAACCTGAGAATATTACTAAACTTCCTGCTTTTACTCTGAATTGGAAGGTAGAAAACCAGACCTTAAAAAAATTATTATTTTTAATAGGGATGGGTGGGCGAACCTGATTGTACATTGTTCACAAACACTGTTTCTTTAGGAAGAGAGGGCATCAGCAAAATCCCAAGCATTACTCCCATGCTGGGAATGGCCCAGCAGAAGAATGCAAGCTCATTAGGTTTGCTTAAAGCAGCCCTGTGTTGCAATGTCAAGAGAAAGGCAAAGTCTGGGAAACTTGGCAGGAAGTTGAGTGTCCCTCTGTATTATTAATTTTCACATGACTTGGTGATGGTGATGGCATCTGAAAATTCTGGAGGATTTTGTTTTTCTTTTCCATCCATGAGATGAAATGTTCTTTACATTGCTTTCTCAGTGTGGTATGTCATTTGACAAGCACAAGATTACTTGAAAACTCCTACCAGCATTCTTTAGAATAGCTGGGAAGCTTCTTGGCCGCCAGAACGTTGTTATTAATATGTCAGGTACATCATATTTCATATGAATGCTTCAAGAAAGAGGTTCTGTGAGAAGACATCAGTGTTGTCAACTCCCCAAAATCATAGCACTAGGTAGATTTTGCTCTACCAGTTATACTTTTCATTTTAAAAGTACCATTCTTCATTGAAAAACCCCCTCATACCAAAAACCGTCAAGTTGATAAGAACTCTCTCTTATCAACTTGACAGAAAATGGGAAAATGTTACTTAAATTCTTCTCTTTGTATTTGCACTTTTAGTAGGGCAAGAAGTGAAACTTTTTTTTAATCATTCTGAAATTGGGTATCTTGTCTGCAAATGCCATCTAATTATCTCAAGACAAAAAGAAAGATAGTAATTAATAGTACCTTTTTTCTTTAAAGGCCACAAAGTATAATATCTATTTGAGAGTAAAGAAACTCCATCCTCTCAGAAATTTAAATCTATACTTTTATTTATTTACTTATTTAATGCATTACATTTACATGCCACCCATCTCACTGTTGAACAATTTTGGACAGCTTACAAGATCATAAACATAGGGATATAAAACAAATAAAGTGTTACTGCCACGTTACAAATCATTTGTGGATATTAGTGGCAGAAATGAATAGAATGGATGCAGCTATATCACACAATGTACTGATACCTTGGGATATTTTAAGACTTTTTTCTTTTATGCACTGAAAACTTGATATTAGCTGCCTTAGATATTCTTCTTTGAAACAGAAGAGCGGAATAGGTAATGCTATAAAGAAAGAAAGAATCTGCTTTTGAATCATATTTTGAGCCCTTTCTTTGCTGATTGGATATGAGCATGGGGTTAAAAACTCAATTTTCCTTACAGAAGATCATTTTGACTCCAGGCGATTCAAAGCTTTCAAAACAGAATAAATCCTCAATGCCGCCATCTAGTGATAGAAAAAACAGTTTCCACAAAATAAAATACGGCATATTTGACCAAAACAGTCTCACATCAGTAATCAACACCCAGATCAGCAGAGATTAACATCATAATTAATATTACACCAACAACCAAGAAGCAAACAATACCCTAATCAAGGAATTGCCAAATGAGCAAGCAGTAAATAACAGTTTGTGAGTTTCAGCAAAGCATTCTCAGATCTCAGAGTCCTCTATCCAATATTATTTTGAAGAAGAGCTGCCATATGAAGATGGTTTAATTCATTATTTGCCCTACTGAACTAAACTTCTCTGAACTGAGTTAGGAACAAAACCAAAATGAAACAGATCAGTGAACATCTAGAAACAAAATTGTAACTAGTAGCCAGCAAGGGTTTGTTAAAAACAGATCATGCCAATCTTATTTCATTCTTTGACAAAGTGACTAAATTAGTAGACCAGTGAAATGCTGTGGGCATAGTATACTTAGATTTCAGCAAAGCATTCAACAAAATAGTCTGCAACTTATGTCTTGGTAAACTAGAAAATAGACAGCGTTACTACCAGATGGATTTGTAACTCGCTGACAAACTGTACTTAAGGAATAGTCCTTAATGATACTATGACTACATGGAGGGAAGTAAGCAGTAGGGTATCACAAAGTTCTGTCTTAGGGCCAGTACTCTTCAATATATTCATAAATGATTTAGATCAGGGAAAAGAAGGGGAATTCATCATAACTGCACATGACATTAAGCTGGCAGGAATAGCCAACATTCATGAAGACAAGCTTGGGATCCAAAAAGATCTTAACAGACTTGAATAATGGACCCTATGCAACAAAATGAAATTTAATGTGGAGAAAAGTAGGATTTTACACCTAGGCAGGAAAAACCAAAGGCACAAATATAGGGTAGGTGAAACCTGGCTCAAAAACAGTAACTGTGAAAAGATACTGAACTAAAATCCACACATGGTTGGAAAAAATGATAAAAAAACACATAGACTTTAAGCCAGAGATTTTTTATTAGGGATTGTGCCAGAAATATACAATAGAGAATTGAAATATTTGATTGTAAATGTTTTAACAGTGGCTAGAATTGTGTTTGCTAAAAACTGGAAAAATGAGAAAATACCAACGCAAGATGAAGTTATTAAGAAAATCATGGAATGTGCCAAAATGAGTAAATTGATATTTGAAATTAGAGAACAAGAAGATAAACAATATTATAAGAAATGGGATTTATTTTACCAATGGCTAGATAATAAAACCTGGAAATGAAATACGAAACATGAAATGAATGTTATAAATATAATATTTGAAAATAATTTTTATGAAGCGATATAGCCATAGTTAAATAAATGATAAATGAGGATGCTTATTTGTTTGACAATATGAGAAATTAGATGATTAGTAAACTTTGAATATGGAGATGAAGCACAAAAGACTTGTAACTGACCGACACATTGTTTGCAATTGTAATGGATGATGGATTTATGTTTTAAGTTTTGTTTAAAAATTAAAAAAGTCAAAACAACAACAACAACAACAACCAGTAATTGTGACAGGGATCTTGGAGCCCTAGTGGACAATCATTAAACATGAGCCAGCAGTGTGCGGCAGCAGCCAAAAAGCTAACACAATCCTTGGCTGTATAAATAGATGCGTAGAATCAAAATCATGTGAAGCGTTAGTACCACTTTATAAAGCCTTAGTAAGGCCATATCTGGAATACTGCATCCAGTTTTGGTTACTACATTACAAGAAAGATGTTGAGACCTTGGAAAAAATGCAGAGAAGAGCAGCTAAGATGATTAAAGGCACGGAGACAAAAACATATGAACAGTTGTAGGAATTGGGTATTGCTAGTCTAGAGAAAAGGACTAGGGGTGACACGATAGCACTATTCCAGTATTTGAGGGTCTTCCATAAAGAAGAGGGGGTAAACTTATTTTCCAAAGCACCAGAAAGCAAGACAAAAAACAACGGATGGAAACTAATCAAGGAGAGAAGCAACCTTGAATTAATGAGAAACTTCCTAACAGTGAGGACAATGAACCAACTTGCCTTCAGAAGTTGAAAAAATCTTGATCACTTTTTTATGAAAAGACTGGACCTGTCTGAAATGGTATAGGGTCTCCTGCTTAAGCGGAGGGTTGGACTAGAAGACCTTCCAGCTCTATTCTGATTGGGAAAACACATTGCTCAATATAATCCACACACAAAATGGAGAAACTGTGACCTTTCTTATTTTGCTGAACTCCAAATCCTCCAAGAATGATTAATTATAAAGGATGCTGAAAGTTTTAGTTTAGTAATATCTGAAGGACCACAAGTTCACATTATTGAACAATAATCTGAACTTGTGGTCCTAACAATCTTGGGTATATGCTGGTGATACCTAAAAGACTATGCTGACTAGATACTTTTAAGAGCTGAAGTCTTAACATTTCGAAGATTGCTAAATTGGAAGGAAATGATTAACTGTTTTGAGTTTCCAGTTTCAATCTTTTCCTAAAGATGCTGTGATGCTTCTTCAGCTGTGCTCTAATCACACATTCTTAGATCACCACTGCTCTCCAAATATCAGTCCAAATATCCTATCCCATAAGATAAGCTAAGGTAAAGGTTCCCCTTGCATATATGTGCTAGTCATTCCTGATTCTAGGGGGCGGGGCTCATCTCCATTTCAAAGCCAAAGAGCCAATGCTGTTCGAAGATGTCTCTGTGGTCATGTGACCGGCATGACTAAACGCCGAAGGCGCACGGAACACTGTTATCTTCCCACCAAAAGTGGTCCCTATTTTTCTACTTGCATTTTTATGTGCTTTCGAACTGCTAGGTTGTCAGAAGCTGGGACAAGTAATGGGAGCTCACCTCATTATGCGGCACTAGGGATTTGAACCGCTAAGTGGTCTTAGCCACTGAGCCACCACATCCCTCATCCCATAAAATAGGATAACAAAATTTTGAAAGTCTTGGAGTTTCTTGTTGACTCATACACAAAAAGGAAGGAAGGAAGGAAGGAAGGAAGGAAGGAAGGAAGGAAGGAAGGAAGGAAGGAAGGAAGGAAGGAAGGAA
>WNWU01000032.1:1425249-1464563 GCA_012654045.1 Ptyas mucosa
ACACACACACACACACACACACATTAATCACTGTCCATATTGAATACATAGCGGAAAGAGGAAACTTGAGAGTTCACAAGGTTTATGCTATATGGAACAAAACTGTATGAACGTTATCTCTAAAGATAGTCCAGACAAGAAGCATAAACCATGAGTGCTAATGCTACCTTTCTTGCAAGGTTACAATAGCAGAATCTTTCAAGTCTTAAAATACTTCACTCCTCCTTTACTTTTACTTTCAACAAAACTAAGGTGGCTCCTTCTAAGGCACTCTTTCTCTGGGGTCAGATACATTTTGCAGAATAGTTGTCTTAAGTGGTGCCTTTTGCTTCTTTCTCTCAAGGTTATTCCCACATACCATTACAATGAAAGGTAAGTGAAAAGGGCCAGAGAATGAGGAAGACCAAGAAACGATGGCTAGATTCATCTGATGAGATCAAAAGGTAAGAATTTTAATAAACAAAAGGAAAAGTGTGAAATGGTATGGATGTATGGTGGAAGTAAGGTGATCTGTAGAGAAAAATATAACAAATGATGTTGATATAAAGCAGACTTTGCTTCCTCTCTTTGATTTCATGAATTTATTTGAGTTTTAATAAAGGTAAAGGTTCCCCTTGCACATATGTTCTAGTCGTTCCCGACTCTAGGGGGCAGTGCTCATCTCTGTTTCAAAGCCGAAGAGCCAGCTGTCTGAAGACATCTCCGTGGTCATGTGACCGGTATGACTAAATGCCAAAGGTGCATGGAACGCTGTTACCTTTCCACCAAACGTGCTTACGTGCTTTTGAACTGCTAGATTGGCAGAAGCTGGGGCAGGTAGTTTTTTAATAATAATGTTTTAATACACACTAATATATTTAATACATACTAATATATTTGGCACATAGGCACTGTCAGATGACCCAACAACTCCCTTCTTTTTTCAGGGAAGGAAAACAGCTAGCAATAGCGCTCTAACCTGCCTAAGCATGGAAAACAAGATTTATGGGTGTGCATATGGAAGTATGATCTCTCTAACAGCGGTAATAAATGGCTGGAATCCCACCTACCCCCCACCCCAAAAAAGCTGGGCATTGTTTAAGGAAAAGAAGCAGTGACTTCTGCTTTGAGTGGCTTCTGTTTGGGGTGAAATAGGTGGCCAGGTTTAGCAAGAAGACCGCATTAGAATTTTACATGTGCATTGCTAGTTAAATCTTACTCTTGCTTGTTCTTATGTATTTCCCTGTATAGATATGCACTCTGTATGATGTTTGGCTATGGTTCAGAAAATTAATTTTCCTTTTTATTACATTTTTGATGGTGGACATCTATTTTTTTTACCCCTTTGTTTCATTAAACAGAACAAACAGACAGTGTGGCATAGGATTGGCATGTTCCAAATTCCTTCGATTAAACAATGCCATGCATCAGGACTTTGGAAGGGTGCCTTTTCTGTCACAGAGCTTGCCCTCTGAAATGGATTTCCCCTGAGTATCCACTCTGCAGATGCTTCAGAGGGCTTTTAAGTTCTGGCTCTTTAAGACCTCATATTTGGTGAAGGTGATTGAAGTCCCTTCTGGTAGGGTAGGTCTGGTTCTTAGTATTTCCCAATTTTACCATTTTGGTTCATTTTGTGTTAGTATATTACCCTATTGTTTTTCAGGAAAATACTCTGTCACTACTAAGGGGTTTTCTTTTAAATTAGAGAATCTAACTTTAGGCAAGAACAGAGATAATTCAGTTTCTATATTTTCTATATTTAACTTGCTCTGTTTCTGAATCATTTGGAAATTTTGCCAAATCCCATTGATACAGATACATTCAAGAAATCCCTGCCTGAAAACTCTTACCATTTTTGGTCATACATCACCTATTATACACATTTTTCCAGAATAAAATTCATATATATATATATATATATATATATATATATATATATATATATATATATATATTCTTTTCATGTAATATATTTTTATGCATATGTTCCCTTAATAAGTACTTTTTGTGCTTGCTTTTCATCAATACATGTTTTTGTGCAATTGTTTGAGTTACAAACTAGACTGCAAAATTAAACAAGTGGATTTAAGTAGGTAAGTGCATTTTGGTTTGTACGCTGGTTCAGACAGTGTTCAAATAAACCTTTGGATAATTGAATTCTACTCCCATCTTGTTACTAAAAGTGCTGCTGATGTTTTGAGTGTGTGAGCAACTGTGGAGTGACTGGGACTGTAATAGAAGGATTGCTAGACATAAACAAGTAAGAGATAAAGAAGAGTTTTTAGAAAATAGAAGTCCAGATTATTAACAAAAAAAAAAAAAACCCTATGAAAGAGATTCTAATTGTTCAAAGAAACTATGTTTTGATTAACTTCACAATTTCCAGTGGCTGGAAATTCCTAGCACACTTTATTCCAAATCCTAACATTAAAAATGTGATATACAAATCTCTGTATTTCTTGCTTTCTTGTTTGTTTGTTGCTTTGAGAGGCTTGGCAGAGCATTAGACCAGTGGCCCCCAATCTTTTGGCACCAGGGACTGGTTCCGTGGAGAGAGGTGTTTCCGTGGACCAGAGGGGGTGAGGTTTCATATGCTATCTACATCCTGCAGATGGGGCTTTGCTTGTTTGCACAGCCAGGTTTCTGGCATGCCATGGCCTGGTGCCAGTCCATGGACCAGGGGTTGGGGACCCCTACATTAGACCATGCAGAATTGCTACGTCTATTATCTAGTTTGCAAGGTATCCTTAGGAAAAATATTTCATATTAATGGAACTGGAGAGCCAGTTTGGTCTAGTGCAGTGGTGGCAAGCCTAGGGCATGCGTGCCAGAGATAGCAACCAGAGCCCGCTCTGTGAGCATGCACGCCATTGCCCTAGCTCTGTTTTGGGTCTGTGTCATGCACGCATGTATGCCTGCGCCTTGCAGTTTGGGCATGCACATGCACTTTGGGTTCGCCATCACTGGTCTAGTGGTTAAGGCACTGTCTGTCTATTTATTAAATTTGTTTGCCACCCATTAACAAAAAGCAAACCCTGCACTTGTGGGGAAATGCTAGGAAGAAGCATTTGCAAACAGAGAATTAATTGCACAAAACACGAACTCACTTGAAATAAATTATCAGTTGAATTCCAGTTCCAATCTCCATCTTCTTTTCTTCAGTTGCTAGATTTAGTTTCTAGTAACATGTGGATCCTTTAGTTTCTGTGAATTGGTATATAGGACATTGCACTTAATGAGATTTATAATTCATTCCAACCATATCAACATGTTTAATTATGCCTAGTATTTAATCTCCACTACACCACTTAAATCACAAAGTCTAAAATTAAACCTCCTAGAGTCTAATCTAATAATAAACTCCTACGACATTTCGTGGGAAAAATTGAATCTGATTAATTGCACAGTATTGCCATCAGTTTAAAACAAACCCTAAAGAATATTTTGAAACTGTTTAAAATGTTTGGCTTTTAAAAAAAGATGCACAAATACTTCTTCAGGTGCCTGTGTTTTATTTTATCAGATTCTTCCTTTATGGGAACAAGCTAGCCATACATATCAAGCAAACAGAAGCTCCAACCTACAATTAGGGAAAATTGCCTAATGATGAGAACCACTGGCTTCACTGATGCTCTTTATGGAAATAGCACTTAACCAACTCAGTGGCAATTACCAGCACATGAAAGCAAAGATTAGTGCTGGAGCTGAAACAAATGCAGCTTTCTACCCTCAGTCCTGAAACCATTTCACCAAAGTACTGTTTGCTTAATTTGTAAGTGTGCCTCAACTTGTTCATCTACAGATTTTATTTTTCTGGAATTATATTGACATTGATATGTTACCAGCTTTTAGGATGTGATCACTTTCAAGGAGCAAATAATTGGCAGTAATCCTAATGTTAAAATCAAATCAAAAAATCAAAATTCAGGAAGAAGGTAAAACAATATGATGGGAACTAATGTCATCTTACCAGATTTGGACAAATTTATGAAAATTATTTTATTCTGGTACATCATTTGTGGTCCATCAGGCAGAACATGTGATCTTAAATTCATTTTTCATACTCTCTTCCTTTGATGGAACCTTTCCCAAACAAATTTTAAGCTATTCTGCCAAAATTTCCTAATCACAGCCAGCATGATTAATGGGAATTTTAATTGTGAATGATGAAAACTGTGGTCAATCACATCTGAAAGACCCTTGGGAAAGGCTGATCTTGCAGTATAAGGGCATCCTTGAAACAGAAGATAGGATAGTCTGTTTTTGGACATTTTCTATGGAAGATTCCTACACATTTCTTTTAATGATGATTGAATTCTTCTACTTCATCTTGAAATGTGTCCTAGGTTGCCAACTGAATCCTGTAGCTGCCTAGGAGGTTAGACAAAGACAGAGACACGTCTCTCCAAACACATCCTATGCAGGGTGGCAGAAGTTGGACACCCCACTGATCCATGGACATGCATGTGATCAAAGGACCATGACCATAGAAGCAAGAGTCCTATGAATTGCCTGGCCATGTTTTTCTTAGCGCATCAATCCAAACAGGGTTAAATTGCATGCCAGAATGTTGAAAATATGAGTTGGCCTTCAGTATCACAGAAGACATGTGATTATTTTATAGGGATGATAAGAAAAGGTATATGAGTAATATCATAAAATAATAATTTTCTTTCATTCATTTCTTTCTTTCATTTTACTTTTATATCTGAAAAGCATTATTGATCTTTGAAACAACATTGAAAAGAATCTGGTAACCAGAGCTGGAGATGTAATGTATGAATTCATATAGAAAAGATAAAATCCCTTTTCAAAATGTTTCTAGTAGCCTGTTACCAATCTAACTTTCTGTATCATTGCTATAAGGATTACCTTTGGAATCAGATATACTCTGCTACGCTTTAAGCCTAGTTTAGTAAAAGGTAATGAACAATGACAGCTTTGAAATTCTGTTGTGAAGTTCATTGAAAATCTGATAAAATAAAATAAAAGAGAAAGAAGTGAATCTTTCATCAAGGAACCTAAAATGAGGATTCTGCTTCATCTGGGTCAGAGTAGATAACTTTGATCAGCACAGATGAAAGGCTGCTAAATCCCCATTGACCTACCAAGTTTCCCATTTCTGTATTTTGCTTCCTAAACTAGACATCACTTTCAACCATGATTCATCTAGGCAGTAATTAATTAAAAGATCAAAGGTATACAAAATTTTTATTATTAGCAAATTTAAAGATTAGCACTTCCTCAATAGTCCAGAGGAGTTATTTTTATTTATTTATAAATACATTCTTTTCTTTGTGCTGCACTAGGAAGGCAATAGTCTTGATTTAGACAATTTCCTATAATATGTAACAAAAAAGTGATCAATTACTTATAAAAATGATAGAGCTGTCTTTATTCTATTAACGATGGAGGGAAATGAATTAGGTATGTATATTAAAATACAACCTGGTTAGAAATCAAGGTTATATTTTAGAAAGTCAGAAAGAGGCCATAGACCAAATGGTGATTTTCTTGCCCAAACCCCCAAAAGATAGCACATAGCAATACTGGAACACAAGGCAGAGCTATATAACCATACTATGTAGAGAGGTTTTAATGAGGAATTCATTCCTCATTAAAACTATCTAGTCTTCACTGACTTTGCTATTAAATAAATGGGACTATTTTAATTAATGTATTTATTTACAAAGTGTATATGGTCATCCAACTTGAATACTGTGACTTGGGGGAAACTCCCCTTCTCATCCACCCAGGGGTGAAATTTTGCAGGTTCTGACAGTTCTTGAGAACCGGTAGCGGAAATTTTGAATAGTTTGGAGAACCGGCAAATACCACTTCTGGATGATCCCAGAGTGGGGTGGGAATGGAGATTTTGCAATATCCTTCCCCCAGGAGTGGGGAGGGAATGGAGATTTTGCAGTATTCTTCCCCTGCCACGCCCACCAAGCCACACTACGCTCACCAAGCCACACCCACAGAACCAGCAGTAAAAAAAATTGGATTTCACCACTGCATCCACCCCATCACACACATTGCTTTCACCAAGGGAGGCAGAGACAAAATGCCAGAACCCACCCAGAGTTAGTTGGAGCCTCCACATTGTCTCCAAACCTTCTCAACTCTCAAATATCTGCCTGACCATCACAACCTCCTCAACCAACCTACCAATGATTATGCCAGCAGACTCATTGTTATTATGTATGAGTATTTTTATATTTCGGGGTAAAATAAAAGCTAAATTCTTTCATCATGTAATCCATTTAACAAATGCTTTAAGAGCAGGTGCCATACCAAAACAAGGAGTTAATCATGTACTCATATTTTCAAATTGCCATCAAGATTAATGTGATTTGCTTCAGGAACAGAACCTATTTGGTGTTTATAGCTAAACCTTGGAATTTTCTAGCAAGTGTTTTTTCCAACCCCAAGTCAGTCAACATTTCCCTTTTTAGAATATGTTTTGGTGGCTTTCCATTGCTATTTATTTATCAAACTGCAGTTTTAATAAATGTTTTAACTATTTTTGTTATTGTAGGGTTTCTCAGCTGTTTTGTTTTATATTTCTGGTAGTATTCTTTATTTTGTGAATTTATTAAATACTGTCAAGGACGGGTTAATTATAAAGCTACAAAAGAAGTAAGGTACAAAAGTGTGCATTTGTTTTGATTGCTTGAAAAGGAAGTATAAATGTTTGAAAAGGGTTATGAGGAAAGAGGAAGAGCTGCATCCTAGACAACAATAGTCTGAATCCAAAGGAGGGATAGAAATGGAGAGATCATCTCAGAAGGGACTCTCTTGGTTTCTCTGAAATGTAAAAGCGGAAGGAAGAAGCGCTTTCAGATTTGCAAGATTCTGGTACTGTAATCTTACAATAAAAGTAGTTTTAGCACTCATGCTTTTGGCTGCCATAAAGAAGAGGGAGTCAACCTGTTCTCCAGAGTACCTGAAGACAGCTCAAGTAGCAATGGATGGAAACTAATCAAGGATAGAAGCAACCTAGAACTTAAGGAGCAATTTCCTGAAAGTTAGAACAATTAATCAGTGGAACAACTTGCCTCCAAAAATTGTGAATGTTCCAACACTGGAAGTTTTTAAGAAGATATTGGACAACCATTTGTCTTAAATGGTATAAGGCAGTGATGGCTAACCTTTTCCGGACCAAGTGCCCAAAGCATGTACGCGCGCTCAAACCCCCAAAATGCAAAGTGCATGCAGCCCCCGCATGTGCCCCCCTAAGCCCTGCCTCCTGTGCGCAGCCCCCCCACATGCATCCCATGCATGCGCACAGAGACCCAATGACCAGCTGGCCGGCAGGAGGCGCCATGTACGGTGGAGCAGAACTGGGGCGACGGCTCGCGTTCTGACAGAGAGGGCGCTGCGTGCCACCTGTGGCATGCATGCCATAGGTTCACCATCGCGAGTATAGGGTTTCCTGCCTGAACAGGGTATTGGGCTAAAAGATCTCCAAGGCCCCTTCCAACTCTCTTATTCTGTTAATTTTGTTTCTTGTCTGGACTACCTTGAAAGTCTGGCAGGTGCTGATAATCTGAGACAATGGAGTCCCTGCACCTCGTACAGGAGAAAAATCCTAATACTATCCTGAAATGTGTGTCTGCTGATGAAGTGGTCCAAAGGGACATATGATATGAAAGTGAACTCTCTGACTCTGCTTCAACGCTCAGCTGAAAATTTGCATGCCAAGGTTCAACCTGTTCCATCTACCTGCTTAATTATATGTATTTATTCATTTAAAACATTTATATAGCCACCCATTTTAAAACCAACTCTCGGCAGCTCCCGATCAAAAGTAAAAACAACATAGAAACCCTAATAAAACTATAAAATCGAACACATTAAAAACAACACAAATCTGGTGCTAAATCATATAATCTGTTATCCCAGCACATGGGATATCCCAGCATCATGTATTCACACCTTTATGAAAGGCTAGGAGGATAGAGACCTGTCAAACTTCAGGATACAGAGTGTTCCATAGGGCAGGGGCTGCCAACAGAAAAAGCACATTTTTTTCGTAGCTCCCATCAGTAATATTTAGGGGAACTCACCAGGAGAGTGGCCACCCTGTCTAACTGGTACATGTCTTTAGGGAAAGATGGTCACCAGATAACTTAGTTGTTTCATGGGCAAACCTAGGGGCCCCCATTACTGTTCGCACTGCTGCATTTTAGACAAGCTGGTGTTTCTAAATGGAGGTCAAAGGCAGTCTCTTGTAGAGCGCATTGCAGCAATCCAAATTGGTAAATAAGCAGATATTACAGAAAAGGGAGAAGAGAGGGACGAAGGAAAGAAGCTTACAATCTAGAGTTTTCCCCATTTGAATTCTTAATTTCTTTTTCTTCACCAACATATTTTTCTCAACAGAGGGACTATACCACAGAAATATGGCCAAGATCCACAATGCACATATCACTTCCTTTTTATCAGTGATAATATAACAGTCTCTGGTTCCCAGTGAAGCTTTTTATGGGCCTCTTGCAAGTTTTCTTACCTCAGGCCCTTAATAAATGCGATCCCCTCTTTGAAGCATGCTGGCTGTTTGTTCTGATATATGTAGCCTGACATCTTTAGCTAATAGGTGCAGTGAATGAAACAATGAACTAACTAGGTTCCCAATGACTGGAAGCAGCAGTAAATTTATTTTTCCACTAACGGCCTTCATAATGCTCTGGCCAACTTTATCTCATTTTACTGTGAGTATGCAGAGATAATTGCTGAAGTGCTTTGTTAAAAAGAAAAGCTTGCTGCGTTTCCATTAGCTCACCGCATGAAGCCTGCTTCACTTGAGTGCACTAGCTACCACTCACAGTTCAATTTTGCAGCCATGATGGACTGAAGCATACCAAACTGCTTTCTTTCCCCTCTGCTAATTGCACATATTAATCAACAGGAAGACTTAGATTGGGTTTTCTCCCCCTCTCCTTTCCATAAGCTCCTTTTTTTTTTTTTTTTGAATGAAGGCAGGACACTGATGCCGGTGGAAAATCCAGCTGCCACAGGATTAAATAAAGTCCTTTTTGACCACAGCAGGTTGTAATAAGTTGCAATTGGGGATGGTGGGGGGATGAAACCAACCCCACAGAAACTGTTTGAAATGAAAACAACTATAATAAAGACAGGCAGAGACGAAGTACATCTACAACAAGCATGTGTTTGCATAGTCATTTCGGAATTTGTTTTGAAATTTTGCCTGGAAAATGTAGGATGAAGAGTGAAGCATCTGAGCCCTTAAATTGCCAAAATCAAATAGGAAAAGCATGTTCAGGGGGAGAATAGAAAGAACCAAATATGAGGAAAGATATTAAAATGTCAGAAAGCCCTTTTGTAAACATGTTAAAGCTGACAAGCCATTCAAGGACTTGGATGAACAAGCAGAACGCTAATGTTACTTATATTTCTCCTTTTTCTTTTATGAAAGATGATTAATAGAGTCAGAATGGCTTCTGAGTTGTGCTTGTCTGCATTTAATTGCATCTGCTATTTACACAGGAGAGAGAGAGAGAGAGAGAGAGAGAGAGCGAGCGAGCTGTTTCACTCACCATGACACAGTCAGAAAACATAACATGAAAAGTGGGGGGGGAAAAGAATGCTTTTCTCCTGCCAGTGTTTTTTAGTCAAGCAAGGGAAAAGTAGGGTCATTTTTTTTGCATCTGGAGTCAACATTTCCAGTTCCTAATGAATGGAGCTTTAACAGGACAATCTTGAATTCAACAGCCTTCAGACTTGAGCATTGCTTAAATTTTTAGACATGTAGGCCAGGCCCATTGTAAAACAACAATAGTATCTTCCAGAATATGAAGCGTGAGCAATAAAAGAGTAGGAAGAGCAATGATTTCAAATCCCTTAAGGTTCTCACAATCCAGTTATCTAAATGGCATTTGGTTTATAATAAAAGTTGAATTCATTATAAATAACTGTTAGGTTAGAAATTATTGATCTAGCTCAGTAAAACCTGTGAAACATGTTTGCTCTTTTAAGTAGATGGTTTTGCATTTGAGCATATTTCAGTGCATTTTTGAAGACAAAAATACAGTATGAATGAATGGATAGACACTTTCAGCACATGATTCCTGATAGTTTTAAATAGCAATAGGTATAAACAACGTAACAATTATAGAATGCATTGTAAACATATATAATGTTTTGATCAAATATGTGTATGATAACAAAATGGATATGGTTGCAATAAAGGAACCTGAAGAAGAAAATCCATAATGCCCCAGAGGTGGGTTTCAGCAGGTTCTGACCAGTTCTGGAGAACTGGCAGCGGAAAATTTTGAGTTGTTCAGAGAACCGGTAGTAAAAATTCTGACTGGCCATGCCCCCATCTATTCTCTGCCTCCCAAGTCCCAGCTGATTGGGAGGAAATGAGGATTTTGCAGTATCCTTCCCCTGGATTGGGGAGGGAATGAAGATTTTACAGTATCCTTCCGTTGTCACCACCAAGCCACCCCCACCAAGCCATGCCATGCCACCAAGCCACACCCACAGAACCGGTAGTAAAAATTTTTGAAACCCAATAATGACCAAGGATTTAAATGTAAGATAAATGTGAGATAAATATTTCAGTGGATGAAATATTGGAAAGTTTTCTTTATACATTGCATGATCATATGCATCGTATATTTAGAAGCATGTTCAAAGTCACTTTTGGTGCTTTAATTTCCATGCAGGTGTTTTTTTATGCATAACAATTTGGTTCATCCCTTAATGTTTACTTGGTAGTAAATTGTCACTAAGGTCCAAAAGACTCCATTCTGGAAATATGTGCATAGCCCATAAATATATTACTTATCTTACTCTATCCCAGAAGACTGAAATAGTAATCAAAGAAGGGAGATAGTATACAATGGCCAACAACTTATTAATATTACAAATAATCTCAATAACTCATATATTATCTTTATAAAATGATGTTGGGCTCTGAATAACTTTTCAGTTCAAGGTATTACTAATTTACATGTCAAGGGCACAGCTATTTGGTTCAGATCTAAAATGCCACTTAAATGATATAAACAATCTGGTTACAAAACAGTTATTATATTAGGACTTTGTACCATAAAAGTATTCACAAGATAAAACATAGCATTTGTTATAATGAAGCTAGAATGTTATAAGACATAGCCTTTTAGATTATTCTGAATATTTGGCCAATGTTTTAATGCAGAAAGGCAATATATGCTGGCCTGTGTTTTCAAATTAAGTTTTGTAATGCTGCTAATGAATGCTTTATTTGAAAATGGTTTGAGATAAAATGAAACCAATTTTTTGGGGGGTGGCTGAACAAATGCCAGCAAAAAAAAGAAAAATGCCTCAACTCCTAGAAATGCTGCCTATCCTAAAAGCCAATTGACTTGCTGCTGTGATAAACCACCTGCAGCTTACACTGGCAATATGCGATCCATCTTTCAGATTTAGCCATTGCCCTCAATCAGGCTCTGTTCAGTCTGTAGCTGAGGGAATTTAATTATACTTTTGGAGATGGAAGACACTAGCATATTGCAGTTCTTTTTGAAAATGATACAGTCACTTGAAATACCTTCATAACATCAAGCTGTTGTGGTCAGGTAAGCTTTGACTCTTTGGTGGATAATGATAATTCCTGTGGCTGACAAGAAATGCTGATGGCCTTGTTAGAATGAAATGGCTGTGGATGTTGAGAAATGTGGGGGTAGGAGACCAAAATGTTAACATCCATGGTGAAATGTGTTAACTATAGATAGGCAAACCAAGGTTCCCCCCCCTCTCCTGGGGAGGCTTGTCTATATCCTTTAAGAACATTGGTCATGGTTTCTTTTGATATTTCATTAGAGACAGACACAGGCACTTCAGGGTGAACCCTATTATGAGACTTAGCAAAGTGAGTGCCTCAGCAGTAGAAGCTGACAGGAAAGCCCTGGAGGAAATATTTAGGTTTATATGGTCTGCCCTGTACATCCTAAACTATCTTGTTATCCTCAATTCTTTTCAAACTTTTTTTTTTAATGTCACTTGAACAGGCTTTCCTGGATTAGCAAATGCCCAACAAAAAAGTGTGTGAGTGAAACCTCCTTTTTGTCTTTGAGCTAAGTGTTCTGGTAACATAAAGCAGTTGTTGCCTAGGTCGCCCTTGATCTTCAAAGCATTTCCCAATTAATCATTTCACTTGAACATTAGCCAGAACTTGCTTTTGCCTGGAGAGGAAAAAAAAGTAGTTGATTTCATAAAAGGCAATGTGTTTGCTAGAAAAACAAAAAAGCAACATTACTTTTTTGACCAACTAGAATAAAACCCAATAGGAAAATATGTCTTCATGCTTTAAAGTGCTTCTCAGTCATTGTTTACAGTGATGAATGAGACATAATTTATTCTACCAGAAGCTGGAACATACATGTTTATTTTTTGCTTTTCTTCTGGGAAAAATGTTGGTGCTGTATGTACAGCTGAAGAGGTTGTTGGGACAAAGGGACCATATTGCAAGGCCAATTCTTCTTGGAGGAAACTTCTATTAATTCTTGGCACTCCATTTCTGTTGGTAGATCCATTTTTGGCACATCATAATTATTTGGTATATGCTTAGGTCTTAATTTATAATTAGCATTACTTACATCTTTCTGGGAATTGAACATTGCCAAGTTTGAAAAACACTGCTCTATACTAACAAAAACAAGAAGAGGGCTATGGCCCCTAACTCATAGACTGTGCTTCTTTGTTTTCCAGTTTAGGAACACACGTTAAATAGAACATGTCTAGTTAGGATTATGGATACAGATTTTATTACTACCCCTTCCCCTGTAACATGACTCTTACTGACTGTCCAGTCTCTTTTTAAAACCAAATTGCTCTTACTTGAGTGCACATTTTGATTTTCTTATCCCCACTTAAGAAGCACATATTATCTCTTCCAACTTTGGTGCCAATTTATCATTAGTCATAGTGGAGTATCTCATAAACTGTCTTTTTGCTTATTTTGTTTTGTTTTGTTTGGAGGTTCATGGCAAGGCTTCGTCTCTCGGGGCATAAGGTTCATCGGTGGCTTTACAGCCTGTGTAATTATGGCCCTCTTCCCTGACTGCCTTTTGTCTTTCCAGCTGTTGCAGACTTTTCTTGTTGCCAGTGAAATCTGTTTTAGCAACAACAACAAAAATGCTACAGTGAGAATGCTAATCAGAGTGACAAGTAATAAAAATATGTTAATGATGCTTAAGCCAGACATCTTCCTAGCCAGCAAGTGTCTGTTCATTATAAAACTCTCTGGACTATGCAGTGGGAGATTACAAGAATCTAGCAGGTAGTTAAAAATCTTGGAAATATAATTCAGAACAATAGGAACAACAGCAAAAATAATAACTCTTATCACATGCAGAGAGAAACATACATACATACATACCTTGTATGTTGAGTATTCCATCCTGTAACAGTTATAATTCCGTTATGTGAATATTATTTTGTAAAATATGGCCTAGCAACATTACAGGAAAACTGGATAGTAGATTGAATATTACTTTAAAAAAATTGCTCCCAGTCATGATCAGTGAATAATGATTGCTGTATCTTGATTTTAAAAGACTGGAAAAGGCCAGTCTAATTCGAGCCAGAAATAAAAATGTATTGCTTTGATACAATATTGTATGCTGATTTCTTGGAAATTTTAAAATTATGTTGAATGTGATATCCCTGCCAAGGTATTCATCTGGGCGTGCTGCTCTAGCAAACATGATTTAATCTGCTTATAACAGTGTGTTTTTGCACTCTTTCTAGCTGAGCAGACCAAGATAATGTGCTAGACAAAAAAAAATCTGAGTGCAATAATTGAATGTGCTAAACGGTGTCTAATAATTGATACTAAATATAAACAAAATCTCTCGACAAGAGAATGTGTATTGTATCAGTTTTGAAGAGATTTGTTGGTTCCATATGAGATTCTGTAATGATCAAGCCCAACACAGATTGTCACTGAAACTCCAGTCTACCATCCAATTTAGGCTGGTAAAAAAAAAAGGGGGGGGGGAAACTACGCAACATATGTCATAAAGGAAGATGGTTACCAACAGCTTCAGAGGATCCTGGATAGGGTGGCTCATCTGGACCCCTTTCAGCCAGGATTTGCAACCAGTCATTGGTCACACTTTGTTATAACTGGGAAGTAAAGAAATGCCAGATTGCAGGAGAAGGTTACAGGGGAATAAAGTTTTATTCGAGTTGGCTGCTTAACATCGAAGAAAGCAATTGGAATGAAGCTCTGAAGTTCAGTGCATAAATCCTTCTTCTTTAAAACAGTTAAATATTGAAATAAGGGTGGCATGTGGTGATATGGGTTTTGGTAGCCCAAACCTGATATTGCTATTATCCTGATTTGGCAAACATCCCAACATGAAAATATCCAGTGCGATCTTAAGCTATTGGTGTTCTAATATAGTTTTTTTTTTAAGTGAAAAATTTTGCACACGTGATTTGTACTAGAGATAATGGATAGACAGTAGTTGGCATATCATATCTGATCTGCAAAATTATAGATAACTGTTGGAGGCCAGCAAACCATTTGAATTTTCTACATCTCGTTTCCTCCATCTAGCAGCCACCCAGGTTTTTGCAACCTAGATATGGTAGTTCTACTATAATCACAGTATACATGAAATTAAATATAATTTCCGCTTAAAAAGTGTTGCTGTTGTTAAGTTATTTCCAGTTTCATTTTCTCAGGGTTTCTTGTGTTCCTGAACAGCTGCAATACTGCTGCTAGAGCTATTCTATTTAAATGCATTTTCAGCCAATGCACAAGTGCAGCATATTAAGGTTAAACAAATATGGCATGAGCTGTATCTCTTCAAGCCATTATTTCAAGGAGAATTATTTAGTACCATTAACGATCAGGGATGTGATTTATAGAACAGTGCTTACTTCAGAATTAAGAATAACAAGCACAGAAGAAAGATAATCCATAAAAATAGAATTATCCTAGCATCCCTGCTCTTACAAACTGACATATTATCTATTATTTATAGGTGATATATGGTAAAACAGAGTACAGGAAGAAACATTTGTTTTAACTCAGTGACTTTATGTTACTTCACAAAGTAAAGAAGGATAAATTTGACCTGAGAAGCTTTTGTGCTTAAATTTGACATAGGAAAAACAATAAAAGAGAATATATAAACAGGAGCAGAGTATGTTATTTTAATAACATATATTTAGACTTATTTAAAATAGAATAAAATTGACAACTTGGTTCCTTCCAGATGTTAGGCAGGAAAATCTGTTAGCACACCACTGAATAAACTTATGGGGCTTTACAAAATTTTAGTATTTACTTCAGCTGCACTAAAGAGGTGGGATTTGAAGAGTTAAAACTTGATATCACAGCTATTTTTTTTATTGGAGGGCCAAAAGCAGAAGTCATGAAGTCATTAAAGGGAATGAAATGGCTTATAATGGCTGAATTTTTGGTTGCTGACAATTTTTCAAAAATCCACCTTCAACCTTGCAACAATGCATAGGCAGTTTATATTCTTCTCCATTAGCTCTGAGAATTTTTAGTTACCTACTTTCTTTAATGAGGTATTTGGTGCTAGTTGCCCTCTTTCTGTCAATGTCTGACAGATGAAAGCCTTGAACCCCAGGTGTTTTGTTAAAACATGGTTGTCCTATATTTCTTTCAATAAATATAACAGTTCTTGCCTACCTGATTTAAAACAGAAACAAACCATTAAAAGGGCTAATTTTATCATCTACACAGAATGTTTCGATTTACTGAAAATATTGCTGAGGAGAGACATGAAATTTACCATATGCAAAATCCTTCTTAAAATAGCTCTTTTCTTAAGGTAACTACAGAATATATGCTGTGTATTTTGAGGACCTCTAAATGGGAGGACTCCGTGCAAGAGCAATCAAAAGTCACCTGGAGGTCTTCCAGTTTTTCCTCCTTGACAAATATTCTATGGCAAGAAAAATAAGGGACAAAGTAATCGGAAATAGCAGAAAAGTTATATTTGGTAGATGGAGTCTTCTGGATCTCTTATCATAAGTAGAGCAGAACTAGTGGAACCAAATCTTTATCTCCATGCTCCTCAGAGATTCATTATCTGCATTGGAAAGACAGACGGAAATCAACAAATACAGGTAATCCTCAATTTACAACAGTTCATTTCAGTGCATATGACCATTTCTTTACAGTTATGACCTTTGCAGTATCCCCATGATCATGTGCTCGAAATTCAGATGCTTGGTTCATACTGATGACCGTTGCTGTGTCCCAAGGTCACGTGATCCCCTTTTGCGACCTTCTGACAAGCAAAGTCAGAAGCCAGATTCACTTAACAACCATGTTACTAACTTATGAACTGCAGCGATTCATTTAACAACTGTGGCAAGAGAGAGAAACTGGAAGTGTTGCAGTGAGACTGGCTGGAAAATAGCAGGCTCCGACGAGCCTCGCGAAAACCCAGCCAGACAAACTACTGTCGTGGGGGTTTTGGACTGGAACTGTCCTGTAGGGACACTGAAGAAGGAGAGGCATCTCATACGACCAAGAGGAGCAGGCAAGTTTCTCGAAAGGTTGGAGGCAGCTCTTTGAACTGGCAGCGGGGGTGGCGGCCATTAAAAATGACCGTTTTGAAGCTGGGGCAACCAGAATAAGACTTTGTGTGGAGTACTGAACGAGTACTGGTACCGGGTAAGTGATTGGCCAACTCACAGGTAAAAAAGGAAACTTTTAAAAAATATATACTTTAAAAAGTGTCCTGCAAAAAAATGAGTGGCTAATTGGCACTTGGGAATTTTAATGGAGGGAGAAGAACAAAGACAAAGTTAAAGTACTAAAGCCCAGAAAAGAAAACTATTTAGATTTAAAATTGGATTTGGAGAAATTAAAACTAATACAAGAAAAAGAAACTCGAAGGAAAATATTTTTTAATAAGGATTTGAAATAATTTTGACAGTTTTGAAATTTGAAGGCAGAACAAAGAGGAGGCTAAAATATTAAAGCCCAAGAAAGGTAATTTTACAACTGGATTTAAAACTGATTTTGGAGAAATTAAAAACCAATAAAAAGAAAAGAAATGTGAGAGAAAGTATTTTCTATGTGGATTTAAAATACTTTGCAAGCTGGTAACTTCGTTGTTCTGAGAATTGTGGATTGGAGAGAGACATCTGCTGGTGGAAAGAAAGCACTACAATGACCGGTTCGAACATTGAAAGAAATAACAACAGTGACCTTGATCATTACAAGAGCTGTGAGAAATTTTAAGGAGTATTTGTTTTCTACTTAAACTGCTCAGTCTCAACTTCTAAAGGAGGTGGAAAACAATAAAGCTTTAAATTGGAGTGGATTGGACAAACATTTGTACTGGATATCATCTGGAAATAAAAAACAGACTATATGGACTTAATTAAATCTTAATTAAATATAAGTTAAAATATCAATAATTTTTTAAATTGACAATATGGAGTCTTGGATGTGTGAAGAATTAATTGAGATGCTTAAAAACGTGTGAATCAATAAAGGGTAATAAAAAGTTCGAAACCTTGTTAGAACACACGAAACAGAAAAAAAATATAAATGAGAAACAAGAAAATAATATTGAAAGTAAAGGAATTGAAGGTAAAAAGTTAAATGATTACACTGGGATTTACAGTGGCAAAAAAAGAATGGATAGTGGGAAATATTTTCCAAAAAAGAATCAATCAAAGGGAAAAGAAGGAAATGGGAAAACATTAGGTAAAAATTATGCACGTAATAGACTCAAAAGTTAGAGAAAGGATTCAGAAGAAAAGATATAATAAATATAAAAAGAAAAAAAAGAAAAAGAAGAAGACAAGAGAATGGGATGGGATGAAGGGAAAAAATTATTAAGAAGTGAAATTCTTAAGGAGAGACCAAGAGAAAATGGTTAAAAGGGGAAGAATAGGGGAAAGGAGGAAGGGAAATAAGGTATATACACTGCTCAAAAAAATAAAGGGAACACAAGCAGAAGACATCCGAGATCTGAATGAATGAAATAACCTTATTAAATACTTTGTTCATTACATACAGTAGTTTTTTGTTCCCTTTAGTTGTTTGAGCAGTGTATAAACTACTGTATGTAAAGAACAAAGAATTTAATAAGGCTATTTCATTCATTCAGATCTCGGATGTCTTCTGCTTGTGTTCCCTTTATTTTTTTGAGCAGTATATTAGTAGATCTAAGGGAACTATATTAACATTAATAATTGTGAATGTAAAAAGTAAATATGATGATGAATATTGTGTATTGTAAAATGAACAGCAGATGAAATAAGTGGTAATTTGGTTTAATTATGAAAATAACTGAAATCGAGATAAAATTGAAATGTAAAAAAGTGATGGGGATTTTGAAATAATATGTTGTAAATGAAATAAAATAATTAATTGATGCTATAATAAGAAATCAGGAATTAAGGGCTGATAGTGATATTGCTTATTATGCACTTAAAAGAGATTAAGATAAGATGTGGAAGGTCAATTAAGTCAAAGGGTTTCAATGTAAAAATTGAATAAGATGAAGTACATTATTTATAGACAAAACATGTGAGAAATATACTTTATAAATGGAGAAATAAAATAATTAATTGAGGTAATGTTAAGAAATTAGAATTTGAAGGGCAGATGGTGATATTGTTTATATATTATGTATTAAAAAGAGATTAAGATAAGATAAAAAAAGTAGAGAAAATCATGGCAGAAATTGAAATATGTAAATTGTATTTGGAAAAAACAAAAAAGGAGATTGGAATAGATTATAAAAATCAATATATAACCATGTTATAAATTGTATAAGGTGTGACCCGGTCAATACTCTGTTCATAAAATATTTATGTAAAAGGAAAACTTAATAAAACTAGTTCAAAAAACAAAACAAAACCAACTGTGGCAAGAAAAGTCATAAAAGGGAACAAAATTCACTTTACAAATGTCTTGCTTAACAACAGAAATTTTGGGCTCAATTGTGATGTGAATTTAAATCCATAATGAGAGGGGTATTTTGGGTGTAGTGTGGGTGTGTTCTCCATAATTGTCAGTGGCTTGTCAGAGAAGCCACACAACCTTGTGGGTTTTCATGGATTGTCAAGGGGTAAGGAAGCACCAAGGCAGTGGTGACAAGGTAGCAATATATGGTTGCACCAGTGGTGGGTTGCCCCCGGTTCACACTGGTTCTATAGAACCGGTAGTAAAACCAGCGGGAGGCTCCGCCCCCGACCCTGACATTGTCAAAACACTTCTGCGCATGCGCAGAAGAGCACGCACGTGTGGCCCCGCTGCAAACCGGTAGTAAAGGTAAGTAGAACCCAGCCTGGGTTGCACCTTGTCACCATTTCTTAACACCTCCTTAACTCAAATGCATATTTTCTTAGGGCCATGCAGCTTCTAGGCAAGCCCAGGAGAAGATGTAGCTTTTTAAAGTTAGTGATGACAAGCACAACCAAACTGGGTATGAAACATCTTTCTTGTTTTATTTCCAAATATTGGAAACCTCTAGAAAACTCAGTAGAAATATACTCTTTGAAAAGAATGCTTATCCATTTTTATATAACTTGGTAAAACCTAGTTTAATTTAGCCATTCTTCAAAAGACAAGCAGGGTCAGACCTGGTTATTTTTTAGATAAAACACCATAAAATCTCTCAGCTGTGGATGAGTGGATAAGAAAAAAAGTCTTCATTATTGTTGCCAAGAAAACTAAATTGATGTACCATCAAGAACTGGGCTTGGCTTGAGACAACTGTTATCTTTTAACTTTCAAATAAAAATTGAACAGAGCCTGTGGCGCAGTGGACTAAGTGCTGTTAAAAGTAGCACTTAAGTTTCCAGCTGCCTGCAATTATTGCAAGTTCAAGTCCCACCAGGCTCAAGATTGACTCAGCCTTCCATCCTTTCTAAGGTAGGTAAAATGAGGATCCAGATTGTGGGGGGCAGTAAGATGACTTTGTATAAATATATGCATGGTCACTCAAGCACTCGTCACTTCTCGTCTGGACTACTGTAGCGCTCTCTACATGGGGCTCCCCTTGGGGTGCACCCGGAGGCTCCAACTGGTGCAGAATGCGGTCGCACGGGGGATTATGGGAGCAATGGGGCGCTCCCATGTGACATCTCTCCTGCGTGAGCTGCATTGGCTTCCAGTGGACTTTCGGGTGCGCTTCAAGGGGTTGGTAACCACCTTTAAAGCACTTCATGGCTTAGGTCCGGGGTACTTATGGGACCGCCTTCTGCCACCAATTGCCTCCCACTGGCCAGTTCGCTCCCACAGAGAGGGCCTCCTCAGGGTGCCGTCAGCCAGACAATGTCGGCTGGCGACCCCCAGGGGGAAAGCCTTCTCTGTGGTGGCGCCCACCCTCTGCAACCATCTACCCCCAGAAATACGAGTGATCCCAGACCTCCGGACTTTTTGTCGGGCCCTTAAAACTTACTTCTTTCAGTTAGCCGGGCTGGCCTGACTCCATGTGGGTTTTAACATTTGATATTGATTTTAAATTAAAATGTTTTAAATTATCGGCCAAATTTTATAAGTTATTTTAAAATTATTTTAATTTTTGTATACAATGTTTTTAGTTGGCTGTTCACCACCCTGAGTCCGGAAAGAGAAGGGCGGTATAAAAATCTAATAAATAATAATAAAAAAAATAATAATAATACAAAAGTATGAAGGCTATTGCTTAACACATTGTAAGCCGCCCTGAGTCTCCGGAGAAGGGCGGCATATAAATCAAATTAAAATAAAAATAAAAAATTGAAACTACAAATTTACTCAAAAGAAAAGGTTAATAGTTAAAATGGGACTTAACTTCAAGTGTTTATGCATAAAGTTGCAGCATTTATCCTAATCAATTTAGTGGAAATTGAATATATATTAGAATCGCCTATTTATTTGATGCCCTCTATATTATTTGTTTATGATTTATATGTACTGCCCTTTACTAAAGTTTTCAGGTTGCTTATAATATAAACACATTCAAATATGATTTTACTAAAATATCTACAAAACAGCAACCTACATTCTATGGATAGGCTAAATGACTGGGAATCCAGCCAGATTGGATTCTTTGGATATTTTTTTTGAATATAGTCTGTCAAGCCATATAGAATAGCATGATTTGTGAGTATAATATCTCTAAGTGGTACATTTTGTGAGCATTTGTAATTCCTATTTTCTCTGACTAATACCTTATGTTCTTATTATCACAGATGCTTCAGTGTAGAATTTTAGGGCAAAAACTGCCACTCAGCAGAATGAGCAAGAACATACTTCTAAATGAAATTCAGCCAGCTTAGCACATTTTTGGAAGTATATGAAACACATATAACCCAAACCACAAAAGCTGTTAAGTGTGAGGTTTGCTACAATACTGATATTGATACTAAAATTGAGTGTCATTGAGACCTTTTACTAGGACACAAGACACCATCCCCCTAAACCCAATAACCCAAACTGATGTCCTGATCAACTTCTAATCTCAAAAATAGAGATTCATTTCCAACTTCTGCTGTTTCTCTGCCACACTGATGTATTATAATTATAAGGTATTTGAGTTCTGACTTTGAAAAGAGATGGCAAAAGAACAAGCTAGTTAAACGGCTTCCTAAAATGAGTCTTCCCTGATTCATAACAAAATGCCTATGGAGATTCTCAGTCATGCAGGTCATGGTTGTCCCAAAAGTATATATATCATTTAGTGATTTGGTCAATTCTGGATATGCTATGATGATTAAATATTTGATAGTCCCAACAAAAAGAACTTGTATGATAATTGAATACACCAGTCAATATATCTTTTGGTGACTGTCTGAAAACTCAAATAAGTCAAAAAATGTTGAATATAGGTTTTATTTAACAAATCTGACTAAGATAAGGAAAAAAAAATCATTTCTCATCACAAGGCTTCCCAACCTAACCACCTCTTCACACCCTCCATTTTAAAATTATTGCTATATTTTATTGTATTCTAACATTAAAATATTTTAACAAGTTTCATAAATATGTATTTAAAATGTAAAAGCAAAATGGTTAAAAATTTGGGATTCCATTTTATTTGTCCTCCACAGATATTTCAATTAAGTGTTCATAGGTACAGGATTGATTTGTTGATTCACTCTGAGGTGGAGAAGGGATGTGTATAGATGTGCTGCATTTCATGCAATCCCTCTTCAGAATTCTACTCCCTTTTTGACTTCGTCTGCTACAATTAAACCACAAGGAAGATACCTTGAGGAGCAACTTCCACTGGGCTTTTTTAAATCAGTAAGTGAGGGCAGGCGGACTGCTTGCAGGCTGATGGAGGGACAATAGAAAAGCTATAACACTAGCACATTGTGCCATTTTCCAATAACAAAGAGAACACAAAAACACCATCAAAAGAAATCACAAACAAAATTCTAAAAATCAACTTGAGAATAAGGTTGAAAAGCAGAAGCTTCATTCACAGAGGGAAAAAGCTTTCAGGGGACTGGAAAATTCCTGCTTGATCTCCTCTTGAAAAATAATGTTTGACTTGTTCTGCTTGAGAATTGAAAGAGTAATTGAGCCTTGATACACAGAGATGAAAAATGGCTACGAGGAAAGCATGCTGAACAGCGCATTTTGCAGCACACCAAGATATGCCCAGCTGCATTTGGCTCCTTTAATATAAAGTGGGAATTGGAAAACAGAGGCTGCCTCTGTCTTGGATGAAAACAAAGGCTGAAAGGAAGAATAAATTGCAGTTTGCTCATTGAGAAGCTTCATGACGCTTCTATCTTGATGATGATGCCTTCAGGAAGGCAGCAATCCTGCACAGAAGTTCTTGAACCATAGTATAAGTGTCCTTGTTGCAAGCATGTAGTGATGCTTTGGAGATAAGCGAAACAGGTTCATAAAATTCTCAGAGAAGAAACAAGTCAATTCAAAATAAAACACCAGATTGCCCAGGAATTGATTTGTTGGTGAAGAAGCTGGTCAGTGCAGACACAACCATCTAGGTATTCCATGTAGAAACTGAAGCTGGGCACAACAGCTCCAAACTGGAAGACAAATCCAGTTATGAAAGAAACTCATATTACAGGAACTCAGTGGGTTTACTTTAGACCAGGGGTGTCAAACTCAAGGCCCGTGGGCTGTATACGGCACATGAGGTGCTTAGATCTGGCCCGCAGGGCCACCTTGGAAGCAGTGAAGGACCGGCTCATGGTGCCTCTGCCAGTGAAAATGGAGCTCCGTTTTTGCTGGCAGATGCTCAGGCTACCACAGGCACCCACAACATGAGTTACATCGAGCTGGCCATGCCCACCCGGCCCTCAAGGTGAAACACAACCCTGATGTGGCCCTCAATGAAATCGAGTTTGACACCCCTGCTCTAGACATTAGGCTAAGCACTCTCCTTTTTCTCTTTTTCCTGTCAAACCCTAATCCTTAGAAAACTATCAATCTTGCTGAGCTGTAATGATAAAACACCTTTTTAAAAAATGTTTAGAAACCACTTAATAGCTTAGAATCTGCTTTCTCCCAGGATATTTGGTGCCAATTTTTTTTTGTGAGGAGAGGGGGTTGATATCCTAGTGACAAAGGGATCCTTTAATAACATGTGGCTTTTGGCAGGGAGGTGTTAATAAGCCACTGAGAATTTACAGATGAAAATTATATACAATGACATGCGAATTGCTGACTTTTTGTCTTCTTGAAGAAATTAATTGCAAGGAGGACAACAATTTGATTCATCTTTGACAATGAAACAAAGGAAACCACTTCTTGCTGGTCTACCTCAATTGCAAAAAAAACCCATATTTTTTTAGGGAACACTCAGGGGTTATTTTTGACCTACTTCTCAGAAGTACAAACCAAACCAGTTACAGTAACAACAATGCAAGGAGCTCCATTCAGTTCTCCCTTGATGCTGAGTTCTCATCATTCTTTTCGAAGACGTTTAATCCTTTCTTTGCAATCCTGCCAAATCCAATGAAATAGACAAAGCTCTAGTTGGCAAAAGGGTTGCTATGCTTCGCATACTATTTTCTCCTCTTTTCTGATAAACTTTTGGTTAGGCACCATTCATTAGTCAATATTGTATGGGCATCCTATGTGTTTATTTTGGATTCTTAAAGAAAACTACGATAGTCTTTCAATACTAATATTACTATTACAAATAGTAATAGCACTTGGACTTATATACTACTTCACAGTGCTTTACAGCCCTCTCTAAGTGGTTTACAGAGTCAGCATATGGCCCCCAACAATCTGGGTCCTCATTTTACAGACCGCGGAAGGATGGAAGGATGAGCCTGATCAGATTTGAGCTGCCAAATTGCAGGCAACCGGCAGTCAGCAGAAGTAGCCTGCAGTACTGCATTCTAACCACTACACCACCACAGCTCTTTATAGCCTTTTTCAATAGCCCCAGGGTCAGTCCCATCAGTTTTAGCTAGTATTGACATGATGAATATTATAGTTGAACATCCCTCAAAGATGTCAGTCTGGGGAACATTAGGATAAAATATATAAGTATTCTGTTAGTCTTTTTGTAAATCAGCTTTCCCCAACTGGCTCTCTCTTTAGAGGTAATACTGTAACTTTCACATTTTCCAGGCAGTATGGACAATAGAGAAATCTTAGAGCTAATCTAACCATATCTGGGAGGCACATAGTTGAGAATGAATGCAATAGGTAACTATAACAATGATTAATAATTCTCCTGGATAACAAATAAATCATTTGGACCCACATGTAAGTATGTCAATGGTTTTTGCATCTTTAGAGATTGTATTATAATGGAATAGATCAGAGTCACACAATTTAGTAACCCAGGTTACCAGGTGCAACGCAGCAATCTTGGATTCAGTCCCAAGAACTCCTTCAGGTTGTCATTAAACTGCAATTTTAATTGTGAAAAAATACATCAGTTTTTATATCAAAATGAACTTCTACTATGCAGTCATTTTAATGCAGGTGTTCTGTTAGACAGTATAATCATATCCATGTTTATTCAAAAATAATGATGACATGTTCAGTAAAATTTATTTATAGGAAAAGTTAAATAGAAATGTTGATTTAGAGCTCTTTTAGACTAGCATAAAAACTGTTTTTTTCAGCTGCAGGTATTCCAATTCTGAACAAGAAGAGATACAGGTAGCCCTTGACTTAAGACTACAATTAAATCCAAAATTTATGTTGCTAAGTGAGACATTTGTTAAGTGAATTTTGCCCCATTTTGCGACCTTTCTTGCCACAGTTGTTAAGTGATTCACTGCAGTTGTTAAGTTATTAACACGGTTGTTAAGTGAATCTTGCTTCTCCATTGACTTTTCTTGTCAGAAGGTCACAAAAGGGGATCACATGACCTTGAGACACAGCAATGGTCATAAATGAGAGTCAGTTGTCAAGTGTCTGAATTTTGACAACCTGACCATGGGGATGCTGCAATGGTCATAAGCATGAACAATGGCCATAAATCACTTTTTCAGTGCTGTTGTAACTTCAAATGAATTGTTGTAAATCGAGGACTACCTGTATTGAGTTTTTTTCGAATGGGATCAGAAGATGTGAATTCTTTTCAGATCCCTGGTTTGGTATGGTTCAACCTTGTTTGATTCACAGTATAATTTTTCAAACTCTTTTCATCGTGTTTTTATTATGATTTATTATTTTGATGATGAATCCGACATTGCATTTATTCAGTAAAACTGTTGGGTGTATTTATACTTTGTTAATTAGCTTCACCCAGTAAAATTATTTTTGCAAAGCAAAGGAGAGAAAAGAAATGGCTTTTCCTCCATTCCTAATTTTTTTTTCCTCCTGCAATTACTTTCCAAAGCTACCTCCTCTTGCCCTCAATCTAAATCCTTTCGTGGATGTTTGCTTCATTAAGTGGGGGAACACAGCTGTTCTGTTCAGACCCAGAGAAAAACAACAGGTGGAAATTGGGTTAGGCACTTTCTTCATACTGATGACACACTGCAAAACACCCAACTTCTGGAACTTCGCCATGGTGACCTAGATTCTCAGCTTTCTACTTGTTACGATTTCCATATTTTTTCTTAAAATTTAAAAGCTCCATGGCATGGAGAAATATACTATTCCACATTCACCCTTTCTGCCTTCCATCATTTTCTGCTTTTAGTTATTTGGTTGGTTAATGGTTTTTCAGGAAAATATAGTATCTGTGCTATGAAATATTTTTTTCAAATCTAGGTCTTGAATGACATCACTGAAAAGATGACTGCAATATACATTCATGTCACACATCATGTTTTTTTTTTTAAAAAAAAATAAGGATGATTATAGTTTACACCTAAGAATATATTTTAGTTTTTCCACTAGATCTGATATTTGGATTTGATATCCAAATTTTTGCTAAGAAAACCTTCCGTGTTTTCCTGTATTTCATATTTCCTTTCTTCTTTATGTTCCACCTACAACACTCTTTTGAAAGATATGTATGGATGTCTGGTTAGTGTTTGGTTTTTCTCTTGGGACATAGATCTATTGTAATTTAAGATATAAATTTCATTATTATAGGATATCTAAACTGCTCAGAGTTTTTTTCTGGTTGAGTAACAAAGAAGCCTTACTAAGCAAACAAACAAACTAGACCTCTTTCTGTCTTAGAAGGCCTAGTGAGTTAGTATTCAAAAAACTGTTTCTATACACATTCGAAGTAAACTAGAAATGATTACAGCTGAATTCCTGTGGAAATTTAGCTGTTTCATCTCTGACTAGAAATACAGATTCATTTTGCCTTTAAAACTGGAACATAGAGGGATCAGAAAAAAATGCATTATGGATAATCAGAATTTTTTTTTTTAGTGTTAGAAGTGATGAATCATTTTGGGTGATGGGATATTTTGAAGAAAATAAGTGTTTTTCACCTTATTTATAGGCTTGCACTGTCTAAGTGTATTATAAAATGTGTGGTCATTTGTAATACTAAAATGGTCATAATGATACCATGAATAGAATAATATTTATTACCAATAGGCTTCTAGGTGCAATTCAAGGTGGTGGCTAATATCTATGTAGCCTTTCATGGCAAAGAATCTGGTTATCTAAAGGACAATCTGTCTTCAGGGGCTTCTGCTCTGTGTATATAATCAGGCAGAATTGATGTGTTCCAAAATCTCTCCATTAGGCAGCGTCCTCTGATGAGACCTAGGAACAGTGATGTCCCAGTGAATTCAAAAATTTTTACTACTGGCTCTGTGGGTGTGGTTTGGTGGGCGTGGCTTGGTGGGCATGGCAGGGGAAGGATACTGTAAAATCTCCATTCCCACCCCACTCCAGGGGAAGGTTACTGCAAAATCCCCATTTCCTCCTGATCAGCTGGGACTTGGGAAGCCGAGAATAGATGGGGGCGGGGCCAGTCAGAATTTTTACTAGCGGTTCTCCGAACTACTCAAAATTTCTGCTACCGGTTCTCCAGAACTGATCAGAACCTGCTGAAACTCACCTCTGCCTAGGAAGCATCTTCGTCTGTCCTAGCACTTGCCCTCTGCAATACCATCCAACTGGTCCCAATATTTGTGGCCCTTATCTTAGCTATGTTCAAAACCTAATTGCCCAGACCTTAGTTAGAGTGGGTGATAGATCCTACATGGTTGGTTGTCTTAAATGTTTGATTTATCTGTCAATATTTGGGTGCTTTGGTTTTATTTAACTGTGCTATATGATTGTTTTTACTGTATGTCACCCAGAAGTTGTTGTAGAGCTGGGTGATCTTAAATAATTATAATAAATTATATATATCATTTGCTATTTGTATTTGTACCCTATGACTATCATTAAGTGTTGTACCATGATTCTTGATGAACGTACACTGAGAGCATATGCACCAAGACAAATTCCTTGTGTGTCAATCACACTTAGTCAATAAAAAATTATATTCTATTCTATAAGGCATAAATGTATCACATGTTCTTCAAATAACTGGCCTCAACAGCATCATGACATTTAGGAAACACACACACACACACACACACACACACGCACACAATCTGGATATAGAGTTGTAGTCTAAGAGGCAATTAAAAGAAATCTGGGTTCAGGGTGCTGCTGGAATGGAGTGGACCATTGGCAGGATGACTCCTGAGATCTTGTGCACCTGGTATATTTTCTTTCTTCTCCCAGTCAAACTCTCTTCTCAGCCTTAGTAACATTACTGTGTTGGTCTCCTGAGGAGAGCTTAGCACATGCTTGCAGAAGAATAATAAGGTTTTCCCATTTAGAAACCTTCTAGTATTATTATTATTATGGTTGGTCACATAGTCAGCCAGATATTTAGATTGGATATGGCATTTTTGTCCACCTATTGAATCTTTTCCAAGGACTTGGGGTAAACAGATGTTGCAGGTTGTAAGCTATTCCAAGTAAAGCTGCCTTTTGCAATTGACTGATTGTGATTTTGTCAATATCAATGTGTTCAAGTGATGCTTCAGTTGTTTTAATAAAGATAAAGTGGTGGTAAAGATGAACATTTTAATGCCTTTGTGGGTTGGCAGTTTCCATAGAGACTCTATAGAAGGAATCCAGAGTACCATTACCATGGAAGGAAGCATACAGGGGTGTATCTCATGGTTCTGTCTTGGGCCTGGTGTTCGTCAATATCTTCATGATCTAGAATGATCTAGATAAGATATACTGAAATGCATAAATAATCCCTTCAAAAATATGAAAAATCAATTGCAATTATGCATATAGCTTTCAATGAAAGAATAATGACTAGAGTAGTGCCCAAGCTTCATAATATAAATATCACTTCCAGTTTTGGATAATTACCACAAAATGAATAAAATGTTTTTAAAAGTTCTGGACTTTTATGACATACATTGAAACAATTTTGAAATGTAAAGTTCTCTGCATTTGTTACGTTTCTGCTTCTGCTTCATGTTATGTCATATTAAGCGGGGGTGGGGGAGAGAAATCCTGCCTCCAGACTAAATAACTGATACCTGTTCATAACATAAATGTTACGAGAAATAGGCAAAGTATGAAAGAATTGAATTAATGGAACAGATATGGTATGGTGGTGCTCAAGGAACAAGAAGAAAATACTGTGATGTGTTAAAGATCATCAGAGTTTCATTTTTGAAAATAGCTTCATTAAATAATTTATTTATGGAATGCACAGGTCATACTTTCATCATTCTCAGAGGTGGGATGTATATAGGTCAATAAACATTTAAAAGCAGAATTTAAAATGCTGTTAAATGTCTAGAACATTTGCTGTACCTGTAAAGTAGATAAACATTTTACTACCTCCTTTTTAAAATGGCTTACCGTATATACTCGTGTATAAGCCGACCCGCATATAAGCCGACCCCCCCAATTTTACCCCCAAAAACTGGGAAAACTTGTTGACTCGCGTATAAGCCGGGGGGGGTGGTGGTGGTGGAAAATGCAGCGGCTACTGGTAAATTTCAAAATAAAAAAAGACTGGTCAAAAGTGCGAGGACCTGTCAGAAATCATTTTTTTCAGCCCTCTGGGTAGTCCTTTTGTGCACATGGACTACTCAGAGGGCTGAAAAAGAAATTTTTGACTGGTCCTCGCACTTGTGACCAGTCCTCAAACTTACGACTGTCCTCACATTTTACGTTTTTGCCCTATCTTGTCACCATGGTGAAGAGAAGCAGTTGTGAAATGAGTGACATGGTTTTAAGAATGCTGCACGGGCATAAATGTGAGGATGGTCATAAGTGTGAGGACCAGTCAGAAGTGCGAGGACTAGTCACAAGTGTGAGGACCAGTCAAAAATAACTTTTTCAGCCCTCTGAGTAGTCCATGTGCACAAAAGGACTACTCAAAGGGCTGAAAAAAGTGATTTCTGACAGGTCCTTGCACTTTTGACCGGTTTTCACACTTATGACTGGTCATCATTTATGCCCATTGTAGCAATCTTAAAAACGGTGTCACTCATTTCACAACTGCTTCTCTTCACCATGGTGACAAGATAGGGCCAAAACGTAAAATGTGAGGACAGTCGTAAGTTCAAGGACTGGTCACAAGTGCGAGGACCAGTCAAAAATAACTTTTTCAGCCCTCTGAGTAGTCTATGTGCATAAAAGGAGTCCATGTGCATAAAAGGAGAGGGAGGAAGAGAGGAGGAGGAGAAGAAAGGAAGAGGAAGTAGGGAGGAGAAGAAGGGGGGGGGAGAGAAAGTAAGAAGGAAAGAAAAGAGGTGGTAGGTTTGAGGAGAATGATTGCTGTACAATAAAAAAGATGAAAGGGAAGAAAACCAACCCCAAACACATATAAAGATATTAAGATAAAGAATGAATTGTTAAACTTTAAAGAATAAAAGAGAACAAATATGAATAAATAGCAATAATTAGAAACACACATACAAACATACAATGTATTTTCTTTGAACAGAATATTTGGCCGGTTCACAAATTTAAACAGTGTTTAGTCATTTCACTTAAATTTACAATTTCTATATTTCCTTTTGCCATATTTATTCCTCATCTATTTTTCAAAAAACCAATATACCCTTCATCCTCATCTCTAATCTTAATCAAATTCAATTTTTCACTTCTATTCTATATTATACCCCTTCCCATTGCCATCTATTTTTATATCAATCCTCACATTGCTTAATTATGTAATATTACAGTTGTTTAATACAAATTCAACATTTTAATATAAATCAATTAGTTATATAACTATCTTTTTTGTATATTAATCAATATGAACATGAATATTCCAATTATTTCCATGCAATCCAATTTCTTACAAATCAATTAATTATATTTACCAATAATAATAAACCAAATAATTTCCCCCAATATTCTTCCAAACCACAACTTAACCATTTCTGCTTTCAACACAATATACAATTAATAATATCTCAATTATTACAATTCCCTATTTAAATCGAGCTTTTTTTTCTTTTGTGTTTTAAAATCTTGAACTCCCCTCTTTTGCCATTTGCCATAAATTTCCCATTGTTTGCACCAACCTTTTTTGATGAGGAAAAAGAAAAGAAATTTGCCTTAGCAAACAGCAAAGCCAACAAGCTGTTTTAGTTTCGCTTTTGGTTTCAGCATAAGGAGAAAAAAAAAAGTGCTCTTTGCAGCAGGCACCTTTTTGCAGCCAGCACCGATCTTCTAATTTGTTTTCTTTTAACCCTGATCAGCTGTAGGGGGGCCTTTGAAGCCCGGGCAAGAATTTAAAGTGTTTTTTTTTTCCTCTAGCCATCAGCTGGAACTCAGGAGGCAGTCCCAATAGATTGGGAGTGGGCGGGGTAAGCAAACCCCGTTCTCCCGCTGTTTCCTAGCTTGCAGGGAAAAAGTCATTTTTTTCGTGACCCGTGTATAAGCCTACGGGGCGTTTCAGCCTGAAAAACGGGCTGAAAAACTCGGCTTATACGTGAGTATATACGGTAATTCCATCTTAAATAACAACCATGTTAATTTGTTTATAGTTTAGCATTTACTTAATGATTCATTATCATAAAAAAAGAAGAAAATAAATGTAGTATTATTGGCGATGACACAAAAGATGACATATCAATTTCAGGATTATTTCCTTGTGGAAAAGGGGATTAAAAAAGGCCAGGCCAGGATAAGATAAGATAATACAAAAACATGAAACTAGGTATGAGACAGGAAAGAGAAAATCCATATCTTCCCACTAGGGAATTCAGCAACATGCTTGACTGGCTGTAGGAAACAAATAATTGATCCTCTGTTGTCATTAATTATGGGAAACAAAGCATCCTGCCTTTCCAGAGAGAGGATAAACCAGCTCCTCTGACTTTTGCTTCCCATTCATAAAAGTAATAGGAAGTTAAGAGGTCAATGGAACAAAGGAGGAAGCCTGATTGCTCTGTCTTTTCCAACAACAGCTCAAGTTAACTAGTAGAAAGAGGGATAAGAATAATGGGATATATGAAAATGGTACAAAGGAATGGGCATATAATGCATGTGAGAAGATGCATGGATGTAGTGGCAACTAACCTTTACAACCCAACTCAGGGAACATCAGCTGAGCTTTAATTTATCACTTTTATTTCTGACTAGAAAAATATTTTATTTATCACATTTTTAAAACTGCCCATCTCCCTCACAGAGGGACCCTGTATATGGACATGTCTGTGACAGAGCAATGTGCATAGGAAAGGGATAGGATGCACATAGCACTGATCTTGCCTTCTTGCAGATACCACAGTAATAAAAAAAATTGGTTTCATACTGAACACTGCGAACATTTATAATAAAGTAGGACATGTCCACCATCCTCCCAAAGGAATGGCTTAAACTTATACCAAGAATTATAATGTGAGCTAGCATACATATACCTGTATGTGTATTCACTTTTTTTAGGATACCAATTGCATTTCCAATTAAATCCAAATAATTCTTTCTCAATGCACACCCATACCATAAACCAGCATATGCCAGTTTTATGCAAATCACCATTCTACTGTTGCCCTCTTATGTTCTCCTCCTTTCAGTGGGCATTGTGATTGACAAAGAGATGCAACCTTTTTCTTCATTAAGATTTTCATTACTCTTGGCTTTATAACTTCTAAAATATGGAGCAAAATCATATTTTATGTGATTGCTTCAAAATTGGTCTGTCTAAAAATTTTAGTTTTACAAGATGTTTTTGCTTCTTTAATGGAAAAAGAGATAGGAAACTCTCTTTTTTTCTTCTTTTGCCTGCTGACAAATCTAAAGTATACAAGCAATTATAAAGGCTGAATAGAAAATCTAATTAATATGCTAGTGAGGGCTCCCATTTTGATACACATTGTAAAGAGTGACATAACTGAAATTTGAGGAATGGACTATTTTTTGGACCTAAAAAGCAATCAAACTTCACTTGTACAAATATATTTTTACAATGAAATCTTCTCTGTAACTGTTGACAAACTTTGGCTATTACTGCTTCTTGCTCACAGTTTTCTGCCAATACAGCAACATATTGCAGATAAAACCTAATGAGCTGAATTTAACAACAACAACAACAGCAAAAAATGCCATGTGGCTTTCATTCAGTGTTGCCCATCTGTTGGCTTCAGCAGTGGGCTACAGCTGTACACATTCTCTCTCTTTCTCTTCTACCCCCTGAAGTAAAGCTTTACATACCAGAGTTAGGTATGATGAACAGGCTAGCAAATTACCATACATGGTAGCACAGATCTAATTTATCACACTTTGCAAACTTTATAACCACATAGTTTTAAATAGTGGGCACAAATCTCATCCTTGCTCCCTCCCTTTGCACAAACTGGAGTGAAAGAACCCACAAAACCCATTACTCAAAGAAGAGGCATTTAAATTAAAGCAGGTCTGAGATTATAGCCCACATATAGGACTTTGTTGCCAACTGTGGGGTGGTTTTCATGGAGGATAAGAAAATGCCAATTTACAGCAAGTCTGGTGTAACAAGAAGGGATATCCTGCCCCACCTTCCTCTCCCCACCAAAGAAAAGTCTTATGAAAAAGCTCTTTTTTGTTCTTTTTTTCCCACACAGGGATAGTTAAGTTGGCATATGTCCAGCTACATGCTGGGTAGTGAAACACAACAGCTTTCCTTTTTCCTCTTCCAAACAAAGACGTTATTGCTTGACCCAATGGTTGCTGAGAGGTGTTTGGCTCTTTGCTCTATGCATATTCACCTCTAATGCAAAAGTATCAAATGAGGAGAGTTAAGCAATGCTGGGTTTTGAAAGGGAGGATTTTAAAGTAGGCTCACCATTCTCTTCACTGGAAAAACCTTAGCAGGAAATTTGATAAAAAGATCTGTGGGCCTTCCAGTAACCCATTCCAAGGTATTATGGTTTTTGTTTCCCCCCCCCTCCGCCATAATTTCCATATACGCTCCCAAGAAAAGTACTTCATTCACTACTTGTGTTTATCATTGTGCTAACAATAGCCAGTAGGGAGTGTGGATAAGGAAAGAAAGTTTTTGTGCAGTCTGTCTACTTTGTCACTGCAAAATAGAAGAAGAAAGATAAAAGGGAAGTAGGACCAAGGATTGACAGTTTTCATTCCCAATTTCCAGATGCCAACTGTAGAAACAAAGGATGGATATGATCCCAGAAAGAGTTATGATGTGTTTGAGAAAAAGGAAAGGAATTTGGGGAAAGATTTCCTGCTCCAGTTGACTAGCACACTTTGAGCTGAGTTCATCTAATTTATCTCAGGGTGGTCCCTGTGATTAAGAACATTGAAGTAGTCACCTAAGTTGGCACAGAGGGCCAAAGAACCATCTGTCATGAATCTCCTTACAAGCGTGTGCTGCCGTACTCTTGAATAAAGGACACTTTCCTACAACCCAGTGTTGCTCCTTACTTTTAAATTTCTTAAAGTTGCTGAAGACCTTCCTTTTCTAGAAAGCTCTTCTACACACAATCCATACTGCTGTTTGTATTCATTTAATAATTTTATCAGTTATATTAAAAAATACTTTAAAATATTATAGATTGAATTTTTTAGCTGTTGTGTGTTTTACATCTGTGTTTCAGAGAAATACTGTAATTGTTACTCGCATGCCTACAAACATATAAAAATCAGAAATAGGAACATGATGTGGAATATCTGTTTGTTTATGTACTTCTAGCCCTAAAAGGAAGGGATAAATCAATCAAGACATCTATAACTTGGGCTGAAATGCTGTTTGATATATGAGCTTTTCCCAAACCCAAAGCAAGGTGTAAATCTAAATAATAGAGCAAATAGGCTGCTCTAGGCTAAATGTTGTATCAAAGCAATGGTCATTGCAATATTATCAGTATCTGGGTGGCAGTATTGTGAACATATCCACATTTAACTGAATTTTAAATTTAAGATGCTTATTGTTTTAATAGAGCTTTGGAAAATGAAATCTGTTTTTAGGCAGGCAAAATCCCTGACTGGAACATTACAAATTTATGTATTCTATGATGTACTTCTAATAAATTTTATGTCCTGTTAAGAATGTATATTTTTACTTAGAATAGAAAACTGAGTGATATAGAGAATGACAAATGCATGTCAACAGAAATGTTTAGCCTTTACCATTTATTCTGAAAAAGATCACTGACTGGAGCATTACAAACAGTGGATAAAAATAAAATAATGTTTTGTGTGATAAAGTTTTTGTCTGGAGAGAACAATTCAGGGGTGAAATCTAAAATTTTTCTCTACCAGTTCTGTGGGCATGGCTTGGTGGGGGGTGTCCTGTGACTGAGTGGGCATGGCCAATTTGATGTCACTCACAGCCACGCCCACTCAGTCACAAGACCCCCTCCCACCAAGCCACACCCACAGAACCTGGTAGGAAAACTTTTAAAATTTCTATTCTGCCATCCACTCACCACCCGCGCTCTCTTCGCTTTTGGTCGGGGCCAGGGTCCAGGGCCGAGGGATGTGCCATTGCCTGGGGTCCTGGAGCCGGCGCCTGCTCGCCGCCTGCCTCAACCAGGTCGGAGAATGCACCATTCCCCGATACCAGCCTTGCCCCGGAGCCATTGCCCGCTCTCTCATCGCCAAGCGGTGTGTCCTTACCTTTCTTCCATGGCTGACTGTCAGGGAAGGCAAGTGCCCGAAAGTTACTGGAATCGTTCATTCTCCTTCTTGAATGTCACCATCACCACCCTGACCATGCGCCGGCTGCACAAGCACACACCCAACCTGCCGCTGATGAATTAAATAAACGGTGTGCGCTTGTGCAGCTGCACATGGACCAGAGCAGCGATGGTGGTGACCTGGTTGAGGCAGGTGGTGGCTCCAGGGTGGACGGAGCCTCCAGCTGCCATTGCTACCGGTTCTCCGAACTACCGGCCATCATCGCTACCGGATCGACTGATCCGGTCCAATCTGGTAGCATTTCACCCCTGGAGCAATTAAGTATTTTTGAAAATAAAGTGCTAAACTGTAAACAGCCCTTGCCGAGGAGGGTGCTTCAGCCATTAATAAAAAGAAAAGAAAAGGGCTTTTAATAATAAAGACCGATGACTGAAGGTAGCACTGATGCAATGGCTGAAAATACGATCCTTTCCTGAATAATACAGGCCCTGGACTGCAAGTAGCCCTTAATTGCAACTTTCTAGTATATTATGACAAACGTTTTTTATACACTGTTTGTGCTTGTGTGTGTATATGCATATGTATGAATATGTACTTACACACAAACATATTTATATACATATATACCAGTACATTTGTGTGTCTGCGTGTATATATGTATATATGCATATACATATACAACATACATATGCACACACACACATACAACATACATATACAATATACATTACACATACATATATGAATCGTCTGAAAAGTCTTTCATCTTATTATTAGAGCTTTCAGGAAGAATGGGACAGTGTGCATTAGTTATATCTAACTGGCCAGAGTCACTGGGAATGAGATAGTATATAAATTTAACAAATAATTAGGTAATTGCAGGATTATTACATCATGCCAACTCTGGAAAAAAAAATATTTGGGCACTGGTCGAGAATGCACAGCAGTGGTGTGGAAAAGCACTTAGCCATGAGTTCATGACACACCTGTCCTGCAGCTGCTGCAGTAATCAGCCTGCTGCTGGATTGCTGCTGTGCGTCTAGTGTATTTCAGAAACTGCCCCTTAAATATATATCTTGTCTAAGATTAAGAAGTCAGCCTTCTCTGTCTTCCAAAGCACATTTGAATTGTTCACTTACGCTTTTTTACTTTGTTTTAAAACGTGGCTCTTTCCTCCGTACTTTGGGTCATGATATATTGGAGCCTCAGGTGAATGTCTGTGTAAAGTCTAATGTTATTGTTTAGAGTTTAATGTCTAAACTTTAGACCACCATGTTACTGTTTCATTAGTGTTTGTAGGTTTAGGGTTGTTGTGGGTTTGTGGGTTGTTGTTGTTGTTGTTTTAGGAGAGCTCAAGTTTTGATAGTTTTTTTAAAACTATCCAGACTTGGGTGACTTGATACATGTTTTAAATATATATACATACATAACATTTTACGTAAGCTACCCAGAGTTTGTTGAAGTGGGCAGGATAATAATGATTCAAATAAATAAAATAAAATGAAGGGTAAGGTGCTTGTCTGTCTCAAGAGCCTGAGGTACATTGCTTAATAAACAAGAATGTGAAAATACTAATTACATTCAATCTCATTCCCTTGTATAGCTACCACGAAAGGAATGATCCTGTCAATTGATGCCACCCTGTGGCACTGCTGATGGGTGAGGCAAAATGCCTCACGCTCATCCCCCCCCCCACCCCCGCCATCCTCCCAAACACGCTGCTGAATATAAGCTGGCTCTGATACCTGCAATTCCTTCAGATAGCACAGATGCTATCAAGTGCCAGTTTGGTGAGATCAAAGGTTCATAACCAAACAGTAACGCTTCATGATAGCAACACATAAGGTAAACTCATTTAGTATGGCAAGAAAAAGGCTTTAACTGCATACATTGTCTTTTGATACGCTGTTAGTGCTTCCATGGTTACACATTCATAATAAAATCACTCTTCTTATCAAGGAAGGCAAAACATATTTTGACAGGAATCTGTTGTAGCGATAAGCTGTCCAATAGCACTTATCTAGGGATGTCCAATTTAAGATAAACATTTTTCATTTAGAACAGTATCACCAGGATGTCGAGCTACTGAACATTTATATATCCTTGAAGCTGGTAGATCCAAAAGTGACAGTGAGGGATTTTTCTTTTCTTTTCTTTTTTCTTTTTTGTTACTAAGATTTATTGTTGATAAAGTTTGGGGTAGGTGTGGGAGGGCAGGCAGAGCAATCCTGTGATTTCTTCCAAAAGGTAAATTTAGAAGAGAGTTAGCAATGGGGCTAAATCACATTTATTGCTTGGAATGTATAAATTTGTGAAGGTCAAAAAGGAGGCAGGAATAGATTAGATAGAACATGTGAAATGGCTTATGGAAAAGTCTCACCTTTAACACTCAGCCTAGAGGTTATTGCTGGGTTTATATAACCAGATGTTGCTAAAGAAAGACAAGCATAAATTTAGTTTCACTCATATAAACTGGAACAAAAAACAAACAAAAAAACAAAAAAACCACTCATCCCAGCCAGGTGCCATTGTAAAAATTGGAAAAATGTGGGTGTAACTAAAATACCACTGGAGTACAAGCATACAGATCTTTGTAGAAATCTGTTTCATACAGGCCCCTCCACAGCTTGGAGCCCTTCACCCTCTCGACAATCTTCCCTAAAAAGGAGACTGAATGGAACTTATCAAAAACTGTAGAGTTCAAGAATGGTCTTTTGACAAGGGAGTGAGCCATCACCTCTTTCATGGCAGGTGGGCTTACCACTGCTTGTACCCAACCATCTCTGTATGAAGCAGACCTCCCAGAAGGTCTTGACCAGTCAGGAAGGTCATGGAACCAGTTGATTAAAGACAGTGCTCACAGTGGTAAAGACTACTTCCTCAAAACTGACTGACTCGAACACTTCCCAGATAGCCAAACTAGGACCTGCTTCAGTCCTCTCCTCTGGATCCACCTAGCCAGAGTCTAGTTCCAAATAAAGTTGAGTAACTTTGTCCAGCAAATGCCTAGAATAGTCCTCACAATGACCCTGCAAGGGTTTAACCTGTCCTCCTTTACCTAGAAGTCCTGGTTCACTTAAAACAGGGTCCCTGATGGTTGACTGGATGCAATAAGCACAGAGCATTAAGCACATTTCAGTGCATTTACTAGACTAGTCCAGTTTGAGAGAAGGCTAGCCTCACCCTATGTTCTAATCCCAACCATGGGTTTTGGGAGACTCAAAATTGCTATATGAGCTCTGTGTTCAACTAGATCATAGAGCATTCTTCTTAGAATATGCCAAAATAAATCCATTAAAAAAAAAAAGAAAATTGCATGTCATATAAAAATTGTGAACCACCACTGGGCTCTGTTAGGATTCTATATGGTGTATATAATGTTAGAACCAGTTGTCCAGGCAATATATGTATACTGTAACTTTAAACTGTAAATGTTACGTTCTTGCTGAGTCATGCTGTAATTGGATAATGACTAGTTGGGAGTATATTTAAACAAAGTATTGTAACCTGGTCTGTTGGGAACTGCTGCTGCTGCTATGAACTGCTACTGCTATTGTGACTGAACTGCTATGAACTGCTATTGTGAAGAAGCTGCTATTGTGAAGGAGTTGCTATCTGTTGATGGATCTGCTACCATCGTGGTTTGCTAACCAGAGTGAGTTGTTTGGACTGATTTACTGGACTGATTTATTGGTGAAGACTTGGGATTTGTTTATGACTACGCTACTGCTTTTTCCTATGATAAAGTACACTTTTGCTAAACCAGTTTTCTTATTCATTGCTCTCAACGTTTCCTTGTGCAGTTACTCTGCTGGTTGGTAAAACAACATCAATATCCTTAACA